>JAQHUG010000065.1:8645424-8714462 GCA_028555095.1 Dicrostonyx torquatus
CACCCTTGGCTACACATGATCAATGCAGAATCAGATCCAGTGGTGGCTCATACCTTCAATCCCAGTAATAGGGAGTCACATGCCTTTAATCCCAGCAGTAGAGTGTAATATAAAATGGGATTATACAGGAACTCATTCACTGTCAGTATGAGAATAATTTAGAGGTAACAGCTCTCTAGTGGCTTGGCTGCTTTGCTTTTTTGATCTTTAGGTAGAACCCCAATACATAGCTCTTGGTTTTTATTGTTCAGGTTACATTTGGTGCCCAATGTGTGGCTTGAGCCCACAACCCTGAGATTAACAATCTCTTTCTCTATGGACTGAGATATAATCCCACATTGGGAGTAATCTGTAAGCAAAAGTTTATCTCTGGGCAGTACAAAAATTTCTGTCTACAACCTTTGGTGAAAAACAAATGTACAGGTTTATTTTCTGGGTGCATAATCTCATTCCACTTCTGTGTCTGCTTTAGAGCAGGATGTTACTCTGTGCTTTCCCACAATTCTGTAGTGCACTTTAGAGAAAGGTAATTTTTTGTGTATCCAGCATTGTTGTTTTTACTCAGCATTGCTTTGGATAATCAAATATATCTGATTTTTTGTATGCATTGTAAGATTTCTTTTCTAGATCTGTGAAGCGTATTATTGTAATTAGATGAAGGGTTGCTTTAAATCTGTGGTATGTCTTTCTGTAGTATTATTATCCTAACAATATTATTTATCCTGATGCTAAATAATGTTACTTCGTGTGATCTTTGTGATTCTCAACACTATTTAGGCTTCCCATCATTTGTGTGTTAATGTGTACTTACATGTTCATGTATATATGTATGTGTGTGTGTCTGTGTATGTGTGTGTGTCTGTGGATATGTGTGTGCTTATTTCTGTGGAAGCCAAAGGTCAATGTCAGGGGTCTCCTCAGTCACTCTCCATCTTATTTCTTAAGATAGGGTCTCTCACAGAATTCAGCTAGACTAGATAGCTGAGCTTTATATGTGGGTGGGTTTCTGAGGGACTGAACTCAGAAAATCATGCTTCTGTAAGAAGCACATCACCAGCTGAGCTATCTCCTCAAACCTTCCTAGTACATCTCTACTGCTTCCCAAAGGTAATTCTCTCTTCCTTAGAATCTGGTGTTTTCTTTGTTGCCTTGACTCTTCTTATTCACAGTGTCTTACACAGAGAAATTCTTTTCTGCAATCTTGCTACCTTCCCTTTGTGAATTCATTTATTATATTCTATATTTTTCTTAAACAGTCACTCATTAATGGATATTTATGTTATCAGTTGTTTACACACACACACACACACACACACATATATATATATATATATATATATATATATATATGTATAATTTGAACTACAACAAATCTAAAGAAACAAATGAAAGTCTGCAAAGAAAATTTTTATGGGTTTCCATGTTAGCTTTCCTGGAATCAGCAGGAGTTTGATAATAAAAGAGCTGTACCAAGGATGTTCCTTACCTAGTTTGTAAGATTTTAACAATAATATTGTAAATTGATTTTTTTGTCTGTGTTAGCCCAGTGTAAATTTCTCATTCACTCAAATCACAACCAGCGATTTACACTAAAAATCTGTATTCTTGAGCTGTCCCTGCCCCTCATCAGCTGCAGCACTCAGAAGAGTGGCCCCTACACCTTGATTGAGCAACACAGTAGAGTTGGCCTTGAAGGTGTAGGTGTGGGAAAACCAACTCAGAAGACATGAAAGACAGAGAACTGGCCCTCGACTTGTTCATTTCCTCCTGACTGAAAGAATGGACTAGCCAGGGCAATGTTGGAGAACTTACCTTGGTAATGAGGATGGGGAGAGCTGTTAGGCTGATCAACTCTGCAAATACCCAGGCCCAGAACCAGGTTATGTGTTGTCCCACTCCAGGATTCACCCTACCTGTGATATGTTGGAGTATGGGAAGTGGGACAGAGGTTGTATCTGTCATATCGACCCAGGACTGCATAATCTCCAAGACACATGGTAGCAAAGGGAGAGTTCCAGCAAGAGTTCCTTCCCCAAGTTTTACTATGTCTGTGCGTGTTCTTGCATGGATATGAACTTTGAATTGTTTAATCTATTTAAATGCCTAAGTTTGTATTGAGGCCATGATGTTTCTTTCTTTATGAAAGACTTGAGTATGCTATTAGTATAAATTATCAGCCTTATCTTAACAGTATAATCCCCTACTCTTCAGTAAAGGAAAACATCTACTTCTCTCAGTTTAATCTAAAATTAAACTATAATAAAATTTCATTGTTTTTTATTCAATATGACATTATTTCTAAATTGTCTTGAGGTATTTTGTGTAAATAGCCGATGTTTGCCAATTTTCAATTCATTAATTTTAGTATGCAAAATAATAGGTTCCGTTATTATATTTTCAAATATATTCAACTGTACCTTTTATAGTTATTCTTTATTCTCTTATTCCTGTCTTCTGCTCTGCTCAAATAGTCCTTTCATAGTATATTTTCTTAATTTTTGATGTGGTATGATATTTGATGCTTTTTTACTATTCTAAATGTTTTATAATTCTTGTTCTCTATATTGTAGCTTCACTCTGGTATGTTGAGAAAAGATTTGTATTTTTCTGTTTGACACGCTATGTAATTTAGCTAGAATGCACTTCTATTACAAAAATATATATTAACACATTATCTCTTTGAATCCTCTCACTTCTGGGGCTGATTTTGAAACATGTGGCATTTTATTGCAACACACTCACAGTTTAGCTGCTAACTTACTCTCTGCCTCCTGTCCCCGAGGGCTCTTCAGCAGGAAGGTCTGCTGTAGAGTACTCAGATTCTGTTCTCTTTCTCAGGTCTTTCTGAATGCATGCTTGAACCATTGCTCTTCTGCCAAATAGATCTGTCTCAAGCCTCAGGAGGGCTGCACCCTCCTGATTCCAGGGGTCTCGCACCCCTTGAAATGTTTAATATGCTGCTGAGCATTTGGAAGCCATGCTTTTACTGTTCCTACTTTAAGAAATCTCAGTTGGTGTTTTTGTCAGATCTTTCCACTAGGTTCCTTGTTCTATGAGAACAGTGGTGTTTTTTTGCGTATTATTATTTTTGTCTTAATAGACACACAGGAAATGAAAATGTAGAGATAAAGAATAGTCAGGAATTATCAAAACTTCAGGCTTCTGCCAGTAATTTCCCATCAGTTTCATGCTTTTCATAATAGATGAAGTTTTACTTTGGTGTGGAAATTTAATTGACTAAAGGCTAGGGATAGTTACCTTCTCAGTGGAAATAGAACACAGCCCAATGACTCAAGATAGTTTCCTTATCTCTTGTATCTATTAACCTTCCGTAACTGCAGTTTCTACATATCTGACTAAGAACTAGAGAACATGCCAGTGACCATATGGTCTTTTCTGAGTAAGTTTCTTCTAGAATATTTCTTTTACAGTAATTGAGCAAGTTATAAAATTATGTCACATGTAGCAATTAGAGGTAAAATGCTTTAGTACAATTTGACCCGAAAGAACAATCCTCAGAACATCTATTAGCAAATATTTTCTAAGCCACCATAGGTACTACCCATTACTTAGAATACTACAGGGAACAATAATACCCCTCAGTCACTGAGAAGAGGCAGAGTCTACATGAAAAATAATATTTCAATACTAATGTTGCTACCCAACATTTTTTAAAATTATTTTTAATGCTTTGAATGGAAGAAATAGTTATTTTGGAATATTTACTAAATTAATGTGACATACAATTTCAGGAGGGGTAGAACGTTTTTCATGAAGATTGACTCCTGAACTAAGTCTTTTTTTTTAAAGATTTTTGGGCATTGATTTGATCAAGAGATGTGTGAGGGTAGCATTTCATGAAGAACTATTACAGGGCACAAATGTTCTGTGGCAGAAAGTAAATTGACAATTATGAATTTAAAAGATGGCCTAAAGACTTAGTTAAAGGAAATAAAAAGAGAAAATATTTGGAGCTAAGAATCTTAAAAAAAAAATTCTGAATTAAGAGTGAAGTTCTAGGCTAGAATCTTTTGAATTGAGACAAAGTTTGTCATCTACAAAGTTCACACTCAAGAACTGCATGATAAATTAAGAAAGATAAAACATAAAATGTCCAAAATATTTTAAGTGAGCTTATGATTTTATGCTGGGCCTCATTTAGCTACCCTCAGCATGTTTGGGGTGCTGTCTTTGTTAGGATTTCTCCTGCTGTGAAGAGACACCATGACCACAGCAACTCTTATAAGGAAGCATTTAATTTGGTCTGGCTTACAGTTCAAAGGTTTAATCTGTTATCATGGTAGGAAGCTTGGTGGCATGAAGGCAGCCATGGTGCTGGAGAGGTAGCAGAGAGTTCTACATGCAAATCTGCAGGCTGCAGGAAGAGAAAGAGACACTGGGCCTGGCTTGAGTTCCTGAGACCTCAAAGCCACTCCCAGTGACACACACTTCCTCCAACAAATCCATATGTACTTCAACAAGGTCACACCTCCTGACAGTTCTGCTCCCTGTGGTCTTAAGGGGGTTGTTTTCATTCACATCACCACAGGACCTAAGAATAGACAGGCATCTTATTAAAAGTCCAGCCACTATCCAAACTGTTCAGATCATTTTTCAATGTGGAAATGATGCTTTGTAACTTTTTAAATGCTAAATCAGATGTGGTTTCACTCTTTTATTTTTAAATATTGGCCATATATTTGCATCTGATTCTACCCTTTTGTGTTAATAGCAGAGTCAAGAAGAAAAATTCATATTGGGTGTAAGGGTTATGAGATTTTTGATCTCGAAGAGTTAGTATTTTGTGTGATGTTCACTCTCTCTAAATTTATTGATTAAAATCTTTAGGTAGCTTTGGCGTTACCAGTGCAAGACCAGTCAGTGCTTCTGTTTAGCATCAAAACTGGCCAGAAAAGAGTAGCTTTATGTGTATTTTGCTTCCGGTTGCTCTTTAACACCATTACCTTGTCCCTTCCACCAGGTGGTTGACCAGATCGATACCCTGACTTCTGACCTACAGCTGGAGGATGAGATGACTGACAGCTCCAAAACGGACACTCTTAACAGTAGCTCCAGCGGCACAACTGCTTCCAGCATAGAGAAGATCAAAGTGCAGGCCAATGCCCCACTCATTAAACCTCCAGCCCACCCGTCTGCTATCCTCACGGTTCTGAGAAAGCCAAACCCTCCACCACCTCCTCCACGGTTGACCCCTGTGAAGTGTGAAGAGCCTCAAAGAGTGGTACCAACTGTCAATCCAGTCAAGACCAACGGAACCCTTCTCCGGAATGGAGGCTTACCAGGTAGACCCAACAAAATTCCAAACGGAGACATCTGCTGCAGACCGAATAGTAACTTGGACAAGGCTCCAGTGCAGTCTCTGATGCACAGACCTGAAAAGGACAGGAGTCCCCAAGCAGGGCCTCGGGAGAGAGTACGGTTCAATGAAAAAGTACAATACCATGGGTATTGTCCTGACTGTGAGAGCCGGTATAACATAAAGAACAGGGAGGTCCATTTGCAGAGTGAGCCAGTCCATCCACCTGGAAAGCTCCCTCTCCAAGGTCCTCCCTTCCCTCCTCCACCTCATCTCCCCACTTTCCCATTAGAAAATGGGGGACTGGGAATAAGCCACAGTAACAGCTTTCCCCCTCCCACACCTGCAGCTGTGCCTCCTCCCACTGCACCAAAACCACAGAAGACCATCTTGAGAAAATCCACCACGACCACAGTGTGATGTCTGCCATTTAAGAAAACTCTTTTGTTTGTTTTTAATTTTCTATATGATAAAAGATAAGTAATGAGCACTTTCTACTCAAGCAATAAAAAAGCCCAAATATATTAATCTGCATTCAGCAAAGTGGCATAAAAATCACCTGGTAAGTATGCAGAGTGATGCTTCTGTCCTGGATGTACATTGATTCACATGTCCCATCACCAAAAACTGCCGAATAATGAGAAAATATGAATGCATTTTATCTTTTGCAGTTGACCTATGACAAACTGTGACCTTCAAATTCCAAGTATTTTGATTTATTATAAGAGATGGGAAATCAAATATTTTGATTTATTGATAAAGTCAGGGCAATTCATTTCATTCATGCCTAACTCATCTATGCATTGATGAAGTCATAATCCTCCCTTTGATCTAATGTTTTTTAATAAGAATTTTAATACCGAAGGACTATTTTATTATTTTTCTAATGATGTTTGTCAATAATTTTGCATCATGAAATGCTGAGGACAATATCAAAAAGTTTATTTTCTATACTATACAATTATGAATCATGTGTTCAACTACATGTGTAATAAAATATTTTGAGCTTTGGAAATATGTCAATAAATAATGGTAAATAATGAGAAAGCCTAATTTTCCTGAAGATTAAAATGAAGTAAGGATTCCTTTATATAACCATGCTATCATTCACTGAAAGTGGGAGGCAAGTCCCAAGAGTTCCAACAAGATGACCTTGATTGGATATCAGAATTTCTATATTAAATCCCCTAACCCACTTGGTAAGTACATCCATCCAACAGTTTCATATATTCACCTCCATTATGTTATTTCTAGAATCATATGTTGAAAGCCTTGGGTGTTGTCAAGCCTTTTTTCATAACACACTTTAGAGAAGAATATTGAAAGGTTGGAATTTTTGCCTTCTGCCCACCTACACAAGCTCAAGGTTCCTGAATAGACTCACATTTATAGGAGGGACGGTGGCGGTGTCTCAGGTCACAGGGTATGTTAAGCCATGGCCTTTCCCCTTCTCTCTTCTGAGTTAAGGACTTCAGGGGCTTTTTAATGTCCCATAAAGAAATCTTTTTCTTCTACCATCAAATACAAGTCTTTCTCCTCTGTAGTATTTTTCAACCTAAGAAATGTACCAACTCATGGGTCAGTCAGTTCCCAGCTGAACTGATATGGAGCGATGTGATCTTTTGCTTTGGAGTTAAAACTTATGTATCTTTGCCAGAATCATTATGAGGAAATGTGCCAAGAGAGGAAAAAAGGTATTTTAAGGGGAACAGTGGAGAGCAGTGTGTTGATGGCAATTGTTATATTGTGTGATCTGAAAAGTGTTGTGACCTTTTCAAATATTTGCCTTTTAATTTCAAAACTTTAACTTTTGCTGCTACAGAGTGGTAGTTTTATGATTTGGAATACCCTTTCAAATAGTTTACTATTGAAATATGACAATGTATTTTTGGTAAGAATATAGAAAGAAAATAGCATTTATGATTTAAATGAATGATTGAATGAACAAAATAAATAAGGAACAGAGAATGTCCTGTTAGAAATTTACTCAGTGTGCCATTTTATCCTTTTGTGTTATCCATGAGGGCGATGTAATCTTAATAATCCAATATTTCAGAAAGCTATAAAACAATAATAAAGAACGACAATGATCTGGTATTTATTAGCTGTATGATCAGTGTATTTAAGAGATACGACCAGGTAAATAAATAATTGAATTGCTGAATACCAAATAATGTGTTCTTAGCTTTTTACTCCACAAATTATCCTGAAATAAAAATTATTGTAGTCAAATCACCCTTTTACATTTAATATACTAGTGCCTTTTACACTCCAAACTAGTGTTAGATCCTGAACTTATTTTCTTCCTTTAATTCATTTTTTTCTTTTGCAACCAGTTACTAAGACCTAGCAATCACCATATGGACTCAGGTTTTGACTCATGTTAATGTCGATGTCTGGGAACCATACTGATCTCAACGTTTCACAGATAATTCACAGAACAGAAAAGTTTCTTCTAGCAAAGTAAATTGAATAAGCTGAATTATTGAAATTACTTGAATAAGGATGTTGACTTATATTTATAGATATATATAGATAGATAGATTTATCTTACATATATAAATCCATCTCTTTTCTTCAAAACATAGACAAAGTTTCCCCATGAAAGGCCATCTTTTTCTGTGTAATTGGTGACTACATCTGTTCATGAACAAAAATATTTATAGATAACTATTTACCTAGAAAGCTGAGTCTAATTTCAAGTAAAAACTTCATAACCATTGACTTATAATTATATATATTAATGTATAATTGTATGTTATTTATTAATCAACATAATGTTACATATATGAATATATAATTTTATATAGATCATTTATTAATTAGCATAAGCAGTAGAATACAATACCGTCAAAATTTTAAGTGTATTTTGATTTATTTTTCTTACATTTTCTTTAACATAAAATATACTATGCCAATGTGTTTTTTGCAGAATTTATTATTTTGCTACACTTACTGGAACATGTACATAGAAACCTGTAAACCACATAACAAAATTAACATACAGCATCATAATATTTTCCTGGAGACATATAATTAAAATATCACTAATGGCAGAGCAGTTTTTGTTATCAGCCAACATTGCTTGCACAATTGAAAAATTAAAGTGCACATTCTGCTTACTGTGGATCAGATATAATAATCATTCCTCTTTCTAAAGAAGAAAAACACAGATGAAAAGGCTGCATTTTTTAAAAGCAGCTACTTGCTAGGCTATCCATTTGTGAACTTTTATTTACATAGAGTTTGCCAGAGTTCATGGCCATGCTCCATTGAAGGTGTGATTCCTGCTGAGTGTGACAATGCAGACACTGCCTGTGACAACAACCCTTCATAGTGCGGTGCCAGAATATATTTCCATAGACATGGTAGTTGTTAATTAAAGAAGAGTGTAAATTGCTCTGCTTTTTTCAGTGTAGACAAGTATTTTCAAATTTTAAATGCTACTATAATTCTTTTCACCTAACAATATTTGTAACAATTTTATTAAGGTGTCAGTCTATGATTTTTAGATTTTTTTTTTTTGAAACAAGGTTTCTCTGTGTAGCTCTGACTGTCCTGGAACTCACTGTATAGACCACACTGATCTCGATCTCAAAGAGATGACTCCGCCTACCTCTGCTTCCCAAGTGCTGGGATGAAAAGCATGTGCCACCATGTCCAGCTAGATCATTCTTAAAGTAAGTAAAATATTTTCAGGAAAATGCAGAAATATACAAGACTATAAAACTCTCCCCTCCCTCAATTTGTTATTATTTTTATGTTTCTTCATTAATTTACTAATCCTGGGAAGAAATGCATTTGTTCACAAAGATTGTTTAATTGACCTAAGCAAAGCACTTAGATTTGAAGCCAAACTTCACAGCTATTGTTCAAAAAGTAAGGCAAGAAGACAGGTTTTTATGTCTTATTGTGGACGGATCAGTATTTGCTTTCAGCATGATTAAGGCATCACCTATGGGGAGTACTATGCTATTCAGAACCTTTTATCTCTAGAGTTCAATTATGGCTCCTTTTTTGGTGTTCTGTGAAAAAATTCTGAATAATTACATCCTTAATTGCATGTAATCAGTCAGGAGCCATTTCTTGCCTACATATATTTCTGGACTGCATATGGCTGAGACTCATAATGATCCTAAAACTTCTTTTTTTCCCCTCTTTCTCTCCTTATTCTTTCTGTGTAACCCATTTTCCTGCAATGTACTATTAAAACTGGAGCAAAACATTGTGCTGCAGTTTACTTCACTAAAATGCTGGTGATTTCTAAGTGAGGAAATGGTTTATGAGCAGCAGAGTTCTTAAAAAGTCATATCACATAATTAGGTAAAGTGCTTGGACTACGACAATTACCAGGCATTATCATAAAATCACACGGCATTTTCTGGGTCAATGTGTAGCTGTGGCACTGCAATTAAGTTTTCAGAGTAAACATTTCAGAGTTTTAGAGCCATCCGACTTTGATGATTCTGAAATGATGATGATGCAACTGCTAAGGCATGTGGCCGCATTGAACACACATTGCAGTTAGCTTCACCTTCATGACACAGTGATTATGTGGGTGGCGTCCCATTTGGAGCACTTAAATTCATCTTCCCTGGCTCTTATGAAAGAAGCATTTTTTTTTCTGGGTGTTTTTATGTTGGCATGACGCCTTATGCCTTTTCATCCCCAAACATCAACATGCAATTGTGTTCCTTGCTTTCCTGAGCACTGCACAACTTTTTTTATTCCAAATAGTTATTTTGAGGCTTGGAAAAAGTTACCTAATGTTGTTTTGACATTCGTAATGTGTCTGATCTTTACAGGATATAAAGGGGGATTTCAGACAATTTCGCCACCGTCTGAATGGAATGAGTCCCTGAATAATGCAAGCCTCATTTTCTCATGTCTAGTAACAGTAGTGTCACCTGCCAGCTCTTTCTCTCAATGCAAACACTGTTATTATGAGTCTTTCTCCCAAGAAGGTCTGATCCCATAGCATTCACGCTGTCGACCCCAGGCTGTCACTTTATTCGCTAGCATTTCTTTTCTGAATTTCACCTATTTAGCATTGACCCCTGAGAACTAGAATAGCGCTGGTTTGCAATGGGACCTTTAAGGAGCCAGTGTGATACAGCTCTCTCTAATGAGGGTTGCCATTCTTTTGTTATTAGACAATGGATGCAATTTTCTTCAAACTTAAAATATAACTGTCAATTCTCATAACATCAAAGGGGGTTTTGGACCAGATTAAAAAAAATGACATATGTACAGTGAGGGTTAGGTTTCATGACAGCAAGACTTGTGATACCAAATGCTTCAAGGAGACTTACTTTCTGCTGAATACTCTTCAAAATGCATTGTATATACTACTTTTCATTTATCACATCATTTTTCTCCATAACATCTTGAAAGCTTAGACATTATTATTATCTAAATTGTACAAATGAGTCAAATGTGAAATGGAAACCTGATGCCTGTGATCTTGGAGTCTTTCATGTCCAAGTGATAAAATTGAAGGGCAGGCAAATGACACCCACAACTCACTTTCATTACTACCTCCAGAAGTAAAGCACTGGCCAAGCATTCCTTACAGATCATCTTTTGAAACCAATTAATTAATTATTTTCTAGAATTTGCATGGAAAGTTGTTTCTTGATATATAGTAGAAAAAACAATGTATTTCTGCATTAGTCAATTATAGCTAAGTTCCCATGCCACCATAGTGAATTACTTGCTAGGCCCAGAGCAGCCATTTAGAAAATAGGCTGTGCAGATCCAAATTCATCTTCGGGGAAGTAACATCCAGAGCAGGTAAAACTGAAGACACTATGTCAGGCCTGCAAGCATCGTTAGGAATATTAGTCATGTGGACTCATCATGCTACCATTTCCAAAGATTGATGGACTTGCAGGGTTTGTAACCTGATCATTTCAAAGATGGCCAAAGACTCCTCTTCTTTTTATATTATGTCATGTTGCTCTCATTTTAACACAATTAGTAAGTTTTGCTGTTTTAATAAGAGATCAAGAGAAAATAAATATACCTGACATGAACCACATTAAAAACTCAGTAAGGGAAATGAACACCTCGTGTGTGTGTGTGTGTGTGTGTGTGTGTGTGCATATGTGTGATGAGATTTAGATTTTATTTTAGACTCTAAGTACACTCACTATAAGTCTATCTGAGGCTGCTCATCAACCTATAACATTTTATAAAAAAACATTTCAGCATTTTTTAATAAATTTTCCTTGAACAAAAGCCCTTTGAAAGAGCTTACCCTGGAAATCTAAAACTTACTGGGTGGCCTAGGGTGACTTTGAACTTGCATTAGTCTTCCTCCTTCAGCTTTTTCAGTGCTGGGTATCATGAGCAATCTTAAAGTTTAGCAATAAAGAATTGTTGTGTACATTGGGTTACTATATGAACAACTTTACTCCAAAGGATTTACAAACCTAATCTGACCACATATCCTCATAGTATAAAATAGAGACACATGCAATCCTACTCTAGAGATATATGTTACTCATCATTGTGACATTTGTATGCTTAATGTAATTCAGAATGATAATGTATTATTATAAAACATCCATATTTAAATCATATTTTTCATCACTTAAGAGTGTTTGGAATGAAGTCATATAACAAGAGCTGAGGCTTGCTTTTAAATGAAGACACACAAGACTGATAATATAGGTCACTAGTGTATTCCCACCATACACAGAACTCATGGTTCAATCCTGAGTAATAAACAGCCAGGAAAACACATAAATAAATAAATAAAATGAAAATAATGGTGCTACGTTTTAGTCTCAACCTGACTGGACTCATCTAATCCTATATAATAAGACAAAGAGAGGGATGGCAGCAGAAGAATACTGTAATTGCATCCACACATGCTAAGGTGCAGTCCTCAGTAATTGCATTGACATTGAGACTGAAATGAAAAATTGATGAAGCAGCATCAAGGTTCAGCAAGGGTGGAAACTTCAGGGCTGTTGAATATATAGAATCACCAAATTACTCTTTTCTCTGCATGTGTGAGAAACATCTCCTGAACTCTTTTTTTGTTGTTGTTGTTTCTTTGTGTGGCTGATTTTTTTAAAAAAAAATAAAATGGGTTTTGAAATAAGTCTTAGAAATGAAACCTGAACCTTAAGCATGCTAAATGGTTATAACCCTGAGTGTCATCCCTATCGCATTCCGAGTTTTAGTAGCATCCTCTAGATTAGAGCTAACTAGACCATGTATGGCATCATAGCTAACTGCTATCCTTTTCTATGCTGCCATTTTTCAAACAGTGTTATGTTAAGTTGCATGGGATGAATGCCTTTGTTCTTGTAGACCTGAGATACGCACACCACTCCACACAGGCATACATGTTTTACTTACTTACACAGCTCCCATTCTTTTCCAGATTCTGTCTCTCTTGTCACAGCACAGAAGTGATGTCTATTCTCTTGCTTTCCACATTCCTCCCCAACACCTTAGAACTGTGCTCACTCCCTGTGTTATATCCTTTTACAATTGTTTTTCTTAGATTATAAATACTTAAAGATCATTCATTCTCCACCACTACTTTATGCCTTCATTTGAATGTACCACCTGCTAACATGTTGATATTAGGTCTTAATTATTTAATGTGTATAAAAGCATTTCAGCAGGTGTAAAACAACAAATAAAAACTACACCTTGTCATTAATCTGGGATACTTGTCAAATTACTCATGTTCCTTGCTAGTCTGGTAAATTTATTTGCATTTACAGAGGTAAATGCTAATGTCATTTTAACTCATTTATGAAAGTGATTATTTTGTTGAAATATTTTCTAGCTGTCGTTATTACTAAGTAACCCTAATTATTTTCTTTGAACATTGACAGATTATATAGAGAGGTCTAATTTTTGCTTTATTATAGTTTGTGAATTAGCAATTCAGAAAATGAACGTGGTAGAAATCTGAGCAAAATGCAACTGTAGCACAAGTTGGAACTGCTGTAACAAGAGCCTTAGTTTTGATTGATAAGCATGAGTTCACCTATTTAGTGTACAGCTTTCAAATTAAATAAAGATTAATTCAAGAAGGCATATATATGTATATATTTTGTAAATGTGTATTCAAATAAGAGGTTAAACCATAGAGTGATTGTTTAAAAGAAACAGTCTATGTTTGTGTTAAAAGAATTGTATATTGATTACATATATTAATCTGACATGACATAAAGTGTTAGCTTGTCTGATCGTAGTTCCTAATAAACATGAATATTCCAGTTACATACCTTTCATAACGTATGAGAGCAGTACCAAACTAAACCACAATGTCATCTCAGATTATGATCATCTAATTGGATGTTTCCTTCTAATTCAAATCAACCTTCATGAAAAATATAGAGTATATGCAACAAAATTTATGTTTCATTTTTAAAACTTCAGAATTGTATCACATGATGACTCTATTTTGCTAAATATCTAAAACACACACACACATACACACAAAGTCCTTTTTGTGGGTTGACACACTAAATCACTCTAGACCAGACTGGCCTCCAGCTTGCAGTCTTCAAACCTCTGCTTCCCCAGTGCTATAATAGCAGACATACCCCACCAACCTTTCCTGCCCTAGCAGGTTTACACTTTTAACACTTTGCTTTTTACCATTTCTTAGTAAATTATCTCACCATCCCCACTTCGCATTCAGCTCCATTTGGCCTCTCCATTCTCCTCACTCCGTGTATCCAAGTCATTTTAATTCTTGCTGAGTTTTCTTTTGTAAATTCATAATATAACTAATTCACTAAGATGACTCTTCCTTTAATCTTTTCTTTTCAGACCATTACCTTCTCCACCTGCCTGCTCGAAGGCCTCTTGTTCATGTTTCTGCTCCATCCTGTCAACCCCAGAGTTTTTTCTCTCATCATTTAATCATAATACTGAAATGTTTATGGTTTAGAATTATCTGCTCTTTAAGATTCTTCACTCAGTTTGCTAGCCCTAACGACAAGTTTTCTAGGCCAACGTTTAGTTTGTTTGAGAATTTCACACTTCCATATAATGAGGTTTAATGAAGTCCACCAAATTATTCCCTCACTTTCAATTTCTTCCCTATCCCCAATTCCATGTGCACTTAAAAAGCATATGCTCACTGAATTCACTTAAGGATGCCAGTATATGTATGGGTGACATACACAGACAGCCTTTGAGGGCCACACCTTGAAAATCTCCAAGATTCTCATTGTCCTAGCAGTCACCATTGTCAGTAGTCCCTAAGGTAGTGTTGGGACTTCCAGTCCACCTTCATCTCCACTGGTATTTTTGGCTTGATTTATGTATCTCTTGTATTTACTGTCTGAACTTCTGCTAGTTAATAGGTATCTTTTCCTGTTGCATCCAGAAAACTTTGCTGAATTCAATCTCTGTCTCATGTTCTTATATTATTTCCACCCCCTCTTCCATAGTGATCCTGGAACTTTGGGGAGAGGAGTGCAATCTAGATGTTCATTTAGGACAGAAAACTGCAGTCTCTTCTCTTCGTGCAGTTTCTCTAATGATCAAATTCTGCAAAAAAGAAGCCTTTGTGATGGTTGCATGGAGATTCATTCACATATGGGTACAATGGTAGGTCATCAGGAGTCACTTAATAGTATGTCCACTTAGCAGAATAATAGTAATAGACTTTTTCTTAAAGGTTATACCTGCCTGGCCACAGAATATTGACCCTGTTAAGAGTGCCAAGTCTTGTGGAGAAGGCCATAAATCCAGTTTTCATGTCACTGTTTCACAAGTGGACATAACTTGGTAGGTCAGATATTATTTTAATTTGAAGGGTTCACACTATGGTAAGATTGATAATGAACTTGGCAGAGGTAGCTCATGCCTTTAATCCCTACACTTGAGAGGCAGAGACTGGCAGATTTCTGTGAGTTAAAGGCTAGCCTGATCTACAGAGCTAGTTCCAAGACAGCTAGGGCTATCTAAAATAAAAAAATTAGTAAAAACGTTTTTCCTCTGTAGTGTACATAGCACCTTCCAGAACTATGAAAGGCAGCCAATAGGGATGAACTTTCCAGGTAAGAAACAACATCTTGATTCGGCCATAGGTTCTGAGTCAAATATGTGGTGTCTTCATCACGGTTTTACCACATTCTGGAAAGCAAGTGAGAATGATAGCAATAGCCGGAGATGTTTGAGTAGAAACTGAGAATCCAGTTATGAACAACTCCCAAAAAGTTACCTTTATCTGGCATGGGCTTTCTATTTGATACCCCATGGTGTTTAGGAGGGGCATTATCCCCTCCTTACAAGGTAACTTCTTTTAAACTCTTCTTATGTATGTACATGTATTTTTTAAATCTATGCATTGGTGTGTTTCATGTGGCTTTTTCAAAGGTCTTTAGTGTTGTTTATTCCTCTCATACAGAGTATGGAGGATCCCTAAAAATCTAGAAATAGATCGACCACATGACCTAGCTACACCAATCTTAGGCCCATCCTCAAACTATTCTACACACTACAAGAGAGATATCATTCATCCATCTTATGACCATGCTACTCATAATAGTGATAATTGTAAATAACCTAGATTTCTATCAAATGATGATTCAATAATGAAAATGTGGTACTTTTACACAACTGAGTATTTTATTATTCAGCTGTTAAGAAGATGTGCATCCATATAGAATAAGTTCCCAATTAGCCAATGCATGCAGAAGAGATAGGTCCCAGTGCCATTATCGTTGGCTTCTCAGTCAGTCCCCACTGGCAGTCACATTCATAGAGTCCAGTTAGGTCATATGCTCATTCAGTCTTGGTCCAGCTGGATTTGATGAGCTCCCAATAGATCGAGCACACTGTCTCTGTTGGTGGGCCAGTCCCTCACGGTCCTGACGTCCTTGCTCATCTTCTCCCTCCTTCTGCTCTTCCACTGGACCTTGGTAGCTCAATCCCTTGTTCTGATGTGAATGTGGGTCTCTGGCTTTACCTCCATCCATCATGCGACATTTCTATGGTGACGATTAAGATATTCAACAAAGTAACTATGGGACAAGTTCAGTTCAGGTACCCACTCCTCTGCTGCCCAAGTACCAAGCTGTGACATCCCTGTGAATGCCTGGGATCCCCTCAAGAGACAAGTCTCTTGCAAATCTTAAAATGATTCCCGTTAATGTAGATATCTTATTCCCTTCTCCAATATCCACCCTTCCTCCATCTCCACCCTCCCACAACCCAAGGCTCTCCCCGGTTCTTCCTTTCTCCCTTCTTCCACCTTCCTTATAAAAAAACAAATTATAAAATCTGTGACTAGGTGGATGGAAATAGAAATAGATATTACTGAGTGAGGTGATCCAGACTAGTAATAAAAATGCCAAATGTTGCACATTCTCCCTCAATTGGATAAAGATTTGAATGTTTAACTATGTATATGGAAATTTGAGTGACCACAAGAGTCAGGAAACCAGTAAAAAATCATGGATATGAGAAGGCTATCAAGAAAAGGTACATGAAACCCAGGTGATATAAAAATGGAATAGGAAATACTGAAGCACTTGGGTATAAGCACAGTGAATGATACTGATATTTTTCCATTGAGAGTTTAATTATTCTTTCTTCTGTCATACCTTACTCATTTCCCATTGTGGCATCTTCCTTTGCCATGTAGCTCCAACATAAAATGATGATCTTGCTCTATAGTTCCTACTCTTTATAGTTTTAACACTGATTTTAACATCTTACTCACTGAAAAACAACAAAGAAACAATGGCTATAGAAATGGATATGTAACAGGTAAATTTTCACATACACACAAAATGTAAACAAGAAGGTGTTTATAGGAAAGGGGCTGGAGAGATGGCTCAGCAGTTGAGATTACTATCTACTCTTCCAGAGGACCCAGGTTCAATTCCCAGTACCCACATGTAGCTCACAGACATCTATGGCCTCCATCTGTAACAACCACACACATGGTACACAGACAAACACATGCAGGCAAAACACTCATAGTCATAAAATAATGAATAAATAAAAACTTTTAAAAGTGTCTATGGAAAAATTTGTTCGTTTAGCATTTTTTTCTTGGTCTGGCAAAATGGTGTATTAGTTTCTCTGTTACTGTGATAAAAACTCTGACAAAATCAACGTGGGAGGTAAAGTTTTATGTTAGCTCGGAATTGTAGGGTAGAGTCCATTTTAGTTGATGAGGCAGGAGGTCGGAATGGCTATTCATGTTATATCCATATTCAGGGCAGAGAATAATAAATTAACATATGCATGTATGCATATTCTTCATCAGCTCACTTTCTACATTTAAAAAAATCATCATTTGGCCATTCCACATATGTATACAATGTATTTATATCATGTATTTCGTGCTCTTGGAATGATGCCACCTAAGTGGGTAATTCGGTCTTCCCACCTTGACTAGATTAACATAATTAAGAAAATCCCACAATATATGTCACAGAACAACCAACTGTACATAATTCCTCCCTTAAAGTCTTTCCCAAGGTGCTTTTAAATTAGGTCAAGTCAACAAAACTAACCATCACATTAGGCAAAGATGCTTGCCTCCAAGCCAGAGTACTTGAGTTAGATTTTCCAGGACCACATTGCTGAAACAAAACAAAAACAAAACAACCCAACAGCTGGCTCCCTCCAATTGTTCTCCGACTATCATATTAATGCCATGACCAACACTTGCATGCACATGAACACACACACACACACACACACACACACACACACACACACACACACCAATAAACTAATAAATTAAAGGTTTTAAAGTATTTCTTCTCTTGCTGGCAGTGTTAAAAAAGACAATGTGTCTTACAGGGAGTTGGAGATTTAGGAACTAAAGAATGATTAAATACAATACCTTCAGTTGTAATCTGACTTTCGAGGAACCTAAATAAACTTCTACAAATTTGTGTCCTAAAGATGTTGTATTTGTCATGTGATGTGAAACTTAGCTTCTTAAACTTAAAATCAGTAGCATGGATGGCAAAATTGCTACAGACTGATGAGTTACAAACAATACCTTTACTGAAGAAATAAGGAACAAAATTTGAGTTAACAATGTAAAATATGGCCATGTATTCAGAACGTGTTTCACAATACTGGAGGAAGTTATGAAAATCATTTAAAAATGTAATGTTAGGAAAAAACACAAAAATTATGCTTGGTCAGGCATATAGTAGCTAGCTACAGTTAGCTCTTATTTACAGAATAGTCCAAAACACATAAGTTAAAACTGTCATAATATATAAGAAATAGCTTTCAGTTTAAAAGATAAGTAAAGGCTGCAGAGATGGCTCGGCAGCTAAAAGTACATAATGATTTTATAGAGACCCCACATTCCTAACCAGCACCCATGTAGATTAACTCTCAGCTGCCTCTCATTCCCATTCCAGGGGATCTGACAATCTCTTCTGACATCAGAGGTTCATTTTCACATGTTCATAGCTACACACACATACACACACACACACACACACACACACACAGAAATAGTAAAAGAAATATTTTTAAGTACTCAAACATATATAAAAAAATCCCTGAAATTATATCCAAACTGGTAACATTAAATGGATTGAGAAGTTTGTATTTAGGTATTTGGTATAAATGCATAACAAAGGACAAGGGGTCATGAATGTGAGAGGAAGCATGGTAGGTAGAGTGGGAAGAGTTGAGGGGGAAATGTAAAGAAGAGAAATGATGTAATAATGCATTGATTAAAATCACATTTTGAAACTGAAAAAAAAATTGTCCTTAAACACAGTGAAATAAAAGGAAGATACTGATGGTAAGTCTGTGGGTTGACTATACTTTAACCACTGAGATTTACATTAAAAACATTCTTCATCCTCTTTAAAATTTTGAGGATTTTTTTTGCTTTACTTTGAATAAATTAATGTAGATTTCCAAGACATGAATTTAGCTGATAAGAAAGATTATTGGGAGACAGTCTGCTCCATAAACAAAGCTTTCAGCTGGGCTTATATTTATCAATTTTTATTGCATGCATTTGAGACCTGTCCCATCTTTAGCTACGTCTAAATCTCTATGGTAATGATGATGGAACCAGAAGCAATACTCCCAGTGTCAGATTCAAGCATAATGAAAAATATGTAAATACAATTTAAAACTGGAATTGTACCAGTGGTATTCTTAAATCATGTTAAATACATTCACTTACTGGAATAAACCACAATGAGCTATATAAATTTTCTTCTTTCGGAGAAAAAAAATGTGTTGCTTTTGCACAGTTATAATCAGAATTTTCATCATGTTCATTTCCAAACCTAGTGACCTGATGAAGCCTTTGTTTTATTTCCTATAGTGAAAGTCATATCCAGGACCTTTTTTCTATTATTATTTTCAATGAATCACATTGATGAGGATTCAGCAACTACTTTGATGTATATATTTGTTGACTGAATTCACAGAATGAACAATCAAATGTAAAGTGTTTTATCGATTGCTGTTTCCTGGTTTTATGCTTTGTGTGTTTGATTGTTTGTTGTCTGTTTCTTTTGTTTTTTGCTTTATTTAATATATTATTCCTTGCAATGTTTAGGGGTACTGAGTGTAATTCTGAAAAACTTTTTTGTCTTAGGCTTCATGCATAAAAGTTTTCCCATTAATAGTTTAAACATGTGACATTTACCTAGCTTGAAGTCATAAAGGTTAGCTCTCTTATATTTCGTAATCCATGCAATAAGGAAAGTTTGTTTTAGATTTCTGGTAAGCCAAGGTAGATACAAATAGTGGCTGATGGCTTGATACACAGTAATCCTTTAAAGAACATGGAGATGGGATTGGATTTTGTGATACTACCTACAGGTATTGTAGGACTTTTCCAAAATAAGTTGAGTCTCCTTGATACAGCAGAGCTTAGGGAAGCAAATAGAACTCTGTGTCTTTTTCTTTATCTGCTGTCATAATTCAAACACAGAAACTGACTAATATGCAAAGTGCTTCACTTAAGAGACACAAGGTCCTAGTGTTCTTTCTGTACTCCAAGGAAGAAACAGCTTCATTCAGAAACAAACAAGCAAACAAGGAAACAAAAAGTATTGAATGCAGTGGGAAAAGATAAGGCCCCTGTTTGACTCTAGTGTGGGGAATACAATTCCTCAGCAATGTTGGCTCTTAGAAATACACAATAATGGAAGAGCTCAGGACTTCTGGGTATAGGGAAACAGACACCATTAGTCATTTGAAAGATGCAGGGTTTGTACAAAAATCATGCTAATTGGATCAAAGATAACATGATTTTATTTTTCATATAAAAAGATTAATAAAACTGAGAAAAATCTGAAAATGCTGCACATGTATGGTAGAGACCAGAGAATTTATACTTAAGAAGAATTTCTTTCTCTACTACCTCATTTTTGTTTTCTTTAAATACCAACGTGGCTCTCATTCCTGCCTAAACATCTTATTTACTTAACCCCATTACAAACCAATTAAATCATATTATCTTTAAATCAGGCCTGGGCATCAGTAGGTCTAAAATTCATCAGATGATAATAGTATGTACACAGTTTATGTGCAATACCCAAGATTAGTCAAGAACATGATACGGTTCTATCATAATTACAACAGCATGAAACCAATATAGCCAAAATCTGTTTGTAGTTTATTTCATTTTATGTATGAGATACAAAAGCTGAAAGTGCTTTTGTTTTCGAAAGCAGAAGTGCTGACTAAATCTTTTTTATTTAATGCCAAATGTATCTCTGTGTTTAAAAAAAGGAAGAGTATGCAACTTCCAGATATGACTTTAATACTCTGATTTCTGGTTCAGTTTTCATTCCCAAAATCAGAAAGTAAAATTTGATAATAAGTGATTATCAAGAGCAAATGTTGAGATACGTGTTTCTCAGGAATATTGTCTGGGTATCAACAATATGATCCAACATTTCTAATAATAAACAATTTTATCCTAAGTCTATGAAAATTTACATATATTCATGCTTTTAATTTTTTCGTTTTGAAGGCAAGATGCCCTTCTGCATTCCTGACTAACCTGGAACTTGTCAGGCAGACCAGGATAACCAGAAATGTGCAATATTCTTCCTGCCTATTCCCCTCAGTGTGAGAATTACAGGTACCACTACACCTGTCATTGTTAATTTACTCACTTTTTCTAATGCTGTAGCTAAAACATCAAATACTATATCTTGACATTGTTATAGATCTGACATTCTGTATGACCTCCTGAGATGAAACAGTCCTTCAGCAGTGGTGATTATTTATAATAAGTTTGTATATCTGGTATGTTCCTATGCGCCTAAAAGTTAGCTATCTCCCTATCTTTTTCATTTATTATTCTAAAACAGATGAAATTTTTTTCTGTGTTGGAAAAAGATTACATTCTCCGTGGCATTTTCTAAATGACATTTTCTACTAATTATGCTCTTTCATGATGCTTTGTTTTTCCACACTGCCATTAACAAACTTCAAACCTTTCTGTGTTCTTTATTTTTTATGCTCTAAGGCAGTCAAGGTCATATTTTGATAATAATTAGAAAGAAACCACTAAGAACATGATGATCATTTAAAGTATTCCAATTACATTTTAAACACTAAAGATAACTATATACTGTGATCAGTTCACAGTGGTTTTTTTCTGGCACTTTGGTAACTGTTTTACGGACATGGATTTCCAGTTCTAAAGGCAAAATCCAGCTTACTCCAGATAAGCACCTACAATTGTACTATTTCCTTACACATAATTGATCAACTTCTTACCAATGAGCTATTTCCAGATACTAAATGTGTTGCAGCTGGAATAGGATAATATGAATTGAGAAAGCAACATAGCTCTCCATAATTTAAAAGATTATTTTCCAAAAGATGCTTGTGTCCCATTGATTACTTACTACACAAGAGAAAGTGTCTCCTAGGACAAGGCTCCTTAGATAAAAATTTACATTTTTCTTCACCTCTCTCTTTCGCAGTTATGGAGAAAAGTTCAGAGAAATGTACTCTAACTAAAATGGGCATAAAACTGCAGCCCTTACAAAGGATCAAGAACAAAATGTAAAGACATTATTTTTATATTTGTGATATGGAAAGGGCAATCACTTGCCTTTTATCCTTTTGTACTCAGAGACCCACGTGTCCTGAGATTGTCAGTTTAATTGCAGAGAACACTTAGACTACAATGAGGTGTAAGATTTTACTTTTGATGCTTGCAAGGAATGGCATTTCCAGGCCTCCGGATGTAATGACATTCAGAGTCTCACTTTACAATTTCTCTGTGTTGAGGAGGAAAATTGTAGTTTTGCTTTGGGGACATAGTCTTTGTGCTGACTGTGTGCGGTGTGTGCTGGTGACTGTGCATTTAAGACTATGGACTTTAGGAGTCTGGCTATGATGTGCCTGTTAAAGTCCCAACACTGTTGTTGAGTGGCACATGGACCATGCAAGCCAGCTCAGAATGTGCTTATAGTAAATTCTTTTGCTCCTTGTTTCTGTCTTTCCTTAAAGCATACAACCAAACAATAAACAAATTATAAAGGATTTTATGAAATGCCATACCAGACCACAGTATCTGATCATTGAAAAGAGATTCTTAGCATCATTAGTGCTGGGAATGCAGAAAAGAGATGTGTGCTTTGAAAGGGTAGTGAAAAAAAGATCAGTTTTTTAAAGAAATTAGTATATGCTAAATTGAGTGTTTTCTATGTTAACACTACTGTTGTGAAAACCTTTCTCAAGTAATACTCTCTATAGAAGACTTTATGCATGGTTAAGGCATACGGTAATATTTTTTCAGAAAGGAAAAAGATTAAACTCATTGTTGCTGAAGTAATAAGCCCAAGGGTTTAGAGCTTTGATGCAAGCTAGTGGTGAAGGATACAGACAGAAGTCAGTCAGTATGCTTAGGCCATCTTTGTTTACTAAGTTTTTATTAGCCTTTCGATTCCTAAGTTATAGAGAAACTGAGAAATGAGCATTGCTTCTTAAACATTATATTTGAAAAATAAAAGGTCCCCTAAGAAGAGAAAGAAGATATAATCCAAGGAACAGAGGTTTACAGCTGAAGTTTGCTAAAGTGTACAAGACAGGTGGATCTGGGCCAAATGTGGAAGAAATTCCTGTAATTTGCAAGAGTTTAGAGGGATGCTAATGTCATTGATCACTCTAATGTAGATTATTATTCTCCTTGCTACTCCACAAGGAGCTCGGCCTGGACTATATAAGGTAGTTTACCCTACTTTTTCATCATTTGATTGGTAGAGTCAAAATTTAAATTCTCATCCAGTGCAAAGCCCATGACTTTTCCACCGTATATACAAAATCATCCCAGGCTAGAATACATAGAATACATTGGTGGTCCATACAAGATGGACTGTCTGAGTGTTTCTGGAGTTTTTTCCCAAAGTCATCTGCATCTTTGAGAAGAGAAGGCTCCTGTTGTGCACTTATTCTGGCCAGGTCAACCATCTTAGTGACTTAAAAGCAGATGAAACTTTAGAATAGAAAGAATCCTCCACCTTGTCTGTTTGTTCATGTTCTTACTTGTACTAAAGGATTTTTAATATAGAAACTGGCCAGGAGAGATGGCTCATCAGTTCAGAACACTTACTGCTTTTACAGGGGACTCAGTATAGTTTCCAGTATCTGGATGGCTCACTATTGTCTCTCAGCTCAGTTGTAGGAGAGCAGGTATCTTCTAACTTGATACAAATGTGTGGACAAAGCAATCATACTTATCAAATAAAATAAGTTCAATTTGTAAAAAACTACAAGCGTTTATATTAGGATTTTTGTGAAATAACTCTATGGTATTTGTGACAGAGAGAAGGACAGGGTAAAAGATAAAGAAAATAATGACTAGGAAGACAGTTCCTACTTAATTTAAGCTGAAAGGGAAATAAGGTATAGAAGAGCTGCCTGGGAATCTAAAGGACATAGAGGTTGACCATGGAGGGTAGATTCATGACAACTGTGATAGTTTTGCTCTGTCTCAGCTCCCAGAGAAAGGCTGTAAGGAGTGGCTTAGGCACAGAATCAGCGGCCATCAGACATGTGAGAGTTTTTTCTTTCATTTTCATATCTTCTTAATTTTTCACTTACCAAATGATAATCATTCATTTCTTGGTGTTTTTGATGATAGTAGAGACACCATAGAACTCATGATTTTTTTTTTAATTTACTAATCACCTTCTTCATAGCTTCAACTTTCCCATTCCACATTTAGTTTAATTCTAACCTTTAAATTCTTCTACTGTAATCAGTGTTATTTATTATTTCTTGCCTCTGGTCTTAGAATACATGAAAGACAGAAACAAACAAACAGGAAGCAAAAGAAGCCCCAAAGCTTCTGGTTTTGATAAGGAACGATTCAAAAGCTTAGAGAATTGCAATCAAGAGCTTAGATATAGCTATCAATTATTTTTCTCAACTGTTCAAAAGAATGCTGTTTGTTTTCCTCTCTGATTGAAGGGATTATGTTTTTTAGGGAAGTTGTAACACTATGTGCTTAGTGGGATTTTAATTGTCAGGACACAGTTTCCTTAGGATAGTTAACAGGAAAGTATCTCAAAGTATTATCACTTGAAAATGTTAATGTTCTAGTAAACTACAGTCAGAAAAGCTGAAAATAAATAATAATAAAAGGGAAAAATAATAAATAAAAATTAAATAAAAGAGAAATGTAATGGAGACATCTGTGATTTAGTGAGGAGAGACAATCAAATACTATAGACAATATAGGAAATGTACTTTTTTGGCATTAAATTAAAACTACCTGTTTCAGGGCTCTACCCTAGATGGAAAAAAAAAGGTTAGAATTAAACTAAATGTGCATAAAAATGTTATATTTTTAAAGAAATTGAGGAAAATGAAAAAATAAAGAAGATATCTGAATATTAGTGAGCACACTTGGTTTAAACTGGCATTTAATTAAAATGCACACACCCTTCACACACACACACACACACACACACACACACACACACACACACACACACACACACCATTCTAAGTAGAACTTCTGTCAGTTATTGCAGGACTTCCACAGAGATTTTGATGAGCAGCAGGTTATCTTTACCTGGTCATACCTCCTAAATTGACTTTTATATTTTGGTATTTAATAAACAATCCTTAAAATTGCATGTAGTCTTATGTGTAATGATTTCTTTCCAGTGAAGTATACTAGAAAGTAACCAATCATTTGTTATAAGAAAAAATGAGAAATCTATGATTTTAACATTTATTTTTTTTTACAAAAGTCTCAAATAAGCAGCAGTGTGTGTCTGTGTGCATAAGGTCTTCTTTTAAATATTTAAATATCAGGATTCTGTTACATATTTGCCTATCTAAAGTCTTTCACTAGTAAAGTACTTAGACTTTTAGATACCACCTTAGTATAGAGCATCTGTCATGAGCACTGTTTCCCCTGGGGCCCTGGAGCCTGCACTGCAGCTCTCCAGACATTGTGCCACAGACATTCTTCTTGCTAACGCTCCTTTGATTTCCATTTTGAAAATAAGGCTTCCAGCAGAACTCCCTACTCAATGTCATTGGCTGAGGTGACTCCTGAAATGAACAGTACCCGCTCTCCCTTCATGGGTCCTTCTCAATTGGCGTAGAACAGAGTGTGAGAATATTTTCATGCTCTATTAAACAGAATTGGTTTGTTGTTAAAATTTTAGAAAAAAATTTTTTTTTTTTTTCCTCTTTTTTATTGATTTTTATTGAGTTCTACATTTTTCTCTGCTCCCCTCCGTCTTTCCCCTCCTCTCCAATCCTCCCCCAATGTCCTCATGGTTTCAATTTACTCAGGAGAGCTTGTTATTTTATTTTATTAGAATACAGATACATCATAATTTTATTAGAGTCTTTAAATCTTGGGATCACTTGAAAAATTACCTCTTCATTTACATAGATACTATAAATCTTTTAGGTCCCTAAAGTTGAAGTACTTTCCTGTTTCGTATTGGTTTTATATTAACTTTATGGCCACATTGGAATGAATCTCTGCAAACTGCTAAAAATCTACAAAACCTTCATCTTCATGCTTATTCCTTAAATGTTGAAGATTAGATGAAATATATGAATACATTGATCTCAGATTTCAAAGAAAAGTTTGCTTATGAATATGTTTATATTTGCTAAGTACTTCTCAATATTTGAAAACATTGCTCAAGATATTTAGATATAGCTTGCCCTGAGTTAAGATATTTACATCCTAAAGATACTGGACATTGAAGGACAGTGACAGCCCCAGTCACTTTGCTGTACTGCGTGGCAATGCTGTATACTAATGCGTGACCTTGTTCATTATGTTAAGTGTATGTGATGAATTTCACACCTACATACTTTCTATTTGTGACAGAATTCCCTCTCTTAAAATAAGAGGAATCTGTATTTCCAAAACTTTGTATAATTTTTTTCTCCCTGACAAAAGAAGGGAAAACAAAATGCATTTCAAAACAATAGAGCATTTTTTTTCATTTCTACACTGAACCAGATTAGATATGAGATGCTAAGGTAAATTGTTTGTTTACAATATATTGTTATTAGTTGATTAAATTTATATGTGAACAAAGAGTTAGGAGTCTAACATCAATGTTATTCTTTGAAACTTCAGAATTTCATTTTTTGCTTCTGATTTATTTTTTCTTCTATTGAAAAAATATTTTTATATCATATATGCTTCTTACATTTTCCCTTTTCTCTACTCCTCCTGATTCCTCCCCACATCCCCTCCCTTCCAGATCATTTCTGTTTGTCATTAGACAGCAAATAAACTTTTAGTTAATAATAATAATAAATTAAAACATATTAAAATAAAACACAATAAGAACATCAGAACAGGACAAAACAAACAGATGGAAAGAGCTCAAGAAAAGTCACAAGAAATAGATATAGACACAGAGTTACACTTATTTATGCATGCATTAATCCCATAAAAACACTAAACTGTAAACCATAATAAATATGTAGAGAACCTGAGGAGTAAAAATGAAAGAGAAAAAAATAATTTTAAAAGGATAATTTTTTTTAAATAGCCCTGACATGGCATTACAAGACAAGGACCATCTAAAGCTGCTGTTGAATTCATTTTCTGTTGGCTTTCTACTTCTGGGCATGAAGCCTACCCTTAAGAGTAGTCTGTTTCCCCAGTGAGACTCTCGCTTGTGATTATCAACTGGAGATGGCTTCTGGTTTAGAGACTGGGGCATGTGTGCATTTCTTTCAGCTCTAGGAACACATCTGGTTCAGATCAGGGAAGGCCCCGTACACGCTGCCTCAGTCTCTGTGAGCTCATGAGAACATCCATCATGTTGATTTAGAGGGCCTTTTTTTTTTTTTTTTTTTACAGCGTCCTCCCACTACTTTGGCTTTTATGCTCTTTTGGCCTTCTCTTTTGCAGAATTCCCAGGGTCCTGAGGAGAGGAATCTGATGGAGAATTCCCATTTATGGCTGAGTGTTCCAAGGTTTCTCATTCTGCACACTTTCTGACTGTGGGTCTCTCTATTTGGCCCATCTGATGTAAAAGTAAGCTTTTCTAACGATAGCTAAGCAAGGCCATTCGTAGTCATTTTATTGCTGCATTCCTTTAGTAGAAATTAGCACTTGGTTTTACCCTAGGTCCTCAGGCTGTGAAGTCTCAGGTTCTTGGTCACCCAAGCAGTGTCATGTATGCATTTTATTGTGTGTAATGGGCCTTAAGCCAAATCATATATTCGTTGGTATTTTCCACAGGCTTTAGACAAGACTTTAAATTTGTTTACTTAAAATAAACTAGTTGGATTGACAGTTGTATACAGTTTTATAAATTTGCATACTTTGTAAGAAATTCCACAGGAATATCATCCAAGGGACACTATTTATATGTAATATATTTTATGTGACTGTTAAATTAAGATGAAGTAAATAATGATTACTTTATAAGCATATCTCCACACAACTCATCGAACATGGAAAAGTTGAGATGGTGCTACATGAACTTTTTTTTCTTATGTTATAGTCCCAAGCTTGTTCAGGACACCAAGCCAGCCACAAAACATTTGATCTACAATCTGGGCTGCCTGAAAAAATAAAATGTAACAATGGCGGCATAAAACTTGTGAGAGCAGCTAGTCAATGCCTGATTTGAACTCAGACCCACTCCAAAAGAAGAAACCCATACTCTACATTGCTTGGGTAATCAAGAGTCAGAGTGCAGAGTCCTAGGATAAAACCAAACACTTCCAATCTAATATAAAAAAAATCAGCAAAATTATTCCTAGTGATATTCTGCTATACTCATCGATCAGTGCCTTATCTAGTCATGATCAGAGAGGCTTCCTCCATCAGCAGAAGGGAAAAGATGCAGAGATCAATGATCAGATGTTATGTGGAGAGAGTCTAAAATTAGAGGTCTCCATCATACTCCTCCCCTCAAAGCTCAGGGAATCCCATGGGAAAATAGGATGAAAGTTTGTAAGGTCCAGTGCAGGGGTGGAGGATATTACAAAAATAAGGCCATCTGAATTATTAATCACGGAGCATATGCACTCACAGAGACTAAAGCAGGAATCCCAGGGCATAGAAGGGTCTGCACCAGTTCCTCTGAATATAATAGCAATTAGTTTAGGACTTTTATGGGACTCTTGACTGTGAGAACAAGTAGGTCTCTGACTTGTGCTTGCTCTTGGTACTCTTTTTCTTTTGCTAGTTTGCCATATCCAAATATGATAGTATAGTTTTCGCTTCATCTTATTATATTGTATTTTCTCATGCTTTGTTTTATCTCTTAGAAGCCCATTCTTTTCTAATGAGAGACAGAAAGGGAGCGGATCCTGAGGGAAAGGGAGGGAATGGGAGGGGAGAAATGGGAGAGAAGAGGAGAAGAGGAAAGGTGGAGAGAAGAGTGGATAGGATAGGGGAAGAACTAGAAGGAGTAGAAGTATGAGAAACTATAATTAAGATATGTTGTATGAGAGAAGAATCTATTTTCAATAAAAAATAAAGCAGCAATGTAAGGAGTAGAAATTTCTTCTTATGTTTAGCTTGTGTTTATGTCTGTGTGCCATGCGCATGTCTAATGCCCACAGAAAGCAGAAACATGGTCAAATCTCCTGGAGCTGACAAAAAGTGTTACAAAAGTTTGTGAACTGCCATGTGGGTTCTGGAAACTGAACCAAGGTCCTCTAGAAGAGCAAAAAGTGCTCTTAACCATTGAGCCAGCTTTCCATATCATAAGCATATTATCGAACATATTCGTTTTGTAAAAGATTTTGTTTTAGAATGTGTTGGCTGACAGGCAAGGGAGGGAATCCTTGTATTATCATTGATTACTGACTAATCTAGGGCTTCTAATTATTCTTCCAAAAACACCCGGAGTGAAATGTAGTGATAATGGAGCATGTGGACATCAAATGATATGGTCTCCTCACTAGGATTAAAAATGTTAAAACTTCTAGACACCATTTCCTGAATTGTGTGCTTGGTAGTTCACCCAGTTTATGGCAAACACATTGCATCCTATTAGAAGCATTTGTCTTCATGGAGTTTACCACTATTGTAATCTATAGTTGTTATTGTAAAGTTTTTAAATTTAAAGGCATGAAGCAACCCAAACATACTACTACCTTATAGCTGTACAGCATAGGAGTGCAAAATGACTAACCATCCTATAATCAGAGAATTTAGAGGCTTCAGATGGCAATCCACTCCCTTGCTTTCTTCAAGCCTCTAAGAGCAGACAATTTATCTAGGCTCTTGGCTTCTTCTTTCATTCTAAGGCTGTAACACTCAAGAGAGTCTATGTATATTGCATCCATCTCAATTTGGCTTTTATGCCTCCCTGTCAATGTCAAATGGATTCTTGGAATCGCAATGGGTATAATAGGATAATCCAGAACATTTTAAATATTTCCAAGTAAGTAGTTAGCTTTCACAGCCACAATCTAAATTTCTACTGATTATATGAAAGTTCATTTATAACTTTTGAAGATAAGAATGTGGACATGTTGAAAAGTCATAACTCTAAGTATCAAAACTACAAATAATTTTATTATTTTCTCAACTTATTTTCACATTGACCGTAATTGTGTCTGTCTTTTTTTGTGTGTGTGATTGAAGAGCTATTGGTGGAATGAGAACTAAATACAATATTATGTGTCTAAAATGCTGTTTGCTATGGCTTTCATCTCCCGATTGTATACTCCTCTATATTGACCTGATCTAGAACAACTTGAGGTTTATGCAAAAGTCAAATGAAAGGATATTGGCATGCTAGCTCTATGGGAGTGGGGGCTAAGTAGAAATTGGAATTGTGTAGAGTTCACCAAGATACCAGGTATGAGTAAAGTTGAAGTGGGAAACAACATACCTAAATACTTACTAATGGATACACACACACACACACACACACACACACACACACACGGGATTAATGTCTAAAATACATTAACATATCACAAAGATCCACAAATGAAATATAAAAACACCACAAGTATCCAGATTTAAAATCGACAAAAGATATTGGTAGATTTTTCTATGATAACATAAAATTGGAAAAATAAAAAAATTATTCAGAATAACTAGCTCTCATTAAATTATCAGATAATGCAAAGTAGAGCTATAGCTTCACACCTGTTAGGATGTTATTGTCAGTATATCAACTGATGAGTGCTGGTAAGGGCACATAGAAAATGAGCACTTTCACAGTGTGGATGGGAATGCACATTGGTACAGATCTTCTGGGAAGCAGTACAGTGGGTCTACAAAAGCTAAAAATAGTGTGACGGGTGCATCCCACCTCATAACACCTCATTACACCTCATTACAGCCTAGTCTAGAGGTGGCAATAGTCTGTGCTGCTGAATGAGTAAGGACATTGTAAAGCATAGAACAATTCACACTTGTATAAACAAAGGGAGGGACAGAAAGAAGAGAGAGAGAGATATTATTTACTTTAAAATGTAATATTCTACAATCCATGACAACATGAGTGGAACTGGAGGACAATGCAGTAGTTAAAATGATCTACATACACACACACACACAAACAAACAAAACCGTCAGTGATTGCTTAGTTTCACACTGTAGTTTAAAACTATTTAAAATTTATTTTTGCAACTTTGTTCAGTCAATGCAGCATACAATATCTGCATTCACTACATACCCAAGACTTAACATTGCTTTCATACACTGGGAAAAGAAAACTGGGCTCACTAACTAAGAAAATTTTTCCAGTACAGGAGAATTCATTTTTCTAATATAAGTAAGAAATATTAAAAATAAAAGATTAGCATTGTCTTAATTACTTTAGTATTTACCTGTTTAAAAGGTAAAAATAAGTACACTGTATAAGAAACAAAAATAAGATATCTTAATTTTTTGAAATTTTTATATTAACAGATGTGTTATTTATATTAAGGGATGTGCTAGGCACAAGATTGGAAACAGCTTGTTGGAGGGCTGATAGCTATGAAGTGGCTGAGAGCCAGAACTTGAGACTTGCACTCAGTAGTCTGATCCCCTCTATTATGGTTGTGACTTTGTGTACTCTGTCCTTGTTTGTTACAATTGAGAAGTGGATTATTTAAGTTGATATCCCCTATGGAGATGCAGTGTTTTCATGTTAAATGATATGATAAATTCAGATGGATGAGTGCTATGAAAAGGTTTGAATATATTTGATTTAATACCTAATCTTTTCACAGCATTTCTCCAGTACAAAAGCCCAGATTCTATGAGTAACCTACTCTCTGGACATGTTTTCATATGTTACAAAATCCTATCTAAAGCACAAAGCTCTAGATAGGATTTGTACTAAAATCAAACATTGAGTTTGACAATGGTAGCACATGCACATAATCCTAATGCTTGTGAGACAAGGAAGGAGTTTGAGGTCAGTCTAGTCTACAGAGTGAGTTCCTGGGCAGTCAGGGCTGCACAGAGAAATCCTGTCTCAAAAACCAACTATATATATATATATATATATATATATATATATATATGAAGTACATTAGTTAAAATATATGGCATACTCCAAGAAAGTTATCAAAATTACTTTTTATCAGAAGCAAATTTGTATAGAATACACAGAACTGTACTTGTTTCTATCACTGTGTGTGTGTGTGTATGTGTGTGTGTGCGTGTGCGTGCATATGTGTAATTGTTTGTGGAGGCCAGAAGACAACATTGCCTATCATTGCAGAGGTTTTGTCTGCCTTGTTTTCGGAGACAGGGTCTTTCACTGATCTGGAACTGACTGATTACCCCAGACTGACCTTCCATTGATGACCATCTATTCTCACATCTCTATTTCTTCAGAGAAGAAATGATAAGAACCTTAGCACAACTTTACTATGTAGGTTCTGGGGGATCATACCTGTGTCCTCATATTCATGAGGCAACCACTTATAAAATGGGCTGTCATCGTTGTCTTGCCTCTGTGCATACTATATGCAATGGTTTCATTATATTTTTTAAGTCTTCACATAATGTTTTATGTCTCGAGCCTGTACCATATAGCATAGGCACCATGAAAAAGGCCATGGAAAATTGTTGAGGTTCATGTTTCACATTGGTACTAATTCCTACTACCTCAAATAAAGGAACATTCATACATAGGCAAATTAGTCATGGCATAATTAGGTGCCATGTAAACTGTAAACAGATATTTCCGACATGCAATCAGAAACTTAATTTAAATTAAAATAAACTTATTTATTTAATTTTTCACACAATGTGCTAATGTTACACTTTGGAAAACTGTATGCTCACAAATCTTCTATCAACATAAACTACAGTTTCATGTCTAAGCTAATAACAAGACATTTGCCCTAATCGTATTAAGAGTTCATCAAAGAGAAGCAGGAGTGACAAAAACAATGTGTATGAAGTCAGGTAAGTAAGTGTCTGTCTTGTTTACTTTTTTTATTGCATCTTTGAAAATCTCAGAAAACACTTTGCCACTTGAAGCTTGGCTCCTGTACCCTCCCCATCTCAAACCAGGCTCAGCAAGAGGAGAGCAGGAAGTTGTTTCAAAGGGCTGCCAATTCATCTGTGCCATTCTTCTCTCTAGGGAGTAAAGGTTGAGATCATCCCCTCACTCTTCCAGATGGCTGTGCACCACAAGGCCTTCTGCATTAAAGTCTAACTGGTCTTCAGCATATAACAGTAGCAAGAAGAGGTTCAACTACAATATGCCTCTTTGTGTGCCCACCACAAATTTAAAAATAAATCCAAATAGTCTATTTAAAATCATCTGCAAAAATATTCCAACAAGAGAATAATGTAGACATTAAAAAGAAAGGCTAGCATTATTGTCCAGGTCCTCTTTTGTCTTTGGTGCATCAAAAACTTCCTCCTGCTTTACTCAGCCCTTTCCCAATTCCTTCATCTTCCTTGACTGTGTGATGGATAGAGCCTTGTCTCTATTTGTGTCCCTGTGTGTTTATTTTTCCCATAGTGTCAATTATTTCTTCCTTTTAAAAATAAAGTCAATCTCAACTTTCTTACTTTATACCTATGTGTTTTCAGTGTATTTCCCATGGTAGAGTGTCATTCGTTCTATCTACTCGGTCACAATGAAATATCTGCAGACCATCTGGGCTTCATCATCCTAAGTGTGTGCTTTTCTTCTTTATATCACAAAGTGAATCACCTGTAGGTGTTCCTGCAGTTATGACACTATCTTTTTTCTTCTTTTCCATCAGTGATTCACAGAAACTTGAGTGGTTGGAAATTTAACAAGCAGTGAAATGAGTAAGCGAACTTCACAAATGAGAGAACAGAATTATAATCTCTGAGCATTTACTCTACCGGACAGTGAAAACAGCTGACAGAAAGGGTGACAGAGATGCATAATTTACTCATAATTTTCATTCTAATGATAATTGCAATAACCACTTTATCCATTATTTGATGATTATTTTAAGTGGAAAGGTTGCGTTATAAAGTGATGAACATGTTACTATAAAGAGTTCCCTATACTAATAATTGAGAATTCCAGTCCAGACATAGAATCAATGATTCAAACAACTTCAATTACTTATTAGCTCATTCATGTTTCTTATAAAACCAGGAGCTGTATTTAGTGACAGGTACACATTCACTCACACAAACAGACACACACACACACACACACACACACATTGGAAAGTGTTTCTGGAATGAAATATTGTAGATGCATATATTTGTATTCTGCTGAAGCCCTTATTTCTATTTTTTTCTGGTTATTCATGTTTATTTGAAAATTGCTGAGGAAACTCATAAACATTCTGTTAAAAATGATGGATGCTCAGGACTAATTACACAGAAATCACAAAACTATCTCTTAAATTTGTCTAGTTTTAATTTTCTACAACCACTGTTACATATATATGCTCTTATTTCCATTCTGGTAATAATTAAGAGAGATGATGACATTTGACTTACAAGGAAAGTGGTCTGACATGAATATTTTGGAATATTTCTCTTGCTATGGGATTTGTATGATATTCACTTGCTACACACAATGATTCTGTTTTCTATAAACCAGTGTTCAGAAATGAACCACAGTGGTTGAAGCAAGAGTATTAATTAAATCACAATATCTGAAATGACGTCTATGAACAGATTTGAGGCTGTATCATTAATATCCAAATCAAAAGAACTACATTCAGCTAGTTTTGTGCATCAAACTGTGTCTTTCATTCAGTAGCTCAAGCTTTAAATAACAGTGGAATATAGTGCTGTTGTTCCTTCTCTGCCTAGAAGGACATTCTTTATTAACTGAAGGTTAAATCATTTGTGGAATCCACCCATTATCTTTCTAATACACTTCACTCATTTGAGTTTTCGTTATTGAACTTTTACATTCTACAATGTGTTTCCCTGGTGCATATGATAATATTTACCAAATATTCCTGTCAATTTTCATGTTCTACAGTGAAACTCAATTTTATTATTTATTTAGTGTATTTGAAGTCTAGCTTGATATAGTATAAAAACCTATGCTATTTAGGCTACCTATGACTTCAGATCACAGAAAACCCTAAAAAAGTAGACTTAACTATAAAGGAATCAATCATCATTCACACCACAAAGATACAGAGTTTCAGCTGCTAATTCAAGGAAGAAAACAGTTTTTCTTTCTATGCTTAGTATCATCAGGAAATCACTCACATGGCTGCAGAATTGTTTTTCACACTTGTGATTCTATTAAAATGGAGTCCAAAGTCTTGAAGGGAGGAAATCTCTTCCAGAGTCTTATTTTCTAGGACTTAATAAGTATCTCCCATCATCACCTTAAAGATTTCCTGTTTTCTCCTTGGGCAGTATTGTATCTAACACTTATGCATAAACCAAATGTGTGAACAGAAAGAAATGGTGAAGTAGTTACAATCTATGTTTGATCTGGATCAAGAGAGAAGCCTCTGTTTCCAGGATTGGGCAGCATATGGGGGAGGGGTAAACTCTCTACCAAGCAAGAGCATGGGTAAAGCTTTTGCTAGGCAGCATGTTATATCTAAAAAATAAAGCACAACTTTGAAAGATTTCATAGTACTGTAGGGAAATAGATAAGACAATGAAGGATTGTAAATAGTACTAAAATGTGTAGCACTAATGGACATGTTTAGGGTTGTTACTTGGATTGTGAGAGTAAACAGGAAAAAGGAGAATCAGATTTGTGATGAAAAGTACCAATCAGAGATACTGGAGATGAGGAGAGAACCAGAGAGCAAATATTACCAAATATGATTATGATTTGTGTTTAGGGAATTTGTTGTATCAATTCTGATAAAACTAGATAGGACCTCATTAATTCACAAGATTTAATCTTTGAAATGGCCTGTTGTCATTTTTTTTGTTTAGGATATTCATTTAAAAAGGTTAAAATTCCAAAAATCTAAAATGGTAATTCTAGAATAAATGAATTTGATATATCAGAATTATGACATTGAAAGCACAAAGTCACAATATTGTACACAAATGTCACCACCTTTTCATTCGACTGTGTATGTTGTCACATTCTAGCATATATATTTTACTTTGAGCCTTTGTACCAAAATACCAAACATCATTATCTGTTAATTTCATCAAGGCGATAATTTTCAGTTATATCGTCAGAAAATAGCAAAAAATAAGTTGTCATTTTCATTTTTCTGTTTTAATCACAAAAGAAGAGAGGCATTTTGGTTTTCTAGCTGATAGGAACATTTTCCTCGTTATTGATCCATTCTTACATAACACTAGGGTTTGAGTCCTATTGCGTAAGCACCACATAAAGCCATGTTTTGTATTTTTGAAATACATGATCTAATCACAAGTTACACTAAGGAAGTGGTGTGGCATATCTTAGAGAAGAAATTTCAACAGTTTCATCTATAAAATATTCCAGTAATGAGTAGGAGAGATGCTGTAGTGGTTAAGAGTACTTTTTTGTTTTTGCAGAGGACCTGAGTTTAATTCCCAGCACCCATATGGTTGCTCACAATTCTCTGTAATTCAACTTCCAAGTGATCTGGTGCCTTTTCTGAACTCCAGAGCACCAAGCATGCACACAATTCACAGACACACAAGTGAGCAAAACATTAAAGCACATAAAGTAAAATTTAAAACTCACTAAAAATTAAGAATAAGCATGTACAATTAAAAACAAGAACTGTCCTATCAACAAACTAATAATACAGCTATAATGAATCTTGTCTTCAGCATACTTTACAATCAGTTCAATTCATTTAAAACTTATTTGATTTTCCATGGAAGGTGAGATGTCCCATATGTCAAAGTGAAAACACCATATTGTCCTTTAGTTAGATTTAAATGGCTGTAAATTCATGTATAAAAAAAGATTTGCTAAGTTTACTCCTTATTGGAGGAAATTATAAAGTAAAGAAACTTCAATACCCTTCACTTAGTATGGTATTTTTTTGTCAATTATTTGCTTTAGATATACAAATTGGGAGAAAACATTTATTATATATTTTAGTTTATCTTAGAGATATTACATTTGCCAGTTGGTCCTAAAAAATACATTATTGATAACCTTCAAAATAAGACCCTTTAATAATTTTTCTATTCATTAGTGAATAGCATAAGCCTAGATTCTGAGGTTTCCATGCCTCAGGATTCAGCATGTCCTCCCATGATTTTTTTCCAGTTTTTTCATGTTCTTTCTTCTCTTTAGTTCTTTAACCATTTTTCTTTTCTTTATCTTAATTCTGTATCTATCTTACTGATATTTGTATATATATATATATAATTAAATTTCTATGATCGGTTGCCTATGCTTATTCCAAATGAAAGCACGCTCATCTTCCTTCTACACACATAGGAAATTAACTTCTTCCCAAACCCCTTTTGCTATTTATTCATGATAGAGTAATTTACATCTTATACATAGAGAGATTAGAAATTGCTTTAACAGTCTTATAACTGGTTTCAGTCTATGCCAAATTATCTACTGGATTCAACCAACCACAGCAAAAATATTTCAAGGACTCTTGTTTTCTTTCCTCATTTATATAATTTATATCTGCTTGGGGAATTATCAAACAATGGAAACTAAGAACAAAAAAAAATGAAATAATTGACTTCAAATGACAGGATTTTCCCGAATTTTATCATGTTTTGTGCTTGTTCTTTCATATTGAATACAAGTGTTTTCTTAAGTGATGCCTTGCACAGTTCTGTGACAGATTAAGAATGTTTTTTACCATATCATTAAATTTTAAATGAACTATAGGTAACCTTTTATTTTATAAAAGGATAGAAGAGTCAAATTCTTTATTCTTTAAACACAATTACCTATCACATCTGAAAGAAAAGCAGTAATCTTAACTAGAACTTAAGTAATCACTATATATATAGGAACATTTTTGTCTAGACACAATTTTATAATATATCAACTCCTTGTCTATGATAAATGTGTAAGGTGGTTTCTTGTAAATAGTAGTGGAATTAGAAATTTTGTAATTATGTTTCCACTCACTTATTAAATGTGACTTGACTGAATTACTAGGATGAAATGCAGTTTTTCAGACACTAAAGGATATAGCAGTGATTGCACAGAGACTGAGAGCAAATATTTTCATCCCAGAGGGACAACTGAGGTCGTTATATAGTAAGCCTGATAAATAATTATGCTTTGCATTGTAAGGTAACATGTATGGAGATAGTGTGCTAACACCCATGAGGCCCTATCTTCAATTCCAAGTACCACAAACAAAAAAATGATAGATGAATGAAGAAGATGTATATAACATAACTCAAATCTAGAAAGGCATATAAAAAAGAAAGGAGATTTGGTTTGTAATTTTAAGGAGAGTTGACAGGTTTGACCACAGCAAGAGGATATTTTAAAGTCAAAATGTGAGCATAGAGGAGAAACTAATGTATGATGTCATGTACTCCTAGAGCTTTTGAATTAACAAAAAAAGGAACAAGGACTTCTGAAGTAAAAGATTGCATTAGCCTTAAGGAAGAAGCAGCTCAGGAAGACTGACATCATACACTCAAGGAGTCCCAGTCAACCTGATGATGTGGGACTTTCTCAGCTCTTGTGAACAAAGACTGGAGAAGACTGACTTGTATTTTATAGTCATTGCCCTCACTAATGTGTCCATGATGTGCTGTGCAGAATAAGGACACAAGACAGAAGAGCAGTTTGATGGCTGTTACTGTAGTTCAGACAAGGAAAAACAGTAACATATGAATCAAGTGATCTCTTTGGAGGAGATGAAGAATATTTGTATTTTTGTAGAATCAAGAATCCTACATTCTAAAAATAAAAGCCTCTGATAAGACTTTTTATAGGAGATGGATAAGCATTCCTTTTCAGCAAATTGGGGGTTCAGAGTACGCTTATCTTGCAAAAACATATGTTACAATAGATTACTTTGTTTGCTCTCTTAAAAAAGTCTTTAATATTTCAGAGTCATTTTAATTTGCATTTTCCTCATGGCTAAGGATATTGAACATTTCCTTAAGTGTCTTTCGGCCATCTGAAATTCATCTGCTGAGAATTATCTGTTTAGTTCTGTACCCCACTTTTTAATTGGATTATTTAGAATTTTGGCATCTAATTGCTTTATATATTTTGGAGATCAGTACTCTGTCTGATATGGAGTTGATGAAGATCTTTTCCCATTCAGTAGGCTACCATTTTGTCTTATTGACTGTATCCTTTGCCTTACAAAAACTTCTCAGTTTCAAAAGGTCCCATTTATTTATTGTTGCTCTCAATGTCTGTGGTGTTGGTGTTATAGTTAGGAAATGGTCTCCTGTGTCCATGCATTGAAGGCTACTTCCTATTTTCTCTTCAGTGAGGTTCACNTACCACACTATTTTCATTACTATAGCACTATAATAGATGTCAGGAATAGTGGTGTCTCCAGAAATTCCTTTATTGTGCAGAATTGTTTTGACTCTCCTGTTTTGTTTTGTTTTGTTTTTTTCATATGAAGTTGAGTATTGTTCTTTCTAGTTCTGTGAAGAATTGTGCTGGGATTTTGATCAGGATTGCACTGAGCCTATAGGTTGTTTTTCTTAGGACTGCCATTTTTATTATGTTGATCCTACCCATCCAAGACCATGTGAGATCTTACACCAGTTAGAATGGCTAAAATCAAAATTACCAATGGCCTCCCTCCAACAGACAGCTTATACTGTAGAGGATGTGGAGTAAGGGGAACATTCCTCCATTGCTGGTGGGAATACAATCTTGTCCAACCACTCTGGGAATCAGTATGGCGGCTTCTCAGAAAATTGGAAATCAACCTACTTCAGGACCCAGCAATACCACTCTTGGGAATATACCCAAAGGATGCCCAAACATAGCTGTAGTATCTGTAATATCCAGAACCTGAAAACAACCTGGATGCTTTTCAATTGAAAATTGGATAAAGAAAATGTGGTACATGTACACAATGGAGTACTACTCAGCAGTTATAAACAAGGACATATTGAAATGTGCATGCAAATGGATGGAACTAGAAAGAAAAAACATCCTAGATGGGGTAACCCAGACCCAGAAAGATGAACATGGTATGTACTCAATCATAAATGGATTCTAGCTTTAAATCACAGGATAATGAGCTTAGAGTCCATGACCATAGAGAAACTAAATAACAAGGTGAACCCTAAGAGAAACATATATAGAACCACCTGAAAGGGGGAAATACACAAGATTGCCTGACAAAATTGGGAATATGTGGCTGGGGGAGAAGGGAGAGTGGGAGGAAAAGAGGAGTGGAGAATGGGAAGCAGGAGGAGACCTGGAGGGAACATAGTAGTCAAGATGGAGGAGGGACAGAGATGAGAGCAAGGAAAGAGATACTTTGAATGAGGGAGCCATTATAAGGCTAGCAAGAAACCTGATACTAGAGAAATTCCCAGGAATCCACAAGGATGACCCCAGCCAAGACCCTAAGCAATAGAAGAGAAGGTGTCACAACTGGCCCTGACCCATTGTCAGATTGATGAATGTCTTAAATGTCACCATAGAACCTTTATCCAGCAACTGATGGAAACAGAGGCAGAGATCTGCAGCAGAGCACTGGCCTGAGTTCCCAAAGTCCAGTCAAAGAGTGGGAGGAGTGAGAATATGAGCAAAGAGGTCAAAGCATGATGGAGATACGACTGAAAAAGTTTACCGGAGCTAATGGGAGCTCACCAACTCTGGCCAGACAGTAAAGAAACTAGTATAGAACCAAACTAGTCTCTCTGAATGTGGGTGACAGTTTTATGTCTGGGGCAGACTGCCGGGACCACTGACAGTGGCACCAGGATTTTTTTCCCTACTGCTTGTACTGGCTTTTTGGGAATCCATTTTCTTTGGAGGGATACCTTGCTCAGCCTAGATATAGTAGGAAGGACCTTGGATTCTCCACTAAGCAATGTGCCTTATCCTCTCTGAGGAGTAGATGGGTGGGAGAAGTTGGACTGAATGGGAGGAGGGTAGGGAGTGGGAACTGGGATTGTATGTAAAATGAAACAAAAGTAATTGTCCTTTTTAAAAAAAGAATAAAGTAAAAATTTTCAATAGTTTTATACATGTATATCATGAATGCTAGTACTGTCCTTGGCCCTCATGCCTTCTCTCACTCCGTTCTTATTTAAATTCTTTTTCTCCCCAAGAAGTCTTCATTCTATTTTCTTGATTTCTTTTTATATGTGACTCACTGAGTTAAGTTAAAGTTGCTTGTCTCATGCTAGGCAGAAGGCTACTCACTGAAAAGAAGGAAACTTATCTGTAACTATACCAATGAAAGTAACCACCTACTGACAACAGATACTTAGTGAAGAACAGGGCCTCATGAACTCCTTTTCCATCCATAATGAAATGCTAATTGGCCCAATCTTGTGTAATTCTTGTGAAAATAACCACACTTAGAGTGAGTTCATGAGTGTCATGGCCATGCCATGTGGCTAATATCATGGGATGTAGACTGTTAGGATAAGTTAAGAAGACAGAGGCAAGAAAATCAACAGTTTGAGACCAACTTTGGCTACATTGGCTTTCCATTTTCAGATAATAGGTGCCAGCAATATTTAAAATTTCAAAATTATCCTTTTGTAGTGGTTATTTTAATAAGTATAGACACTTTAAGAAAGAGTATGTTTAGCTATTTCTATATAGTCAAACATACATATATCTAGTGACATGTGTTTATATGTTCATACATACATTCTTTAAACATTAGTATATACATAAATATATATTATTAGGGATACATTCATATGCATAAATAATATATAGGCACACAATTATTTCACAAAAAGGAAAGCCTATATATGTGTTATGTACATGCGCCTGTATCACTGAGAATGGCACCTAACATACAACACTGATAGCTTTTATCAGCTATAAAAATGTTACTAAAAGTGATATTAAAAACATTAAAATAATGGGATTGAATTTAATATTTTACCTAAAATTCTTCTGCCACTTAGTTCTTTCAATTGTACCATAATTTATAGATTGTAATTCAATCTATAAATAATCACATAGAGTAAAAACTAAGAACGTGAATCTAAAAATATCTACAATAGTCAATGAAATGGTGTGTTTAACATTAGAGTTAGAGAATTGCAGTTTCTGGTAATACCAAGCACACATGTCAATTCCTAGAATATGGTAGACACTAGATTTTTCTTGTTTTCCTCTGAGTAGCTTCATTATACCTTGTTTTGCTATAAGACATCATTGAACCAGTTTATAAACTATAAATCAAATTAATTTCTCGCTCTTATTAGTAAGCAAGTAAAAAATAGAGAAAATGGATGCATTCTCTAAGTGATGTCTTAAGTGAGTTAATAATGCAACATTATTTTGAAGAATATAACTTCAAAAATAAATAGTACCATTAATAGCATGATTACCAAGAATTACATATTGATTTTAAATCGTGTTATATATACCTCAAAGTAAACACAAGAGTACTTGTATCAATCATTGCAAGTCATTTATGCTAATACACACGTCAGGAGAAATTAGGCTCTTGATCTAAACTGAGCCTTGGAACTCATCCTCTTTGTTAAATATAGTATTAGAAGGATTAGTTTGTAAATTGGGATCAAGCTTTAAAATCAATCTACAGGTGATACAAGATGAAGATAATGATATAAATGAAAGAGGAATCTGACAAGTTATCTATAAGTACAGATGAACAAATAAAACTTTCTAGAAAGGTAGACTGTGACTACTAAGAGAAAGGAGTCCTTGGCATCTGGGTTCCTGCTAAAGGACACCATGACTGGGTGTCCAGTCATAAGAGGAAGAAAATGCAATTCTCTATGTCTGGAATAAGGCCATTCACTTCTAGTCTCCTGTGTATCTGGTACAATAAGTTAAAATAACACATAGGGAAAAACTTGTAGTACATTATGTTGCCATGCATGGCCCACTGTACAATGATTTATGTTTAAGATGCTTCTTTAATATCTGTTGAGAATTCTATGTATCAATTTATTATATTAAATACACTTTATAAGTATATAGACCAGGAAAGAAAGTTCAGTCCATTGGAATAAACACGTGGTTATAGTGAAATGTCTTTGCTCATAAACATGAATAGAATTAATGGTTATCTTTTTTATTTTGTGTGTGAGACAAGATCATACCAAAGCCCCCAAGTTAACTCAAAGGTTATTGTTCCAACAGATGGAAATTCCTTTAATAGATGAATTGAGTCATCATGCATTGATAAAATAAAGTCAAAATTCCAATGTAGTGTTATCTATTTTTAAACACCTGTCAAAGAACTAAATGTTTTTATGTGGTTGTAGAGGGTGATTTTTCTCAGCAACTACTATTAACACATCACTTAATTCCCCAGGCTTCCCTAATATCTATAATGAGTATTTTGTTACCCTTATTCTTACTAGTTTGTTAAGTAAATCTTTCCTACTTATGCCAAATGCCTCCCTTCTGGGAAATTTGTCTTAATTTCTAGGTAATCTCACCAAAACTATACTGTTATGAGTTCTGTTTCTACAGCTTTCAAAAAAAAATGAGAAGCTATGCAGTTAAAATTGTAAATTCTATCATTCTATTAGCATTATGTGCCTCATGTGTATGCATTACACCTCATTCCTAAAGACATAATATTTAGATGTTTGTCCTCTACCATTTAGCTAAAGCAATTATGTAGAATGCAGGAAAGTAATTATATGTACAAACAATGGACATTTAATTGGCCAAGATTTATACTCATTCTATCTGTCCTTTGAGTTTTAACTCAGGAATTAATTTGATTAGTTTAAAAATCTACCTACTTAATAAATTGTAATAGTAAATTCATATTCAATGTCAATTTATCTTGTTATATTCCTTGAGTTCTTCACATAGTTGTAAGTATAGATGATGGCATGCAGACTATTTCTCCTCATTGGCCTACAGAATGTCAGCTGCTGCAATTTGTGGCTTTAGGGACACTTTTTTTTAAATGTTTCATTATTTGCCTGGACAGTGGCCGAAAGGTATATGTTTAATTCAAAAATATTCTATGACACTAGGTGAAAGAAGAGTGTATTCATGCTTCCCCTCAACCAGCAGCATAGTCTGTCTTCAGTCCTCTGGTGAACCACTCCATGCCCCCCACACACTGAGTACCATAACCCAGGGGGCACATACTTGAGTTCTTTGCTGTGACATTCACAGGCTACTATTAACCTCCACCGTTGACATCCTTGTCACTTAAGGATTGTGAACACCTGCAGCATAAAAATTTCTCTTTTTTTTTAAATGCTCAAGGTCTTCAGAAATAAACACAACATTGATTTTCAATGTTTTTTTCTTGAATTGCTATTATGATTACAATGCAGAGAAATTCTTATCATGTCTGGAAGGAATTCAATAAAATCCACCTGAAGCACATTCTTAAATTATCTTTTTTTGAGACAATGTTGATAAGATTTAGTAATGCCAGCATTTTGGGACTGTCTTGAGGGGAGAAAATTAGCATGCAGAACGTTCTTTTTGTACTTTGTAGCAAATTTGTTCAATGTATGCAATTAAAGTTATATTTGCACAATTCAGGATTAAGTGCAATCAATAAGAAAATGTTATGAGTTTGGAGTGACTTGGGTAGTTCTGCTAATGATTTGAATATAAAACACAAGGCAAGCACAGATGCAAATACTTTTTTTTGCTAAACAAAAGAAAACTAGAGCAAAGGACGATAGTGTTCAGATTCAAAGAATGGTCGTGGTAATTATATGTGGATGTGAGAAGTCATCGAAGTACTTTCTCTTTTTAATCCTTCTGCAACAGTGCAACTGGAGCTCAAGGTCAGGGCTGCACTGCTTAAAGGTCATACATCTGGGATGGGTAAAGAAGGGGATGCCTACATGAATTTCCTCGGTGCCTTACAATGTGCCTTCTTTTTATATTTGTAAAGCAAATATGGATGAATCATATGTTAAGAAACTGCATACTGCTTAAAACCACAATAATCACATGCTTTCTCCCAGCTCTTGGCAAACAAAAAACGGAATGCCAGCTGGAAAATGCATTTGTCATCATTGCAGTTTACCCTACTGATGCACGTATGCTTTACTATCTCTTAGTTGGAGTTTTTGAGCGGTTCATCCTTTAATGCTTCTGATCACGGGCAGTGCCTTGGAGGGAGGACAATAGAAGACTACTTGCTAATGGTTTTATCCATTTGGAATGAGATTGCAATGTTGCCTTTTCTTATGATGAATCTGCTGTGATGGGGTGAGAAAATTCAGTGTTAAGCTCCCAAGTACTTAATCTAAAACCAGGACTGTAGATACTGAAGAGGTTGATTTGGGGATCTCTAAGAAAGGCATGAGCCTCCATTCATCTCATCAGGAGATCGGTTACTATAGCCTACCAGCACACAGAAAGGTATCTTTCCCCACTGTAACATTCACCCTCTCAAAGAGTTATTCCTATTATATCAGACAGATAACCCTTCAACCTACTAAAGATTCCCCTGAGCCTAAGAACATCATCAAAACCTCCCTTAACCACGATCCCAATAGCAACCATAGTACCAAATGATTGAAGTCCTATCACTCAAATTTCCTCCTTTCTTGATTTCCGACTTTCTGCTCCAAGTTTCTTTTATCTCATTTCCTTTGTTCTTCGGCATTCTTTCTTCTTCTTGCCAAGTGCATCCACCCTGCCAGAACTCAGTGCATGCCTGCTTTCTTTCACATGCTGAGCTCTTTACTGAGGCCATCAATCTATGGTGCCTTTCCTTCCCTGGTTAACTTTACTGAGGTGATCTCTTTCAGTTCCTTGATCTCAAGCCCATTTGTAACCTCGAGAGCATTTGACACCAGCTTCCAGATCTGTGTGCCCTCAGCCTACCTCTCACACAAGTCTATTTCACTACATTCTGTCTGTGTGAACCCAGGACGCTCAGGACAGAAGCCCGTCCCCCTCCATAAACTGCCCCCTTTTTCTGAGATGTCTGGTCCTGCAGCACCCTTATTAAATACTAGAATAATACTTCTAACATACTGGATTCTTAGTTGTCTGTGAAATTAACATGAGCAATAATTGTCTTGCAAAATTTGCTGTCAAGTATTGGATTTAAAAAAAATACTAATTTGAAAAACATGATTTTACCTCTTTTGTGGATCTACACAAACTAGGACACTGCATATCAGTTTGATTAAAATATTAAAATATGAAAATGAGGAAAGGGTTATTTTCCCTTTGAGCATCCTCTGTGAACTTATTTTTATAAAAATGAAGAAAATTTTAAAATGTGTAACATGCCAGAAGTCTCTTTAAAATCAGGCAAACAAAAGTTATGATGTACATTAGAAATTTTAATGTTAATATGTAATCATTTAGAAGCAAGATTGGGTGATTATATGATATTAATTGAACAGAATATTAGTTATTAAAGTGATGAGTCAGAAATAATAAAATGTACATGAAGAAATTATGACACAGAATTGTATGTGTGGCAGGTTAAATTATTTAAAACAGAAACTCCTAAATATATATTTCAAGAAGATAACTATTTAAATATTTGTTCTTAAAATTTAGAGTATCACATTATACCATTAAAGACACATTTTCTCGCCTCAAAATAGTATCAAAAACCTTAATATGTACAATAATTTGATATAGTAAAATAATTTTGTTCTTTGATAAATAAAAATTTTATAGTTTCTTGAAATCAGTTGCATAGTAAAACAAATAAATAACCTAAACCAAAATTAAGACACAAAGATACATTTATCCTCTATTTACCAACAGAGGGATAATTTTTACTTTATTAAGTTTTAATGAAATTTGAAGTAATTTTGAGTTACTTCTATTCCAATATCAATTCATGTCCATCTAAATCATGCTAAATTCCTCTTGTCTTTTTTAGTTTTTCATGAGTTAAAGCAACTGATTGGGAATCTGACTACCAGCCAAGTGGTGATGGTTTTGTTTTGTCCGGGTATTTATGTTGGTAGTTTCAAGGAGAGCATTTATTTGGACTCTGTGGAGAAATGATTTTTCTGCCTGTCAAAATAGATGGAGTGTTTTCTACATCTGGGCAGCAGCAGCCTGCAGTACCAGCTCTCAAATTCACAGGATTTGATGTTGTTTACTTTATTTATTCTTACTATATTCTTGTAAGCACCGCATAGGCCTTTGAAAGCATGTGTTAGTGATTACATTCGAAGCTCACATCTATCATTTGAGACTCTTACTGTAAAGCTGGAAGCATTTTCAAAATGAATACCTGAAGCCTTAATTTGATGCTTACACATAAACAAAGGCCTTCAACTCCAGGTACTCTGAGAACCATTCAAGCTTTCCCCAACCTTCTTTGGCCATTTTATTCAAACATGTGCTGTTGGATACTCTTCATTCCCGTTGCTCCTACAGCAGAGATATGACAGTATGTTTGCTAGATTCACTGCTCCTTACTGAGTCCTGTGAATATTATGTACATGTAAAAATTTCCTGAAAGCTTGCTAGAATTTAGTTGAATCAAGTTAGACTAAGAAATTTAATTGAGATCCATCCCACTTCCTTCTACATCATGAGAACTCAGGGTAGTGGTATGTGCCTCCATGCCCAGACTCCAAAATATGTTTTAGTTCAAAATGCAACATCTACATAAATAAAAGTGGCTGAATTAGGAAACTCTAAATTTCTGGTTTTGTGTTCATGTTATACTCTCCATTTGTGTGGTCACAATGTTAATTTTCTCTTGATCTTTGTCTCCTTGGATGCAGAGGAGGCCTAATGACATTGTTTACCTCTTTTTGTTTATTTTGTGAATTAAAATGAGAAAACACCTGGAAGCACATGACTCTGAATGTTCTTGTGTCCATTCCATGGCTGACAAGGCACTAAGAGATGATCTAGACCATTTCCCTGTCTACAATGATTTGTGTGTTTGTTTACTCTCTGTCTCATTCCCCCAAGAACATATGTGCCACCAGAGCAAGCACGTTATTGATTTTGTCCAACATAGATGTTTTAATAAGCGCTACTGATTTTACTCTTACTGATTTCAAGGACCAAGTTGTCCTTGCAAGGAGACATAAAGGTGTTTCAGACAAAGAAGAATCATTTCCAAAGGGCAGGGAAGAAACTACAACACAGGGTCTAAGGAAGTGTCAAATTGAAGAATTTGCCACCCCAAGCAGTGAATTTAATCACAAAGTTAATCAGTTCCATATCTGTTACATAGATCTAAGTAGATCCAATGTGCTTCTCAGGATACCTCAAAATATCAAGGCCATTGATAGGCTTTATTTTTTACAATCTCTAATTCTACACCATTTCAGGATAATAACCAAGAGGAGCTTAATTCCTTACATACTTTGAATTATTATTGATGCCTTTAAGTACTATTTTATTGTTAGGAATAATTTTATCACTACAAAATATATAAAGATACTATGTCAATTATAGTAACAATCTTTTAGAGTGGAAAAATATTGGGATACTTTCAGTAGACAATTCTGGGACCTCCCTGTATCATAAATCTTTGGGCTTAAGATAAGAATATTTTCTAATCTTTTAGAGGACCCAACTTTAATTCCTAGGACCCACAACAGGAGGTTCACAACTGCCTATGAGTCCAGCTCCAGGAATCCCACTCCTTCTGATAATTGCCTTTGCCTGGACCTAGTTACATAAACCCAACATATACACGTAATTTAAAAAAAAATAGAAGTAACCTTTAGAAGACTTAATCTTGGTACAATTGATTTGGAAATCACAGGAGACACAAATCAATCTTAGTGTGAAGCTATCCAGTCATTTTACATCAAAACTGAATTTGCATACCAACATGAAGAACTTTCAGTAGTTGGCTTCTATATTTATTACTTTCCTTGTTGCTATGATGAATTACCAGCCATTAAGCAACTTAAAGGAGATTTTATTTAATGTTACCATTCAAGGGAATATTGTCCATCCTAGTAGTCAGAGTTTAAGGCCACAGGTCACAAATGATCTGCATTTAGAAAGCAGAAAATGATGAATGCTGGCACTAAGTCTGCTTTTTCTTTCTATTTGTTCCTAAATTTCAAGCACAACAAATGGTACTGAACACAATTAGGTTAGGTCTTCCAATCTTAATTATCGCTAGCTAGAAGCTCTCACAGATGTGCCCAGGGCTTGTTTCCATAGTGATTCTAAATCTCTTCCGTTTACTATCATGATTGATCACAAGACTGTCAAACTAAAACTTCTATAAATATATCTGAAGTTTGAGGAAATTTCTGAGTTGAGGTCATGAGTTTGGGTATTCTTTATAAAGAGGTCAAACTATAATAATAGATTAAACTTAACAAGTATAGTTTTTCTAGGAGAAGAGTGCAAGACCAATGACCCTTGAAAATCATTGGGTTTTGATAGGCTAACACCATATAAGAAACCCAGGAAGAAATAAAGAAAAAAATAAGTAAAAAGAAAACTAGGGTACTTTAGGAACTCGGGACCCTTTTTGAAGCATGGCCATATTGAAGTTAAGAAGATCCATGGGCAGTTAGTGAGATGATCAGCAAGTAAAAACACTTGTCACCAGGACTGACAACCTGAGTTTGATCCCTGAGACCAACATTTGAAAAGAGTGAATTGACTCACATAAATTGTACTCATACACACACACTATGATACATATGTACAGACACGTGCACACACACACACACACACACAACATTAAATGCCATAAATTTTTTATAGAAGAAGGGAGGAAGGAAGGTATGAAACGTACACTTATTTTACTTATGTAATACAGTCAAAATTATACTGCATACAAATAAGAAATAAAAATACTATTTCTAGTGCTACTACATAACTTAAGTGGCTCTTCTTCGCCTGTTTAGCTGAGGACACTTAGCTGTTTTTATTGCCTCCAGACTTACTTATCCATGTCTTACTCAGTCTGAAAATTGTTCAAATGAGGATTATAGATAATGTTTATATTTTTAGTGAGAGCTTGGAAGCACGATTAAAGAATAAATTATTTACAAAACAGTATGACCTTGAATGTTGGAAATTTGACTGCGTATTTAAAACATTTCACAACAATTGCAAGAAGGTTGAGCTAAAATGCATACTTTGTACATCTACAGGTCTCTGAACATAACAGGAAATCATGTTTATGAATCTGATAGAATATTTCCCTTCAAAATACTGAGATGTCAACTAGATATATGTCTGTAATATCAGAACTGATGCTATGAAGACAGAAGGACTCAGGATTTAAGGCCAGCAGGCACCCTGTCAGAGAAAAAGGATGAAAGCAAGATAGAGAGGAGAAAGGAAGGAAGGGAGAGAGAAAATATGTGCAGTTTTTAGAATACTAGAGGTATTCAAAAAGTTTTCAATATGTGTCTAAAAATCTGTAGGAGACTAGGGTATGCTATACATTCTGGAATATAGAGGATAATGTTGTGTCAGTAATTTTCATGATTCTTATTCCAAAGTTTCTATGCTACAGAAGAGACCCTAAAAAAGGCTGGAGCTTGTTTCAATTACAGTAATATTTAGCAAAAAAATGGGAATACCCAAAACTTTCTGGGGGTAAAGATGTATTTATGGCATTTGTGACCTTTATGTGGTGCTGTATTAATATCTGTATTAGTATGTCAACATTTGTTTGTATTGTATATTAAATATATGTGGTGCTTATATTCCTGCTCAATAGAACTAACAAAAATGAAATGTTAAACTTAGTATTTAATATTATTCTAGGGCTGTACAGGGGTCAAGTCGAATCAGCTCACAAACTAATCCATGCAGTTTTACTAAGCTCTGCATTCAGTATGGTCATGTGTCTTGAGATCAGTTGCGGTGGGAATATTTATAAACATGAAATGTATCAAAGGCTATGAATCCCTTTTTTATTTTATTTTATTTTCAGTCTTAGTTGTTATCATACTAGCAGAGTCCTGGAGTTGCAACACTGGTAACAGAGACAGGCAAGGGCAAACTACATCTATCTGCTGGTTTAGTAGGCATCTCTGTGCCCTGGTGCATCACACATCACCATGGTAATGCAGGCACTTCATAGTGTAAGTAGTTGGAGCACTCTCTACTCTGGTGCCCTGCTTTATAATCACTGCATGTTATCAACATAGACAGTTCACATTAACTATGCTTTTTCTATTCTTTGTGCTCTCCCTGTCATTATAAGCTATGCTAAACTCTTACCTGTAATGCTGAAAATGGTTGAAATCTCTCATGCAGCCGCTTAAGAAGGTGGTAATCATGAACATTAGCCCTGGGCACAGCTCACTTCCAATTATCTCCTTGGGAACTTTGTTATTGTGCAACTGAGATGCATATGAGCTTTCAAACTATAATCACCCATAGAACCCACCTGGGCCAGTTACTCAGCAATCACAGTTCACCTCAGCTAACTAAAAGGAGTTCTGTGAAATAAATTTTTCTGTACCCCTTTCTTTATTTGTTCTTTTTAATTCTTCATTGTTTTCAACATATTTCCTATAGAGGAATTACAGAGCATTTCAGCATATAAAACATTTTTATGAACTTATAACCATTATCTACCATTAGTTTATATACAGAGAAAGACTGTAATAATGTATGAACAAACCAACATCTCTGAAGTCTTTTCATTTTAATTTTTCATCTTCTGTATATTTGGTGCATTTTTATGTGGACTATAGAGCTCTGTGTAGCCTTAAGCTATCTTAATCTAAATATCAATCCAAATAATTTATTCTCTTTCTTCAAAGTTATCTTTAACGTGAATAGATAAACTGTAAGAATTTATTTCACATAGCAGTGTTTTGGAGTGTATTAACAAATGGTACCTCAGTTTTCCCATTTATAAACTATGAGCAATGATGATGGCTTCTTTCTGGTTACTCGTGAAAGTTAAATGGGCTGTATGTACCATAATACAACTATTTTATAAAGTGATTATTATATAAAATTCAGATAATGGGATAATTAAATAAATAAAAGGCAAAGATGAAGGGCTCTAGATGTTTAAAAGCATGACAATAATGTCTTAAACACGCATGATTAGTTATAAATAACACACTAAGATGGAGTTTAATAACTTAAATACATTTGCCTCCACCTTCTTTTAGGGAAACTTAAAAACATTGTTTTTGTATTTAGTGATTGGAGATGTGGGTCAGGTGCAGGAAAATATTTGTTTAACACATGTGAGGCTCTGAGTTCAATTTCCAACATCACACTAGATACATAAATCAAAGGCAAAGACATTCCTTTGGAGGAATTAATTTTACCTTAATTCATTCCTCTTCCTAAAATCTCTTCTCTCTCTTCTTTTCTTATCTCCTCTTCTCCTCTCCGCTCTACTTCCCCTCTTCTCCCCTTTCCTTAGTCTGTATCTCTCCCCTTGATTTCATTACCTCAATGTTTTAACTACTCAAACTTTGTAATATGTGTTTAAATAAAGCCAGAAATATGAGAGTTCAAATTTTATTCTTTTATTTTAAAGATTATTTCATCAAATTGGCAATTTTTTTTGGAGACTGAATGTGAAATTTAGGACTTTTCTCCTAAAAATAGTGCCATTGGGATTTGATTTTGAGAGCCACTGTGTTAAATCTGCAGTTTACTTTAGATAAATGAAAACATGTTAATAGTCATTTGTAGAAATGGAGAGTTGGCTCAGCAGTTATGAATACTGGTTTTCCTTCCAGAGGATCTGGGTTCAATTCCTAGCACCTATATAGCAGCTTACAAAACATCTGTAACTCCATTAGCCAAGGAACCTGACACTTCTTACCTCTGGTGGTATTACATGCATGTGGGACACAGACATATTGCAGGGGAAACATTAATACACATAAAACGTAATATATTAGAAACATTTAACTCAGTATACAATCACAGTTTTGAGAGATGAGATGGTGTGGCAGTATATGTCTATAATCCTAGCACCTGATGAAAAAAATGACAAAGGACCAGGAGTTCAAGGCCAGCTTGAGGTGCATGACTCTCTGCCATAAAATAAAAATGAAAGCCAAAAAGGATGAACTTGTGATTGCAGTCCCTGTGATTTATAGGGCAGATACAACAGCCTTACCACATTTCAGAAATAGTTTTCTTAGACATAATTGACTTTCTCCTTTCCAGTCATAATGATGATGCCAAACTTTTCAAGTGACCAAACCACTGAGGAGGGGGGATTGTTTCTGTTTTAAGACCCAGAGGAAGAGGGTGATTTTGCACATATTACAGGGTTATTTCAAACTAACTGTGACCTGTTATAACCGACTGTAAACCGAAGCTCCTTAAAATACACAGGGTCACAGCTGATTTCACCTTTCAAGTCTTAAGCACAGAGCTCAATATGTGGTATATGCTTTTAGCAGCTCCATCTGTGCCCCAGCTTGATTTGATCTCATCAGTGAATGACTGAGTGATCTGTGTTCAGTTTCAGTAATTATAGATTTGAGCAGACACTTCTTTCTGCAGTTGGCTCCTCAGCAAATAGCAGTTACTAAGAGGCAGGGCCACCTACTGAGCTGAGCCAACATCAAGCAAAAGGCCTGCACTGGGTCAAACACTATATTGTCTTCCAAGTAAATCTGTTTCCTTGAATTATTTCTAACTTGACTTATTCTTACGTAGAAGGCTGTTCTTTGTATGCTAATCAGAATGTACTCTTCTGGCACTGGCAAAAAAGAGAAAATTAACAAACAAACAATAAAAATAGGAACTAATAGAGGTAAAAAATAGCTAACAGTATGATGAGGCAAATGTGGTTTTGGAGGGCTTCCCTCAGAAAACGAAGCAAAAGATACAGTAAAGTACAGTTCCTAAATTGATTGTGTAGAAAAACAGTATTTCACAAGAACTTTTATTTAAAGTATACTTCCTTTGTCACATTACATTATACAACTTTTTAAAAACTTGTGCTGAAATGTAAATAAAAGTTGATCTCAGAAAGTGGTATATGATTGAGTGAATTTTGTAGGCTTTCTGGACATCACTAAAACAGTTTATTTAATTTTGATAATATATATGTATATGTATATATATATATGCCATGTATTATGAAAATAGTTTCTCATTACCCTCTCCTATTCCTTTCCCAATTTTTTTTTTTTTTGGTTTTTCAAGACAGGGTTTCTCTGCAGCTTTGGAGTCAGTCCTGGAACTAGCTGTTGTAGACCAGGCTGGTCTCGAACTCACAGAGATCTGCCTGCCTCTGCCTCCCAAGTGCTGGAATTAAAGGTGTGCACCACCACTGCCCAGCCTTTTCTTTCTTTCTTTCTTTCTTTCTTTTTTCTTAACAAAGTAGGTTTCTTACACCCTATTCCCTATCCTTAATTTTGGTTAAACATGCCCCATTCCTGTTTAAACTCTCTCACGCCTCTTCCTGGGAGACATGTGTTTACTATGACTTCTCTAATATCTTTCAACTCTGCACTGCTCTGTCACCTTTGTCATGATCAATAATCGTGTCTGCATCTGCAGTGGCATTTAGGTTTTTAAAATGGATTAAAACAATATATTTAATGACATGTTTCCAAAAAGTGTTATGGAAAATAATGTGCTTAAACTGCTTTCTAATTGTAGTAATTTCTTTTGATTTTCTTTATTGATAATATATATATATGTGTGTGTGTGTGTGTGTGTGTGTGTGTGTACAAAAATTTGTGGGAGGGGGAGAGCATTTATATGTGTGAATGCTGGCATTGAAGTACCATAGAGTTTGGAGGTCAGAGTCAAGATCTTGAGTCAATCCTCATCTTTTACCTTGTTTGGAGTAGAGTCTCTTCTGTTGTTTTCTGCTGTACTCCAGGCTAACTGAACCATGACATGCCAGTATTCTATCTCTGCCTCCCTTCTCACATTAAAAGCACATCATCACAGATCTTCCCTCCATATCTTTGACTTTTATGTGGATTTTTGTCATCCAAACACAGGTCCTCATTTTCTTAAGGCAGGTGTTTTACCTGCTGAGCCAAATCCCAGCTTCTATGTCAGTTTCTTGATTCAACTTTAACAAATTACCATAAATTTAGAGGCTTAAAACTATGTAGATTTATTGTGCTAGGGCCTTAACTCTACAGTTCCACGGTTTCCTTGACCTAATTTCAAAATATGATCAAGGCTTCTACTGTCTTCACCTTAGTGGAAATTGTACTGTCACAGTCGTTGGGACGTCTAAAACATTTTTGGACTTATGGACGACTTCTAGATCAAAACATTCTTTAAACTTTTGCCTCCAGTACTCCTATTCCTATCTGGCTTTTGTCCAGCAAGAGTCCTGTTGATTACACTGAACCAACCTCTGAAACTCTTCTAGTGTCAGAGCCCTTAAGTCATCTCTTATGCAAAGCTCCACTCTGCCTAGTGTCTGGCAATAAAGCACCTTCACAGGCTCCAAAGGTTGGAACTTAGATACCTTTGATGTTACTCTTTTGCCTACTACACTCAGTCCCTCTTCCTCTTCCTTTCACATTTTTTAATATGGTTTATTATTAGACATTTACTCCCTACAATCCTATTCCCTAACTAATCAATTTTATTTGTATTTAAGTAAAAACAGAGATTTGAATGTATGTTGACTAGTGTAGCAATTCTATTTTGAAAAGATTTTTGCAATTATATTTCCTAAGTACACCTCCCTAGGGCATTGTTTCGCAGGTTTGTTTATAAGTATGTTCAGTGTACTGGTAGTTAGGACTTTATGTGTGAGGATGATGTGAAGCTCATTTTGCAAATGTTTATTTAGTTGTATTAATAACTTGCCAGGTCAAACACACTGTCCCTCCAGACTCTCATGTTATTGTATTAATGACTTCTACATTCCATTATTGTAATAGAGTTCTCTGAAGACAGCCTGACATTTTCCCAAACTCCATTCTTGAATTTTAATTACTTATTCAAAATATTTCATCGATGATGACTTCATATGCATTCTTGCCTATTATTGTCATTTTTCTATATTTCTGTAAGTGTTCTTCATGTCTCTAAGAATGTATAAATTACATTTCTTGTATTTGTGTTGTCAAAGTATCTGGTTATTCACGGTTTGACCAGCTTTTCTTAACTTTCATACTTATTTTCCTTGTGTATTTCAAGTACTTTCGTTTCTTGTTTGCCTTTGTTTTAAGGATACTGATTTTATCATTTGTCAAAAAGTCATTTCTCATTGACTTATTCCCATCAAATGTATTTACTAGTTCATTGACAGTAGAGTATTGGTTCTGGATCTGTTCCTTCACTGTTCAATTTCCCTGCTCATTTTCAGCTGTTGCTTTGTGATTTCACCTTTAAAATATAGCTGTATTGGAATCATGTTTTAAATATAAATTACATATTCATTTTCTAGCAAAAATAAAAAGTAATGATGATTCCTGCCTGACCTCTACTTAGTAGGGACAAGGTAACTCAGACTTTCTGTTTCAGTCATTATTATTCAATTAACTTTAGCATACATGCTTGCATTCTCCTATATAATGTTACATATACATGTCTTTTCCTTCAAAACTTCAGCATGACTGTTATATGAAATATGTGTGCTTGAATGTCAGTAGGGAATGGGGTATGGATCAATTGGGATTAAGCATAAATCCAGTTATAAAATATCACTTTTCTTTTACTTATTAATGGTCCCTAAGTAAAATTCATCCTAATTCATTCCACAATATTCTTAGGCTACAAATTGCATCTATGAATTGAATGATTCCATAGTGTCTAAGCACTCATCATTAAAAAGTTTCTCCTCTTTTGAACTGCTTGAATATTTAAATCCTTTGATCTGCACCCATATTCTCCCATTTTTAACCAAAGGTTTTCAATTTGAAAGTTTCAAGATATCACTGCAATCTTTTCTCTCCCCATACGGTGCTGGAGAATTGTCTGTATTCTGACAATCATGTTTTAAATAAATACTGGTTGGCCAGGCTGGGAGTATAGGCAGGAAACCAGACCGGAAGTAGAGGGGAGAACAGGAGAATTTGGGAAGCAGGAAGCTCCCTTGGCATTCCTGCGCACACCACCAAGGAAGCAGGATGTAAACTGCCCAGCTGAGAAAAGGTACTGGCCATGTGACTAACATAGATAAGAACAATGGGTTAATATAAGTTACAAGAGCTAGTAAGAAGACTGAGATAATGGGACAATCAGTTTATAACCTAATGTAGACTCTCTGTGTGATTTTCTTTGGGGCTTGCCAGCTGCGGGATACCGGGCAGGACAGTAACCCCAACAAGCCAGCCCTCATGTTACACCCATATGTTTATAATTGATGTATTAGAAGTTGTCGGGGTGGGGGTAAGTCATAGTATTTAAGGTTTTTGTTTGATTATTAGCCTTGTTTTGTTCTTAAGAGATTTCCATGTATGTATAGACAATAGACATTTGAATTTTGACACAGCTATGTTATCTTTGAAAATTTCCATATGTGTGTATGTATAATATATATTTAATTGTATTATATTTTAGACATCATATACATAATAAATATACATATATATTTCATTTTTATTCCAAAACATTTTTCTTCCTGTTAAGTAAGTCTATTCATTTGTCTCTGACTATTTCCATAATGGGATTGGTATAAAATATGTTAATGTGTGTGATCACCATAGTTCAGGTATGACAAAACCTTAGCCAAACCCGAGAGAGAGGAAAAGAGAGAGAGCTCAAATTATAAAAAATTAGATATGGTAAAAACAAACATTATGGTGAACCTTAGATAATACTTAGGACATATTTTAAAAATAAAATTTTCCAAATTGAAAATTCTGCAAGAAATAGATGAATTTATATATGCATATAGTCTATCAAAACTAAAACAATATGATATAAATAATTACAATGAATAATTAGCTTAAAGCAGAAAAAAAAGAGAGAGAGTGAGAGATAGCTCCCAACTGAAACAAGACTAAGCCTAGATCAAATCACGGTTTAATTCTAATGGACATTTAAAAATCATCACAATGTTCCTCAAACTGGTCCACAAAGAGAAAGGATCACTGTTTAATTCCTTTTGTGGGGTGCATATTCCCAGATATTAATGATAAATGAAGGAGGGTTCATCTGTATTTCTGTGCTTTGATTGGTTAAATAAAAAAGCTTCCTGGGCCATTTGATAGTTCAGAACTTAGATAGGCAGGGAAAAGAAAAGAGGACGCTGGAAAGAAGACTGGGCCAGAGCCAGTCACCATGAAGCTCCCGCTGCAGATGGATATATCTTAGAACAGTCCGGTAAGATCACCACCTTGTGGTGACATACAGACTTTTATAATGGGTTAGTTTAGATATGAGAGGTAGCCAAGCAAAGGCTAGAGATAATGGGCAAGGCAGTATTTGAATTAATACAGTTCTCATGTGGTTATTTCGGGCATAAGAAAGCAACCAGTGGCTGAGAGGGCCAGTGGCTGGCAGCTGGGGAACACAACACGCACCTCTCCACCCATTTACAACAGATAAAGACACAACAACAAAAGTGTAGATCATTCTCTCTGCTTTACGTAAGCACAAAAATTCTTAGTAAAATCTTTAAAAAAGAATTCTTTAAAATAAAAAAGGCAGCATTCACTGTGATCAACCCAGATTCATTCCAGAGAGGCAAGGGTGGTTCAATATAGGTTAGCAGTAAATGCAATTCAAGTACTAGCAGCTTTGCCTGATTGGGCCAGTGATGAAGATGGTGAGGCAAAGGAATCTAGTTGCTGTTTCTGGCCTTGGCATTGTTGAAAGATTACCCATATTTGGGAGTTAGACATCCTGCAAAGTTACAATGGCTTTCTGAAATGTACTTTCTCTTCTGAAGTAAGTAATAGTAATACAATATGTTGATGTGTATTTTAATAGGATAAATTCTTGATGAATTGAGAGTTACAACTAGAATGATCACAGCTTTTCAACTCTATTATTGTACTTATCTTTGACTATTTTTGTAAAACAAAAGTTTTCAGCCTTCATCGTACATTATAATTTCTTGGGAAGTTTAAATGTAATAGCTGACTATCTTGGAGCTCTAAAAATTTGTTGGTTAATATTAATTTAAAATGTGTTAACATTCATTTATGCTGTGGAATAATTGCTTAATGATGCAAATATGTGTTGCATTCTTTTATGTTGCCTTTGTTACTTTGCCTGCCTAAAACACCTGATTGATCTAATAAAGAGCTGAACAGCCAATATCTAGCCAGAAGAGGGATAAGTGCATCTTCCAGGCAGAGAGAATAAATAAATAGAGAGAGGAAAAAAGAAGAGGACAAGAAGAGGAGAGGAGGAGTTAGGGGTTATCTATCCATTTACACAAAAAAATCACGAAGTAAGAAGTTTAAAAAAGAAGTATATAGAAATGTAAAAGCCCAGAGACAAAATACAGACAGGATATTTAAGAAAACAACAACTGAGCTAAAGTCTGCCATTTATAAGTCAAAATATGACCATGTACTTATTTGGAGCTCGGTGGCAGGCCCCCTAGAGTAAAAGAGTAAAAAATTTCAAGCCCAAAAATTTGGTGTAAGATGTCTTTCTCTATACTGTGACTATGTGACTATGTTCTTCTCTTATTGGTTGATGAATAAAGCTATTTCAACCAATGGACAAAAAGAATATACCAAGATGAGAAATTGAAACAAAGATAGGGAGAGAGAGAAGGCAGAGTGGAAAGACACCATGTAGTTGCCCAAGAACAGAATGCCAACAACAGCCTAAGAAGAAAAATGCCAGAACAGAGGTAATGCCATGGCCCTGTGGTGATACACAGATCAGTAGAAATGGGTTAATTTATGAGAGTTAGCCAGTAACAAGCCTAAGTCATTGGCTAAACAAATATAACTATATATATATGTGTGTGTGTGTGTGTGTGTGTGTGTGTATGTGTATGTGTGTGTGTACATATATATAGTCTCTGAGTGTTTATCTTATAAGTGCCTGCAGGGACCCAGTGGTGACCGGACAAGATGAAGAAAAGTCTTTCATTTACAGGAATTTGCTGTGTAATTTATATGTGAGTTTCTCAGAGAGTGCTAACTCTAATAGCTACAGTTTATGATACAGGAGAATTAAGAAACACTGTGGTAACAACAACAATAAAAATCAAGCAAGAAGAATGACCATTTTCAGGAGAAGTAGCTGGGCAAGTTTTACTCAGTACCTAAACAGCAATCGAAATCTGCATTAAACTGTGTGCAAAATAGCATTAGATAAATGATTAATGAAAATAAAAGTAGAAAAAAGCAGTGAGCACTACCACCAAGAATGCATTGTGCAAAGAGTTGTACTCATTGCACACTTGTCTTAGCACTGCAAGAATAGTACAAATACAAGATAAGTTTGCAAAGTCTCTCTGAATTTCTTGTAGTAAAGGTACCAGGTACGTAATTGAATATATGGTCTACAAGCTGATCAATAACTGGTTGGACTGTTTGAAATTGTCTTCAAATGTGTGCTATGGAAGTGTGTTGGGGGCATATTGATTTAAACAATACCACGGGGGGGGAATTTCAAGTGGAAGATGAAAGCTATAAGGAAAGAACACAGCTCAATTTAAGACCAACACACTGTGGAACTATCCAGCCATGAAATAGAAGACCTTGGGAGGCCACAGACTCCCCAGGGTGGTTGTCTGGGTAGCATGGATTTGCCCTTTTCATGAAGTGATGGAGAGCGGGGCGTGGATATCAGTTGTGTTTTGCCTGCTCACCATCCGTTTGTCAGCGTATTTTTCACAGGAGTCTAGCTTTGTTTTGAGAAATTAGTCTAGCTGAACTGGTTAAAGTCCATGAGGGCAGTTAATGCAATCTCCTTTCAGGGCCAAGTTGGAAACTTTGTTCGAATTAATCAGAATCTCATTTCCAGGAAATTGAGCTTCAGAAGGTGGGAAGTCATTCATTTCTGGAGAGCCAAACCCAATCCAGCAGGAGGCTACTTTCTACAGCTAGAATTCAAAGCTGCTTTAGTTTCTCACCTCATTAGAGTGTGTAGTTTCAGCATTTATCCTAAGACATGCTCTTTTTTCTAATTAGTTCATCGATTTATTTTACTATGTAAAAAACCAGATATAATTTCTGATATTTAAAACCTTTGGAATACGATTTACCGTGGAAATAAACATCCAGGTTGCCTGTAGATTTTATCTAGAAAGATTTTGGTGGTTTGTTTGTTTGTTTGTTTTTGTTGTTGGTTTGCCTCTTTGGGGAAGGGTTTCACCATGTATCGCTTTAGCCTGTAGAGTGCCACCTCTCCATCTTACCACTTCTATTTTATGTTTCTTTATTTATTGTGTGTATGGTAGGTGCCATGGCATATTTGTGGAGGCTAAAGCACAACTCAAAGGAGCTTTTTCCCTCCTTCCACCATGTGGATCCTGGAGATCAAACTCAGATCAACAGGATGGGTGGCATATGCCTTTACTCACTGAGAATTCCCCTGAATCTCCCTGTGCATTTTTAAAGTAGGTAAATAACACAGACAAATAAGAGAGCTGGAATATTTTTGAATTATAAAAGAACTTTTTATTTTTTTTTCTGACTGTACGAGTTTATAGAATTTGTCAGAATTTGCCTGCTACACAGGTTTTTGAGTTTTGGGCCCAGCTCTGACCACTCTGGTTGTTCTGGATTGTGTCTGTGACATCGTGGTCTACAGAAATGACCAAATATCTAAGAGAGTCATTTGATGAAGTCTGACATTATCAGTACCAAAGTTCACTTCAGTGAATAAGCAGTCTGGATTGGATACCAACCACAAGAAATTCATTACGCAGGGAAAAGAAGTGAAATTTGCATCCTCACTTCTTTGAAGAGTCTGGATTTCTTTCCCAGACCACACGGTGAAGGTAAAGAACTTTAAGGAGTGGGAGCTCTTACCTTTCTGTGTAAAATATCTACTTCATGTATTTAAATGTGGCATCCTGGTCGTTGTTGGACATATGCAAACATCATGAACAACACAAAGTGCTTAGTATTTGATTTCTGTCCCTGATTGCAGCAGAACCCTGCATATGTGCTAAGATATGCTCCAGGGAAACCTTGGCAATAATTTCAGACCTTCAATAACCTAACCTCACTCACCTAGATCAGTCCTGTTTGTCTTAATCATCTTGTCTCATTCAATTCTCTATGTAATTGATTACCTGTATAAGTTTTATGTAATGGTAGACAATAACCATCTTTCTGATTTTTCCGTGTTAATTGAATTAAGCCAGTTCCTACACATTATGTAATGAATTTCATGTTTTGGAGGATATGCATAAATGATTTTTCTATCATGTATAAGTACTGTCTATTTTCTGAGGGTTTTAAGATCATTCATGCAGACACTCTTAATCTTTCCTAAATATGAAGATATGAAGATAATCCCCTTTCTTATTCAAGTATGAATTTCCTATCTTACAAAACACATGCATTTGGGAAGATCCCTATATTTTTCTGGTGTTTACAAAGAAGCAATAATTGGATTCAGATCTGTGTGTGTCTGTGTGTGTGTTTGTGTGTGTCTGAGAGAGAGAGAGAGAGAGAGAGAGAGAGAGAGAGAGAGCGAGAGCTGAGAGCTTATCAATTTCATTATCAGGAATGCTATCATTTGTTAATTCTTTATTGTAAGTTCCTTATAATTTATTTAGATTCTTTTGCAATGAGTTTTGGTTAAATTATTTTTGTTATTTAAATTAAAGACACCTCTGGTCACAGTTCTTCATGCAGTCACAGGCATTGTAAGTTTATAGGACCTTGTCATGCCCAGTAAATACTAGTTCACTGCAAATGCTCACTATACCTTTTATAATCATTGTACCACATCTCCAGCAATGATCCTGAGATTGGGGATGTGATATGATATAAATTTCCCTTTAAATGCTAGGCTTTAAAATCTCAAAATTGAAACAATTGAGTGAGACTATTGATTTTTTCCCCCAGGGTAGCAGGTATAGTAACATCCAGCATTATGAAATAAAGCCAGCAGGGAGTAAGATTCTATATTGTTACCAGCTTGAATTCTCCAGGTCCTATGTGACTCAAGCACACAGTATTTTTCACTATCAGGTGTTTGACACGCCTATGGAACCACGTTGACCAACAATTAACACTGTTTTTTGTTTGGTTGGTTTTGAGACGTGTTTTCTCTGTGTAACAGTCCTAGCTGTCCTGGAGCTAGCTCTTGTAGACTAGTCTGGCCTCACACTCACTGAGAGCCACCTGCCTCTGCTTCTTGGGTGCTGGGATTAAAGGTGTGTGCCACCACCGCCCGGCAACACTGGACTTTTTATTTATTTTATTTATCTCCCAGCTATGATATCTGGAAGAAGCATTGCTTATCCTCTCCCATTTATAGTAACATCATTTAAACTCTTTTATATGCTGTATGCATTTTAGGAATATTCTTCAGTAACAGGTTTCTGTATGGATTTTTCAAAGATCTTTTTGTATTATATATTTTTATTATTTAAAGCAATTTTAAATTTAAATTTCTCCAAAGTTCGTTAATGTTAGTTATGCTTTCCCATTATCCTTCCTGTATCCAGCTTCCCATCTCACACCTCATTTAACATTTCATTCTATTATTCAGCTTTCCTGTTCTTACCGCTTGCATTCTATTATACTGCCTTAAACTCCTTTATGGTACTTTCTCTGTTTTATGACATATGAGAAGGAACACGTGGCACTTTTCTTTTTGGTTCTGGGACACCTCAATCAGAATGATTATTTCCAGGTCCATTAATCTACCTACAAATTTCATTCATTTTTTAACACTTGGAGCTTAATAATAATAATAATTCATGTAACTATACCACATTTTCATTATCCTTTCATCAGTTATGGGCATTTAGGTTGTTTGCTTTCCCTGGCTACTGAGACTAGTGCAGAAATGAAAATGGGTGATGGAGTACTTTCGTAGTAGAATATAGAAATTTGGGAATATGGCCAGAAATGGTGTGGCTTGATCATACAATAGATCTATTTCTAGCTTTCTGAGGAGCCTCCACACTGATTTCCATAGTAGCTGCATGAGTTTACACTCCCACAAATAGTGAATAACTGTTTTCTTTTTCCCATATCTGTGCCAGCATGGATTGTCATTCCATTTTTAAGCATTACCTTTCTGACTGGTGTAAGAAAAATCTCAGAGCAGCTTTGAATTGCATTTCCCTGGTGGCCAAGAATAACATTTAAAAATAACATAAAAAGCAAAAAAAAAAAAAAGATCAAATGTTTTAGCTCTCTGTTTAATTTCTCACACAATTTGTAACTGAGTTGTTTTCTTCGTATTTAGGTTTTAGAGTTTTGCATATTTGTACTTGTTAGGGTTCCTATTGCTGTGATAAAACTCCTGGACCAAATATAGCTTGGGAAGAAAGGGATTTATTTCAGGTCATCCTCCATCACTGAGGGATGTTGGGGAGCTGGAAGTCAGGAAGTGTAGAGGCCATGGAGGAACACTACTCACTGGCTCTCTTGTGTCTCTTGCTCACGCATTTGCTCAGATACTTTAATGCAGTCTGGAACAATTGCTCAGGTTTGCCACTACACACAAAGATCTTGGCTCTCTCACTCTCTCACATCAACATTAATGAAAAAAATCCATGGCAGGAAAGAAGGCTAAGCAAGTATGAGCACTGGATGCTCTTCCAGAGGGCCTAGGTTCATTTGCCAACCTCCACTAGGCTGTTCACAGTCATCGGTTTGTCCAGTCTCAGGGAATCCAATACCCTCGTCTGGTCTCCACAGGCACTGCAAGAACATTGTTCATAGATATATATTAAGGAAAAATGTCTATACACATAATAATAATCATGATGATGATGATGAAATCCTTACAGACTTACATAGAGGCAATCTGGATGGTGACATTTAAGACCACCACTTCCTGGGTATGTCTAGGTTTATGTTACACCAAAGAAAACCAACCCAGACAGTATTCTAGATAGTAAACCTCTATGAGATGAGCTGGTATGACTTTTTTCTTATTATGTAGGCTGCTTCCTCACTTGAATGGAAGATGTCCTTTGCTGTACAGAACTTTCAAGTTTCAAGAGATTTCCTTTAGACAATTATTTGACTTAGTAATTATTCTTCTGGAATCTAGTTCAGGAAACCTTTTCCTGTACCAATAATTTCAGGTGTATTGTCTAATTTTTTCTGTAACAGGCATAGGTCCTCAGTCCATTTGGAATTCATTTTATTGTAGAGTGAGAGATAAGACTCTGATCTCATTCTTATATATAAGAATTTGTTGATGATGTTTTATTGTCTCCAATGTCTATTTTTGGGCCCCTTTCCCAAAATTCAGCTGTGTGTTTACCATGTGTATGTACAGACATGCTGTAGAATGCATGTGGAAGTCAGAGGACAACTTATAATTTGTCAATTCTTCCACCATGTGGAGTTTGGCAAAAAAAAAACAAAAACAAAAACAAAAAAAAAAAACTGTGAGCATCATGTTTAGCTGGTAGCACCCAATTCCTCACTGAGCCATTTCATTGATCCTAGTTTTACATTTTAAAATTGTTTTTTCACACGTATATTTTTGAAGGCTTGTTTTATTCTTGCTTCTTTGTTCCACATAGGAATAAAATAAAAATACTGAATGTTCACTTCATATAGAAACATGCTATTTCTTTATTAATTTTTAATTTTATGAAAGAATATTTTAGAAAAAACAGACTACTGGTAGTAATGCATTTGTGTCTATTTAATACAAATTAATATTTTTGTTTACATACATAATAATTAAGTTTATAACTTCTATTATCTTGCCTTGGGATAGTAACTCAAATATTTCTCCTTCATCTCCTAAATATCAGTAACAAGGAGGACAACTATTTTTGAAGAGATTTATAGAATTCTATTTTCCTTCTTTAAGCACATATGGATATAAATGCCAGCTCTATAACACTATAGGATAGTATTCGTTATTGTGGTCATTTATCATTTGGAAGTCTGTTATCACAGGAGGAGTATTAAAGTATTCCAAAGAGTGAATGGATCATTTCTATGAACAACTGTCCATTCCAAAGGGACACACATTGCAAACTTTTTTGAGTTTGCTGTTACATAACACAAGACTCATTTGAAGTAATCTCTAACGTTACTAGCTCCATATTCAATCTGGAGAGATGAGGTGGGATGTGGAACAGATGACAATGGAAATAACCTCTGATCAAATAATCAAAGACTGGAAATACTAGAACAGACGTAAATCTGGCTTTATAACCTACCTTACTATTGATGGAGTACCAGCAGGTTATTAACATTTGTGCATCGGGAAAAATAAATTAATATTTCCTTAAAATTTTCCTCAGGAAGTGGAACCTATTTATGAAACCAGCAGTTAACAAGTTCTAGATGCCCAGACTCTGTTTCAAATATGATAGAGCTAAAGGAGCTGCCCAGTGGATGTGATGGGGTGTCGTCATTACATCCATTCCAGGTTAATGTAATGTGTCATTACAAGGTTTCGTTCATTTGTGAGTTCATCGGTGCTAAATATCTTCCCCATAATTAAAATAGTCATCGTCTAAATACTAAGCTTAGCTCAAAATTTTCCACTGAATCCAGTTAACAACCAAGAGAGGAAAAGTAAGAAACAAGTTCCAACAACTAGGGTGATTTTTCTTTCAAGACAGAACAAATGAAATGTTGGTACAAAGACTAGACCATGTGAAAGTAATGTCTTCCCTTAAAAACTTCATAGAATGATAAAGGAAGATGAAGTTTTTTGCAAAAGTGGAATGCTAGACTGTGACCTCTAAAACATTCTTCCCTATGAATAAATGAAGAAGTATTAGCAGCTTTCAGTGGTTCATTAAAGGTACATTCCTAAGAGTTCAGTCTCCTTTGCAAGGTAGATTTAAAAGGGTTAAAACCCAAGCAGTTTATGGGGAAAAAGTGTTAGAAAAATGAAATGCTCTCAACTGGGTTAGAAACACTAGGAGTGAGAAATGACCTTTCAACTGTCAATTAATCATTCTGCCACAAAAATATAATTTCTACATGTTTATAGTTAGAAATAAGTCCCTATGAGGTTGAAATTTTCGCTCATATTCCTGATGTGATATGTTAACAGTAAGTTAAGGGTAAGATTCTAAATCATCAACACAGCAAAAATGTTTTCATATATTGAGGTAAGCCAGAAGGACATCAATTTTACTTATATACAGTTGCTTTATTAAGCAGTGAAGGTGAGAAATAGTCAGTTTCTGGATAATATTTTAAACATACAGATGATATTTAAAAACAAAATCCACATTTTTGGAATCTTTAGTAAACTGTACATGACATTTCTGATGGCAATAAATGAAAATTAGAAAACATTCTTGCTTCTGAGTGTGCCAGTCATTGTCCTGAGGACATTCACATGAATTACCTTGTTGATTCTCAAACTACCACCTAAGGTATATCTTACTACTCTTCTCATTTTCCCAGTTTTGTAGAAAATCTAGTCATACACATTATATATATTCATATACTGGAAAGTTTTGTTCATTCAGAAACCAACAATCTGCCCTAAACCTGTATCTTTTCTCCTAACTTTGGAAGCTAAAAGAAGTAATGCATTCTTAAAAATAATTAGGCAGCTGGTTTTATAATAGTACTTGAATTTCAAGTTCTTAAGAGATAATTACGCTTGAAGTAAAAATGAATAAAATTGACTATTAGATGAAAAATAGATTTTTTTGGTAGTTTTTTCTTTTGCTCTTTCTGAACAGTAAAAAAATGCTGTTGAACTCAACAACTTATTTGTTTATTTTGTTGATTATTCTTGTGAAAAATGTCACATACATTATTTTAATAGGAATATTATTTTTAGTATATATTGTTATCATATGATGTCATGGTATTTCTCTTTTAAGATTAAATAATGAAATTATAATTATGAATTATGTTGACTCAAATAAACACTTTTCTCTCCAAATTGCTTTTGGTCAAAGCTTTATTACAGGAACAGAAAAAAATGCAGACATATCAAAACTTGAAATGAGAAGCTGTATCTTTTAAAGATTGACTCATTTTGTGTATGGTAACCTAACTCTTCACTCATGCATAAGCCTATGTCGAGTCTCTCCTACCATGTGGGCCCTGGGGCTCAATGTCCACTCATCAGGCATGACAGAATGCTATTCTCCTTGGTCATCCACCTGGCCAGCACTATGAAAATATTTTAATATGGCCACACTCTTAGTAACATTATCACTAGTGGAAACTCACTGGTGATATACTCTAGTAGCTTGTTTTTACTATGGGCATTTGCAAAAGTTAAAGTACAGTATTCTATAACCTCACATTACATTGTTTTCCCATAGATATTTATCTGAAATAAGCTAGAATAATTATTATTATTCATCAAGGCTTACTAAAGCTAGGCTTTGTGGCACAGGCTTCATCTACATTAACTCTTTGTTATTATTTAATATTTATCAACTTTCGCTTAAACCTCTTTAAAAATTCAAAATGTTTCTCCTCTTCCCCAAATCCTATAACCACAATCTAGTTTTGAGACACAAACTTAATGACAATTGTTCGTAGTGGAACATCCTAAAAATACCTAACTATGAGTATAGACTGATGAGGTTATCAGAAAAGATAGTGGGATACAGCACGTGTGGGGTCCAGAGTTCCACCCCCAACAATGAAAACAATGCCTGAAGTGTCTGTGCTATCACAGCTACAAGCAACAGGAGAAGACAAAGTGACTAAATGTAATACGGGCTCCTGAGCAAAGAGAGACACATAGGAAGTGAAGCAATTTGGAATCATGCATGATTCACAGCCAGGGCTATTTTGACTTTCACCTTTCACATTTAGAGGTCTTTTTTTTTATTGTTAAAAGAAAAATTTACATTTACTCCCCTTGTTCCCGGCCCTCCCGCTCCCCCACTA
>JAQHUG010000065.1:8729776-8752358 GCA_028555095.1 Dicrostonyx torquatus
GACACTGGTTAGAATTTTACCTTGTAGGCCACTTCCATGTGGCAATACACATATTAATAGAAATGGGTTAAATTAATATGTTAGTCAATAAGAAACTAGAGCTAATGGGCCAAGCGTGATTTAATTAATACAGTTTCTATATGGTTATTTCGGGGCTAAGCTAGCCAGGCAGCTGGACCAAACAAGTTGGCCCTCCTCTACAAGAAGGTGAGGCTGAGTGAATATGCTGCACTGCATCATGGGAATGAGTGCACAGTGTCTTGTAAACACACAGGTCATAGAATAGATGTGCATCTTGTTCTGTGCTAATTATTCTATCCAGTGAGATGGCATGTCTCCAAGTCCTTCAAATGCATCATCAGTCCACACATCACATCACTAGAGAAAAATGCCAGAAATTAGATTGGAAAAGCTCAAAGTCTGATTTGAAGATTTGAATATGTTTGCTATCTTAGCTCTAAATTTACCAGGTCTTACTTGCTGAAAATCCAGAAATGATTTCAATTTCATAAAGTTAAACACTCGATTGTCTTCTACTAGAACCTAAAGGAAGCTGAAAATAGCTGTAAAATGTTGGCACCACAGTGCAAAATCAACCACCAAAATGACAACATTACAAAATAAAGGGCACTGGAGAGTTAATAGTCTGGTCTCCTGAGAGGCAGAATTCAAATATTTTCACTGTTGCCCATTCTGGATCCATAGTGTATCTAGTTTGCTCAACGTCTTTTCCAATTATTCTGTAAAACACCCGATGAAATCTACTTAAGGAGAAGTTTGTTTTGGCTTACAGAGGCAGGGGCATTTACATGTCATGGTGCGTAAGATACAAAAGCAGGTTCAGAAGGCAGGGCATTTTGAACAGGAGGCTGGCTGGTGACATAGCATCTGAATTCCTGGGAAAGAATGGAAAATGGGACTAGCCTACAAAGTCTGAACGCCTGCCCCAGTGACTCATTTCTTCTGGCAAGTCTCTAGCCACAAAAGGTCACAAATATTGGCCAAACAGTGCCACCAGTTGGGAACCTAATGCTCCTTGGTTCCAGGAGTTCTGTGGGACAATTCAACGTTAAACCACAATGTGTTTTAAATACCTTTTTGCAAAAAAATTAGCATAAATTGTTTTAGTTCTTGCCACACTATTTTTATTAACACAGTTTCATTAAAAATAATTCACACTTGCTAAAATTTTAATGTTTTAAAGAAAAGTATTTTTTAGTTCTTCAGATTATGCAAAAAACACAAATATCCAATTTTAGAACCTATTTATCACTCTAACTAACGATCCATAAGAAGTCAGTTCCCATCCTCTTACTCATAGATAGCATAACCTTAGAGTTTACTTTTTGGTCTCTATAGATTTGCATTAAATAATCACTTAATATAAATTAAAATACACAATAAAAAGTCTCCATGCAATCTTAAAGCAATTAATTTCCCACATGATTTCCCAGTGAGTATAGATGTCTCTGTAGAATTGTATCATCCCATAGTACAATTGTAGAAAATGTGAAAAATCTAAATTAGGAATAATAATTTGTTAACCCTTTTCTTAGTATTGTTAGTACAGTTATTTTCTTTTTTTAAAATATTTATTTATTTATTTATTATGTATACAATATTCTGTCTGTGTGTATATCTGCAGGCCAGAAGAGGGCACCAGACCTCATTACAGATGGTTGTGAGCCACCATGTGGTTGCTGGGAATTGAACTCAGGACCTTTGGAAGAGCAGGCAATTCTCTTAACCACTGAGCCATCTCTCCAGCCCTACAGTTATTTTCTTACTTTTCTGTTGTTAGGGTATTACTTTATTCTGGGCTTTCTCTTGAAAGAATCAGCTACTGGGTGATAGAATAAATGCAATTTACTGCCTTTATGGCTTTGTCTCTAACTCAACAAGTGACAGAGCTGAAATAAAAATGTACGTCATAAGCTCATATCTTGGCCCAGTAACTAATAAACATGAAAAAAAAAGAAAATTTGTTGAGGCCTTGAAAACAGAATATAGAAAATAAACAATTAGTGGGTAATTTTGAAAAAGTAAAATGCTGGCAATCAATGCATTGTATGTTGCATTTCTTTTTTCTTTCTTTTTAAGTTAATATGAGCACTATATTTCCACCAATTCCACTCCTTCTGCCTCCACTGTGTGTGTTTCCTTCTTTCAAGATTTCCTAAATAGGTTTGTAGAAATTCAACAGAGATACCAATAACAGCACTAATGTGGTGGACACAGCTTCATAAGCTAAGAAATACTATCTATATATAGTATTATATATCATCACTATAAGGTAATAAGGGCAGTGGACATACATGATATCTGTCAAAGTTTCCCTGTGAGTCCAATCATGGTGTTGTGGTGGTAACTATAGCCATTATGCTGTGTCGCAGATCTCTAGATATCATTTATTTAACATCGCTGATCAACTTCCTCTTCCCAATCCTAACCATCAGCAACCACTGCTATAGTCTCTGCTTCTTAGAATTTGGCTATTATATGTGCCTATTAAATAGAATCATTGGCTTTCAAATGTAATACACATAAAAATGTCCTCCATGTTTTTCACAAGTTGAAATCCTTCTCTATTTTTAAAGAATCAATTATATTTCATTGTATGTGTATGCTAAATTTCCATTTTCATTCATATAACCATTGTCATAAGCTGTTTCCATTTCAGGATTTTTGTAAATAATATTTCAATAAAGATGAGAATACATCTTTGCCACACAAGATTTTTAAGTCATTAGGGCATGTTTTAGTACTAGAGTTGCTAGATAATACACCAGACCTATTTTAAGTTTTTGAGGAACCTAGATGCTACTATCCATTATGACTTGATTGGTATCAATTTAAATTGTCAATGATGTTCGAAGACACATCTTTCTCATATTCACACCAATACTTTGATATCTTGTTTATTTGATTTTTTTATTATGGTCATGCTAAAATGTTTTAAATGATATTTCATCACAATTTTGATGCATACTCCTTGATAATTAGAACATTGGGTATCATTTTACATATGTTTTGGCCATATGTTCAAGATTAATGGTCAATTTTAATTGATGTATTATTCTAATAAGCCAATGGGTTTTTAAGAAATAGACAAGAACAATTATGAAATTTAGAAATCACAAGTAGCTTGTAAAACTAGAGAGAATAACAAAGTTAAAGTATGACACCAATTTCAAAATATGTTCAACTTTTAATGACTAAAATATCAATGTATAAATACAAAGAATAAAAAATAGTTTACAGCTATTAGTGAGAGTATTATCACCCCGAGGGGCCAACCACTCTAAATATAAGTATGCAAATAGTATATATGGGTTTTAAGTAAGGTGAATGAGAACTTTCCTATCGTACATCTTTGCCAGGATATATCCAATTATTTTCTTAATCACAGCCTGACTGTAGCAAGATAGAAACTTAAAGTAGTTTTAATTTGTGTTTCCCTGACCGGCAAGGATGCTGAAGACATTTTTAGGTTTTCTTAGTTTCATTTCTTCTTTTGAGGACTCTCTGTCCTGCTATCAGTCTATTTTAGAAATTGCTTTATTTTTTCTTGATTCTTATTTTTTCAGTGCCAGGCATTCGAAACTTCTCATTTAGTTGTTATCAAGGGAATCCAACACACTCCCCATATAATGTAGGCTATTGTAATTGCATTCTTTTGCTTGCCAGAGTCTGAAGATAAGATCATATTGCTGTAGACTTACACACAAGACCATTTTCCAAAATCAATACACTTACTAACATATTATAAATAATAATTCTTAAACACACAGGTAAGTGTAGGTCTCACACCTCATCAGAGTGGTTTCTTCTTGCAGAAGACAAAGGCTATTACAAAATAACAGGTAAAAATGCAGACAATAAGGGACCCTGGGCTGCACAGTCACAAGAGATACTGTAGTACAATCCCTGCATCTAAAGCTCAAGGAACATTGTCAAAGAAAGGGAAGGAAGATTCACACAACCAGAGTACCAAACCATCTGATGCTAGATAGTATCTTTTAAGTATGAAATCTCAGCAATATGGTTACCTACCCAAGATGCACATTAGCAATACCAGTTGACTTACTAATGTGGATAGGGAAATTTTCACAAGGCCCTACTTCTAGATGAAGAGCTACAGCAACCAACAGTTGCTGAAAGAATAACAAGGCTAAAGTTATATATAAAGGATAAGTTTTCCAGTTTTCCCCATAGATAACCTATAATAGGTTATCCAGTTCCACTAGTTATCCCTAAACACATGTACATACAAGCAATAATTAATTAAACTCAATAGGAATATGTATCATTGTATGCATGTGTGTGTGTGCATGTGTGTATAAAATAACAATAATTTTGGGAAAAAAGTCAAAATTAGAAAGGTAGCATAAGGGTCACAGGAGTAGTTGTAATAGAGATTGGGGGTAGAAATGTTGTAAAAATAGTATTTATGTATGAAATTGCAAAATATAGTTTATAAAAAAATCAAATAAGAATAAAATGTATAGCTTCATGGAACACATCAAAGGATGAAGAAATAAATTAATATACCCAAAACCAAAAATTTTGACAATATCCCACAAATAGTAAGTATGAAAAATAAAGTCTCTCCAGCAAAAGTTTTTAGGAAGAACACACATCCACATGTGAAAGAAAGAAGTCAGAACTTACTCATGAAAACACCAAATTCAAATGGATTGAAGACAAAAAAGAACTGAAAAAATATATGAATAAAGCTGTGTTTTGAAGAGTATAAATTATTTGAAACAGTATGGAACTGAGTATGGAATTTTCACAAGAAAATAAAAATTAAATTTCTCTTATGACCTAGTTATCACTCCTGGATATTTTTCCTGGATTCTAAATTGGTGTACCACAGAAGTTCTTACACATTAATGCTTTTTGCAAACCTTATTCACACTGGTTAAGTAATCAGTTTAGCCCAAGGATCTCTTCAGTGGACGCGTGGATGTAGAAAATGCAGTACATCTGTAAAATGGAAGTTTGTCTTAGAGATAACAAAAGCTTTCTAATTGGAAAACACCATGGCTGGTACTGTAAACATAGCCAACCACCTGTGACCAGAGAAGACATAGAGTAGAACATTCTACTTCCATTTTCCTAAACCAATATAATTTCTAACTGTAATTTAAATACTCGTCCTTATACTTATGTAAGAGAAGAGCTCTCAACCCTCATCAATAAAGATTCTTCTTGCAGTAGATTTAGACAACTACCAATATCCATAGCTGTTCGAACTGAAAAGAATAAGTGACTATGGGATGCTCAACCACAACTGATACACATATTAAATGCAACACTTACACTGAATTTTGGGAAAAATCACAGAAAAGGGGTCAGAAAGATCGTAGGATCCAGTAAGCTAGCACAGCTGCTGTGAAATGGTGTCTTCTATATTTGACAAGCAAGTTCTACCCAATAAACTATAAACAATATAGTTCCCTGGACAAGATCCACATAATGACATTAATTTACATGCCAATGTTGACAGGAGAAATTCATTATGGACCCACCCCTGGATGAAGAGCCTGTGGAGAGAGGGAGAGGGGGAGGGAGACTCAGACTCCGATAGGGATGAACTCTGACACAATTTGTCAGTCTCAAGTAGTAAGCTGTGAACACATGTATGTATGAATAAACTTAAATGACAGCATGTTTGCACATATATATGTGAATATATTCATATAATAATAATAATTAAATAAGAGATCTTGAATTTGAAAGGAGGTCTGGTAGGAGTAAAAGGGGAGAAAGGGAGGGTTGGGAATGATGTTAAGTGCGGTGCTCATGTATGATGTTCTCCAAAAAAATTTTGTCAAATTAAAAATATTCTAGACAATGAATATTTCCATTAAAAACATAAAAACAAGGACTGGGGAGAAAACACAGCTGTTAAGAAGAATGGCCACTCTCACAGAGAACCTGGGTTCAGATCTCACCATTTACATGGTAGCTAACAACTGAGCATTTGGATCTCAGATGTTCCACCTCCTCTTTTGTTGGTAAACAGATATACATGCACACTATAAAATGATATACATAGAATAAAAATAAATAAACATTTACAAAAACCAGGCAAGAGCTATTTGATAGTGAATTTTATAATAATTTTAAAATAGGACAGTGTCAACTTGGGAATAAAGGTAAAGTAAGTAAGAGTGTAATAACTACTTATCTCATTGTTTGTGTTCAAATACCAGACAAAAACAACTTAAATGGCGGAAGGTTTGTTTTGTTTGCAGTTTCCAGGGTTACTGTTGATATAAAAGTGAAGGTGAAGGTTCTGGTCACATTACTTTTGTATTCAGGTATCTGAGAAATGAATGAGGATGCTCTGCTTGCTGCTGCTTTTCATTCAGTCTGAGATCCCAGCCTGTGGAATGTTGCCAAGTCCACAACATGTCTAACCTCATCAATTAATTGGTCTACAAACACCCTCAGCAGTATGTCTGGAGATGTGTTTCCATGATGATTCTAAGTCCCACCAAATTGGCATTCAGTATTAAACATCACAAGCCCAACCACTGTCAACCTCCCATCCAAACATGTGACTTTTTTTTTCATAATCATGCACTCCTTGTCTTTTAAAGCCCAAGTCCATTTCATAATGCAAAATGAATTTAGTTCAACCTCAAAAGTCCCTATGGTCTTTTACTGTCCCAAACTGTTCAAAATTCCAGTTTTCCTAAAACCCAGGGCAATCTATTAGCCATAAATTCCTATAATATTAAAACCTCATTAAATTGTTCATCTACCACAAATTAAACATTCCTTTTCCATAGATGACAAAATGGATGCCAAAGAAGGAAATACAAAAGCAAGACTGACCAAGAAGACAAACACCAGGTCAACCATAGATACACATCCTGCACCTTGTATTCTTGAGGGACTCATTTGGCTCCAAAGGGCTGGAATAGCCCCACTCCCCTAACCCTGCTGCCTGTAGATCCCACACCATCTCTTGGCCAGCTCTAATGGGTGTCTGAATTTTTACAGTGACCTTTCAGTGGTATTGGCTCTCCAACACAATAGAGTCTCTATTGCAACTTAGACGTCACCTCCACAGCTTCATGCACTGCTCTGTTAGGACCTCATTTCGGGATTCTGAAATCATGGCACAAATGGCCAGACTGCAGACACTCTGGTTGGTTTGGGCCTCCACGATTCCCTCAATCCTGCAGCATTCATGCTTGTACAACCAATACTCGGTGGTTGATACTTCCAAGCTCTGTGACAAGTGCAAACTATAATTTGACATTTTTTTTAACTTTAATTGTCTCACTCTCTGTTCTGTATGCTGGAGAGTCTGTTGTTTGTGACCTTGAAACTCCTTTAACAATGTTTTCATTCTAGGCTCTTTCTTACAAACAAATTCATATTTTCACAAGGTGGGAGTTTTTATGGGTGATACCTGCCTTCCAGGTAATGCTCCTTACTCTCTTAATTTGGAGCATGAGGTTTCTCTTCAATGGTTTTGGTGCTTTCTCAGAGCATGCTATGAGTACAACATTAAAAAAGAGCATTTTTCTCTTTCAATTCTTGTTTTATACATTTCTGCTCAAATTGCTGCTCCCTGATAGTTTATCCCAGGAAAAGAGCAGTAAGTGGTAACCATAGCAGAGCTGTCCTACTATCCTCTCTTGAGATTGTCGCTGCCAAATTAGTCCATTGTTTTTTATTAATTCAACCTTGCTCACGCTATGAAATCATGGGAAGAATGTGGCAAATCCTTTGCCGAAATGTAATATAAATGCCTTCTAGCTCAGTTCCTGATAGAGTCCTTATTCCCCTCTGAAACCCCACCAGCCAGAACTCCACAGTCTGGGTCTTTCACAGTATTCTATTTAGAAATCTCATCAGGATGGCCTTACATTAAGCTGTTTCCAGCATTCTGAGATTTCTTTAGCCTGAACTCTCAAATGCAAACCAAATGCCTAAGAACAGATGTTTTGTGTATATATTCAGGAGTGGTACAGGAAAGTCACATGGTAGTTCATTTGTTTTCTGAGGGACCTCCTCAGAAGTGATTGACAACTTTCCATTCCCATTGGTAGTGAATGAGGATTGTCTTTTCTCCACGTCCTCTCCAGAATGTTCTGTTCTCTAGATAATCTTTATCTGAGTGGCTTGAGATCAAATCCCACACTACATTTTTGCTTTTAATTTGTGAAGTAACAGGGGATATCACACCCTTATTCATATGTTTATTGAACATTTTTGCTTCATTTTATAGCTGCCTGTTCAATAGCTTTGTTCATTGACTTATAGGGGGAGGTTGATACTTCATTTTCTTTTAATTGTTTTTTCTATGTTTTAGAAATGAGTCTCCGGGGACTGACTGAGAGGCCAACGATGATGGCACTGGGACCTATCTCTTCTGCATGTATTGACTATTTGGGAACCTATTCTATATGAATGCACATCTTCTTAGACTGAGATGGAGGGGGGAGGGCCTTGGGCTCCCCATAGGACAGGGTATCCTGCACCATCTTAAGGAAGCAGGGGGAGGGCGGTGGGGTAGTGGGGGAGCGGGAGGGCTGGGAACAAGGGGAGTAAATGTAAATTTTGCTTTTAACAAAAATAAATAAAAGAAAATCAAAAAAAAAAAGAAATGAGTCTCCTATAGGATGAAGACCTGACAAAACTTTTCTGTCAGCTGCAGGTTGACTTCGTTCTGTTAAATATCCCCTCTGCCATGAGGAAGGTTTGAAATTTGTCAAATTCTACTACTATTTTTCAAAGCTATTTCAAATACTGTATATAGATATGTTTGTTCTATGTTTTCTTGTAGTGGCTTCAAATCTAATGTTAATTTTCTGCAGGATAAAAATTGAAGATTCGGTGTAAATTTTTATGACTGGGTCTGCAGTTTCCTTAGTCCTGATTTGTTGAACACGATTTGCTTTTCTTTCAGTGTTTGTTTTTGAACCTGTGCCAGAATCAGATGGCTGTAACTCTGTGTACTTATTTCTGGACCATCGGCCCTCTTCATGCGTGTACTGGTTTTGCTCTAGTGATGTACCATTTATTGCAGTGACTCTGCAGAATGATTTGAATCAGGAATTGCAGGAGCTCTAGCATTGCTGCTTTTGTTCACCTTCTCTAAGTGTTAAACTTAACTATTTGAGGTTACCTAAGTTATATTACCAGTTTACCAAGGGTCTGATTCTGCTGTGTTAACTTTGCTCAATTTTTCTTCAGTAAGGTAATACCTAAATTTATTCCTAATATTTCTTTAAAAATTAAAACAGTTGACTATATCAATGATTCTCATAGAAAGTAATCTTGACTGACAGTAGAAATTTGACATTTTTTCTTACATTATTTATTCTTAAAAATGGAAATAGCTGAAGAGATCCAGTATGGAAAGTTAGCTATTCTCAAATAACAGATCAGCTTTCCTATACAGATCATGCACATAAAAAGATCATTGTGTTTGAACTTCAAAGGTTTTTTTTTATAAAACCTTGATTTTTATAACTCTATTTTGAAGAAAAGATGCTTCACAGTAGTGCTAAATAACTACTGAAAATCTGTATTTTGATTTTTAGATGATGATTTTCTATTACTAACCCTGTTCAATTATAAGTCAAGTTTTAATATGATGCCCCTAGGGAGCAAAGGTATCTGTTAGTAACAATCTTGAAAACCAAGGTAAAATATTTTGCAAATGTAAATCTGTTTAAAAGGTAAGGACAATAGCAGGTGACTAATTCTCTTTCAGACACATTTATTTGTTTGTTTCCCCTCCCTCCTCTCCTAGTAGTTCCTTCCCCCAACCTCCCTTTTCTCCCCCGCTCCCCACATCCATTCCTTTTCCTTTCTCTTCAGAAAAGTATAGGCCTCCCATTTATATCGCCAGACATGGCATATTAAGTTGTTGTAAGACTAGACACTTCCTCTCCTAATAAGGCTGGAAGAGGAAGAAACCCAGTAGGAGGAAAAGGTCCCAAAAGCAGATAGCAGTCAGAGACAGACCCTGTTTTCACTGTTAGGAGCCCCACAAGAACAAGCTACACAACTGTAACATATGTGCTCAAGGCCTAGGAAGGCCTAGGAAGTCTCAAGCAAGCTCTCTGATTGGCTGTTCAGTCTCTGTGAGCCCCTAGGAGCCCATGTTAGATGATTCTGAGGGTTTTCTTGTTGTATCTTTGGCCCCTCTGGCTCATACAATCCTTCCTCACCTTCTTCTACAGGATTCACCCAGTTTGGCCTAACATTTGGCTGTGGTTCTGCATCTGTTTCCATTAGTTGCTAGATGCAGCCTCTCTGAAGACTACTGGGCTAGGCAATGATCTGAGCCTAGGAGAATTTCATTAGCAATTATTTCATTGAGTTTTTGTTTTGTTTTGTTTTGTTTTGCCAGCTGTGTTTGGTTCTATCCTAGGTCTCTGCGCTATTCAGTCTCTGGGTCCTGACACTCCAGGCAGTGTCAGGGGTGGACTACCTCTCATGGGTCTCAAGTAGGATCACTCATTGAATGGTTACTTTCATAATTTCTGTGTTACATTTATTTACCCCAGCATATCTTGTAGGCAGGCCAAATTGTATGTCAAAGGTTATGTTTCTGGACTAATTCTGTAAGAGATTTATGACCTAACAGTGACCATCACTGAATTGTTTGAAACATACCACACTTAATATACTAATCAAGAGTTATGCTTTTTTCAGAGATCAAACTGTTCTTCCACAGATTATTTCCCTATATATTCTCTGACTTTAATTGGAAAGAATGTCACTTGTTTAAAAAAAAAAAGTAAAGTTTAAAGATTCTCAACTGGTTCATCTTTTATTAATAATGAAAAGTAAAAGTCATTTTGGAGGCACGATGATTTAAGATGTCAAACTTGTTACTTTAATCAACAGTTCTATTGTTTATAGTAGACTATGTTAAATATTCATTTTGATACATGTTGCTTAGGTGTTTGTCATAATATCCTGTATAACTGTCAATGCATTTCTTCAAAATTTCCTCACTATATTTTTTTTTCTTATCTCTCTGGGGAAACGACATTACTATATATCCAGACAGGCCACAAAAAAGAAAAAAATAGAAAATTTCTAACTCCTTTGTTCTTAACTACAACTTTTTCATGCTCTGACTTCCTCTTAACTGCCTTCTGCTGCCACCTGCTTAGCTCTGTGCTACAGTCAGTTGCGCTCCCTGAACAGCTATCTCCCTGCTCCCTCAGAGGTTGCTCCTTGGCACTGAGTTCTTTATAGCCTGCAGATAATTCTAAATTGCATATTTGACCAGTTCCCCTTTCAGCAAAACACACTAAAATCTGTCTTCTCAGTGCATACTGGGTGATGCTATAGCTCTAGCAAGGCAGTAGGATCCCATAAATGCCTTCCATCCTCCTTGTCTATTGTAATTGCTATTCTCCTGGAGGACAGCTCTAGCTTTGCTGGTCCTGCATGAATGCTATTCTTCAACTGTCTCTGTTTGCCTTTATTGATGCACCCTGTTGTTGAAACACTATTCTGTGATCATAAAACAGTTGGCTTGAGGTTTCTTCTTTCTTCCCCACCTTCCCATCTTCTTTCTTCTTCACTTCCTCTTCCTTCCCCTCCTTCCTTTTTTCTACTGTTTTTGTTTGTGTGCACATATTGAAGCTGAGGGTAGGTGGTGAAATATGCTTCGCTCTCTCTCTCTCTCTCTCTCTCTCTCTCTCTCTCTCTCTCTCTCTCTCTGTGTGTGTGTGTGTGTGTGTGTGTGTATACTTATGGAAGTCAAAGGTAAACCTCAGCTGTCTACTCATTGCTCCTCACTTTATTTTTTATGTGGGCACATATTCAACCTCAGAATTAAAAATTAACTAAAATGATGGGCAAACAAATCTCCAGGACCATCTTATTGAGAGCTCCCATCACTTGGATGACAAGTGTACAGTGCTATATCCATCTTGTTTTATGTTTTCTGGGGCTGTGAACTTGGGTCTTCATTTTTGCACAGCAAATACTTAACCAACTGTGTCATATCCAAATCAAGTTTTAGGGTCTTGTCCAATTCTAGAAGACAGAGCTCATTACTCTCAGGGTTTTTCTCCAAAGTTATTAGGTATTTGAACATCTTATCTATACTTTCTACTTTCACTAAACAGTTCATAACACATGTGTGTATTTTTAGGAGATATTTCTAAAAACAATGAACAACAATGCAAATTAACAATTTGCTCAATTTTGTCAAAGTTTGCTCCATTGTGTCCATGACAGTGTGTATAGACCAGGTTAATTAGTAGAAACCATGAATTCCCGGAAAGGAAAAAGTAAAAATGTTTATTCTATCTAAAGACTGTATTTTTATTTACTAAACTATTGCTAGAGAAAGCATAAATTAATAGGATTCTGAAATAACTTGATAGAATCACATGATTCTTCATTTTACACGCAAAATATGTTAACTGTCAGTTTCTCTGTTTTAAAACACTTCAATATTTGGAAATAAGAGATATAGTGTCATTTCTTCATCGTGTACCTCAACTTCCCTATTATATTTTAAAGATTTTGTATGTAAACATCATCAAAGTAGAGTCCAGCAAGATGGCTCAGAGGATAAAGGGGACTGTTGTCAAACTTAACCACAGAAGTTCAATCCCTGGAACCTACATTCTGGAAGAAGAGAATTGATTCTCACCAACTGTTCTCTGTCCTACAAATGCATGTCATGACATGCATGTGCACACTCACAGGTACATAAAATAACTTTAAAAAAATGTAATAACATATTATCAGTATTCTGAAAACATTGCAATCCTTGCAGTCTGATCAAGTTATTATTGAAACGTATATGCAATAGCAGTATTGAATATAGTTGCAGAGGGTCAGGGTTTTGCCGTCTTAAGTCATATAGATGAACAAAAAATGGTACCCAAAAGATTTTATTTAATTTCCTAATTTTGATTCAGAAATATAGGAATTGGGGAGATTTGCTATAAATCATGGGTTAAAGCAAAAATATTTCAGTGTTTTTTATCAACATCAACAGTTTCTTGCAGTGAACTTTCATAAATGAATAATCAATGGTCAATTTTACTAAGTGTATTTATTGAATGCTATACGTTGAATACGGTCCAATTTTATGAACCAATACAATTTAAATAGCTGTTGTTTTTATTTTAGTTACAAAGCTAAAACATACTTTATATAAGTTCAAACAATATTTTAACCACTTATGAGCAATCAGACAAGACCAACTTAATTTTTATATGTTCCTCTCCTGCCTTCTTGTTTATCATAGAATATATCTCTATGTATCATTACCAGTGTCTTCATTTAAAAGGTGACATTAAGAGAACAAGAATAGGCATGGTTAGAAGATAAAAATAAAGAATAGAAAACAGACTTTTTGACATCTTTCTATAACTCACTCTAGATTAAGTTTTCTGTTCAAAAGAATCCATATTCAGAGCACACTGAAGTCCGACAGTCTAAAACAGTCAAAAGTCCATCGATGAAACAGAAATCATACATGTTAAAATACAGAAATCATAGGTGTTTCTAGTATATTGCTCTAATAGTAAGTAGGAACCATGTTGCATGTGGTGGCATATAGCTACAATCCTAGTACAAAGGTGACCCAAATAGGCAAATTTTTCCAAACTAGAGGCCAGCCTGGATTACCTTGTGATCACTAGACCATCCAGGATAACATTGAGATGGCATGTAAAAATATTGAAATTAAAAAGATACATTTGAATATATTGGAATTCATTTGGGGGCAAAAGTGTTTTAAAATCCACACATGAAGCATTATCACTTTCATCAGTGTTGGAATCATTCAGTTATGAATATGATATCAGCACTTTAGTGGTGGACTTGACTTCCTCTGCTCTGTCATCACAGTGCTGTGTTAATGGACTACATTCTGGCTAATGTGAGAATAGAGAGGTCTGCAAATACTGCAAGTGTAATAACCTCAGAGTCTGCTCACCTTTTGCTTCTCAGCTGACTTACATGTGTTATCTTGGTTTTAGGCAATATAGGCATAAATTTCTAGTTTCCAGTGGTGGCAAGATTAAAAGAAGAGTGACCCCCACTTGTTAAGTATAAATGATCCTACACTATCCTATAGCAGCGCATCTAAAACTCCCAGCAGGGAGCATCCAATTCGCAAGCTTTGTATCTCTTTTCACAGAAGCTTTTGCAAGAAGTTTGCTAGTGTAGAAGCAGGTCACTTTCTTATCCATACGCTCTCACCATTAAGACATATGTGCCGAAGAAGCAATGGTTTTGGGGAGAAGAAAAGTAAAATGAAATACAATATATTTCATTTGACTGCATTGTAATTCTTTTCAATGTTGTATATTTTAAAAGTGAATGGCGGCTAGATAGGACATCTGGCAAAGACAGATTAGGGTTTTTTTTCAGCTGTGGAGACCTTAATAATATAAGAAATCCTGTGATATCATTATAGACTGTAACGTAGCTTTATTTAACAGGTAATCATGGTTAGAATAATTGTAGTTGACTTCTGATCTTTTTATTGGTGAAGAAAGGAGGCAAGGAATTTGACTATAGTATGATAATGAATTAACAATCATGAAATTTAGATTTCTGTTTTCTCAAGGCACATTTCAATATCTTCTCTTTGAAAGCCAGAGGGGAGGAACAGCTTTCATAGAGATGAAAGTAAAATGCAACATTTAATTTTTATCTATGCGTCATGTGATAACTAAAAAGGAAAACAGGTGGATCCTGACATAAATGATTAACCAAGGAAAGAGAAATATGATTAGACTTTTAACTTTGTTTTGATTGACGGTACTCTCCATAAGAAAATAATACCATTCTTTTGACATACTAATAGGATGTAGTTTAATACACACATGCTAACATGAGACTTACCAGGATTTATCTCAACTTCACAGTGTTTTGCCATAAGGAAAAACATTCAGTCATCCATTTCACAGACCTAATAAGGTTGCTACTGTTTCTCTTAGAAACACGTGATAGAGTAAAAAGGATATAAAATAGTGGAACAGAAATATGGGATCTACAAAAATGTCTGTTGCTTTTGGGGAAAAAAAAACTTTGCAGCATGAGTGAAATTCTTGTTTCATCATTGTTAATAAAAGCACTCAGAAAGTAGAGCTTTCTGGGATGAAGAGAAAACACAAACACATGCCCTCTCAAGCCCCCTAAGAAGTAAGAGGAAATGCTCACATCTTTATAGCCAACTTGCTCACTTCCTCTGATGATGAAGTAAGGGTTCTCATTTAGGGTCTTTTCTGTGCTCCTGGGGAAAAACACCACAAAGCCTTTAGGTGATGAATTTTCAACTGTTTCCTTTAGCCTTTTCCACACTGCATTCCGTAAACTTATTAAAAGTAGAAAGTATTTATTACTGATCGCAAGAATAAAGAACATGTCAATAATGTTTAATGCCTTCAGAAGAAAGATGTCAGGGCACTAACCCTGGTTCTTACGTCTCTGGTAGATGTACTATTATAGCTGGCAAGAAATACACACAAGAGACAGGACAGCTCCTATGGGGATATACTATCCAAGAGAACCTGGAGTATTATACAAGAATCAAGTTCTAAGTGACCTTCAATGGAGGATGATCTGTTGAAACTAAGTTGTTCAATGTTTCCTTTTATGAAGAAAATGCCTGAACACTGCAAATGTATTTGTACCTACTCTCAATTTATTTCTAAAGAACTGTATATAAGCCAAACATACCAATATCCCTATACTCCATGGAAGAATATTAAACAACAGAAGTTTTCATTTAATTACCAGAAGTCATTAGAACATTTAATAATGAATGCCATAACCAGAAACAATAAGTATTTCTAGAAATTATCTTTCAAGTTAATATATTTTACCAGGAATTTAAAAAGGAAGAGAAAAATATGGCTGTTATTGAAACATCTACTCTTTTATTGGTGAATATGCCTATTACATTTAATCATAGCATTTATGAATAACTGCAAGTGACTGACAAGGTATCCCTAGATAGGTCCGAGATGAGAGTCTACGAGATTTTTGTTTGCTTGTTTGTTTTTAAAATATAATTCTTGAGAGTAACTCCAGAGACCAAGAAGTATTCTGTTGCTGACTGGTCTCCAGTCCTCCGGTTTGCTTTTAAATCATTTTGAAAAATGACTGACAAGGGGTAATAGAAAAAGGCCACAGTTAAATCACATGCTACTTATGTAAAGAAGGTCTGTTTGGATCTTGATGCCAAGGTCACAAGCACCTGTAACTCCAGTTCCAGCATGATACATGCCCATGGCCTCCATGGGCACCTGCACACAGATACATATAGTTTTTTGGGTTTTGGGTTTTTTTTTAAACAAGGTTTCTCTATAGTTTTGGTGCCTGACCCAGCTCTTGTAGACCAGGCTGGCCTTGAACTCAACAGAGATGTGCCTGCCTCTGCCTCCCAAGTGCTGGGACTAAAGGCGTGCACCACCACCGCCCGACTTGTATATAGTTTTTTAAAGAAACAAAAAGATAGACACGTATAAATAATGAAAAAGAAATTATTAATATCTTGATAAGTTATTATAGAATAATAAAATAACTATCATGAATGATAACATTCATAAAACATAATATCTCATCAAATCACAAAGACTAATTTCTCATAAGTTAGATCTACTGTCACAATAACTGATAAGCCTTTATTTTTCAAACTGATTTTTCTTTCTATTGGACATATTTCAAAAGAGTGAAAATATTTTTCCTGGGCCTTCTCATAGATTCAGGACTCAACTTTTAAAACAAATGAAATAACAAGAAAAAAGGCGTTTGCATGCCGTTGATATATGTAACACAGAAAACTACATGACGAAATGAAGACCTGGAAAAATGGGTTAAACGTTACATTTATGCAGAATGAAGGTGTGGCTAACACTGTAGTATTAACAGATAAACCGGTGTGATACAATGCAGGTAAATTTGAGGAGAGATTCAGGATGTTTGCTCAAAATCACTTTTATTCACATTAAAATATTCAGTATACCAAAATACCATGATTCAGGGAAGCTACCATATTCCAAACTCCAGTAACACAAATATGCTTGAAAGAAACTGTTTCTGACACTGATACAAGCAGTAGGATATTTTCCATAGATTACACAGCTTCTATACCTTCCTTCATACTTTATACCTAAAGCTAATCTGCTCAAGAGTTTTCTCTAACGCTTCTGTTTTCCAGATATTCAAATGTCAAAAACAAGCAGCTCTTTCTGTAGTTTGTGAACTAGATGCTGCTTTAATTTATGATTTTTTTCAGTGCATGACAATTTTAACTCTACTCATTAAATGAGCAAAAATAATGATTTGATAAACAATATGTTGAGAAATCCTTATACCTATCATATGTGTTGTGTTCTATGGCTTAGGTTTGAAGAGAAACCATACAGAATACTAATAAGCTACAAACGGGACTTGAGTTACTTTTGATTTCAAAGGAAAGACTTGAAGTGTTTAAGATAAAATACCCCACTAGGCTACACTTGCAAGCTCTTTAATCTCAATACTCAGGAGCCAGAGGCAGGTAGATCTCTGTTTTGCAGAGGCTGGCAGATCTCTGAGTTTCTGGACAGCCTGGTCTACAGAGTGAGTTTCAGAAGAGCCAAAGCTATACAGAGAAACTTTGTTTCGAAAAACAAACTTCTGTATGTATTGAGTGAAAAGCATATATTGCCATTTGTGCATTTAAAAAACTATATACAAGTCGGGCGGTGGTGGTGCACGCCTTTAGTCCCAGCACTTGGGAGGCAGAGGCAGGCACATCTCTGTTGAGTTCAAGGCCAGCCTGGTCTACAAGAGCTGGGTCAGGCACCAAAACAATTCGCAGGCGTCCACACAGCCAAGTGACCACCATCTCAGAGGCAGGTGTCCTCCAAAGCGTGTTTTGTTTTGTCCCAGGCATTTGAGGTTGAAAACCCTATCCGCTGTTTCGACGTGTTTAATAGTTTCCTCTTTGAATTTCTGTTCTGCATGAAGACGGATGGGACAATCGGGAGGGCACTGAGAAATGTGCGCCTTTCCTGGGCATGATTCCAATTCTTCTTCTTCCCTGACAGAGTCCTAAACTTTCCCTATCCCCACATCCTGCGAGCATTTTCTGTCAGTTGTTTTGTTAATCTTAACTATTCTGACTGGGGTGAGATGAAATCTCAAAGTAGTATGAATTTGCTTTTCCCTAATTGCTAAATCTGATGAACACTTTTTGAGAAATTATCTGTCGAGTTCTTCTCATTTTTACTAGCTTTTCCAAATTTTGTAGTTTCTTCTACTATTTGAAACTAATGCTCTTTTTTATTTTTAAAATATTTTTCCTTTTATTGAAAATAGATTTTCCCCAATATTATATCTTGAATATGGTTTCTGTTCCCTCTCCTCCTCCCAACTCCTTTCCACTTTTCCTCCCATCAGTATCTACCACCTTTCTGTCTCTAATTTGAAAGTAAATGGGGGTGGCAGCTGGAGAGATGGCTCAAAGGTTAAGAGCTCTGACTGCTCTTCCAGAGGTCCTGAGTTTAATTCCCAACAAAGGAATTAAACTCCTGTAGGCTCCCAACCACCTACAGGAGGATCTGATGCCTTCTTCTGGTATGAAGTTGTACATGCAGATAGAGCACTTATAGTCTTAAAATAAATAATGAATCTTAAAAAAGAAAAAAGAAAATAAACAGCCTTTTAATAGGATAATAATAAATGAGAGAAAATAAGATTAAACAAAAGCTAACACATTGGAAAAGAGTAAAACAAACAAACAAACAAAAGAAAACTAAAGAAAAAGAGCCCAAGAAAAAGCACAAGAAACTGATAGGCACCCAGAGACCCACTAATTCTCACACTCAGGAATTCCTTAAAAACACTAAACTGGAATCCGTAATATATGCACAAAGGACCTATAGCGTGAAAGAGAGAAATATATTAAAAATATACAGTACATTTCATTTATTTATATATGTAATATATATAGTTTATTACATATGATCAATTTAAATATAATCAATATAAAAACCTTGACAAGAAAAAAATGAGACAAGGAACTTCCAAAAATGCTGCAGGGTTCGTTTTTTGTTCCCCATCCACTCTTCTGGGCATGTCGCCTACCCTTATAAGACTACATTTCCCCAGTGAGACTTCCTTGGAGAAAACTCAATTTTCATTTGCAAGTGATTATAAATTAGAGATAGCATCTGGATTAGGGATAGGGACATGGGTCCAGTTCTCATTCAGCTCTAGGACCCCAACTGGTGCAGACCCATGCAAGCCCTAAGAATGCTGCCTCTGTCTCTATGAGTTCCTATGTGCATTGACCGTGGTTACTTAAAAGACATTGTTTACTTTGTGTCCTCAATCCCTCAGGCTCTTACACACTTATGTCTTTCACTGGGTTCCCTGAGCCCTGAGGTAAAGGGATATTTTGGTGACATTCCATTCAGGGCTGAGTGTTTAAATGTCTCTACCCTAAGTCTCTGGGGTACCTAGTTTCAGGTTCCTGGTCACCTAAGCAGTTTTGGAAATTGGTTCCATCTCATGGAGTGGGCTTAAGTCAAATCAGATATTGGTTGGTTACTCCTACAAGCTTTGGGCCATGATTGCCATATCTTGAAGACAGGACACCATTGTGGATCATAGTGTTTGTGGCTGGGTTGGTGTTTATGTTTCTCCTTGGGTAGCATGCAGAGTACCTCCTATACCAAAGATGCTAGAACGTGGGAGTAAAAGCTGTGTCCTCAGATCCTGCTGTCTGTGTACTAACTCTAAGGGGAAATTTTAAGGATCATGAAGTTTCAGGATCTTACACATTTTATTTCTTCAGAAAATGGCCATCTAAACTGAAAGCGTTAAATATCTCCGTAAACTTATATTTTGGCACTTATTAAATATGCTCAACATACCAAACACTAACACAGAGTTCATTAGCTTGACTTGCTAATGGATGAGGCTTCCTAAGGTAATAACCAACATTGCTTCTGGGAGCAAGAAAGCAAAGTGGCCATCAGAACACCACATGCTATTTAAATGACACTGTTAATTCATAAAAAGAAATTACAACTAAGAACATTGGTGCTAGAATTAACAATATAATTTTGTTCAATTTAAAGTAAACATTTTAAGGTGTTTTTCTCATAGTCCTGGCTTGTGAGGCATGAAATGAAATGCTTTATCTAAAGGAAATACTTAATAGAAATATTACAAAAAGAGACTATTTAAAATGATCTTCGTAATTTATGGATGTTTGTGATTCAATATATATTATATACCTACATAATACCAAGGCAAACCTAATTTGGGACAGAACAAGCAAGGAAAAAATATAGGACATAACAAATATGTCAAAGGAAATAGCATATAATGTATAAAATTTGTAGTTGGGTTCCTTTATTTCCTTACCTAGAAAGCTCACCTTATGCTTTTTTGTTTTCAGATTGGTGTATTTCCTAAGTACTTTTATAATAGAAATATTTGAAGTAGTCTTTAATCAAAGAGGTTCTGCTTAATTTCCACTATCAAGGGGTTTACATATCTTTATTAATTCTTCCTAAAGGTTTGTATTGAGGCAATTATCTGAACTTCTTTCTTCTATCAAACTTTTTAATTTCTGTCAAGGTAAAATAATAGAATCAGAGATACCATTCTGAAGTACACTGGTGTTTTAATTGTATTTTAAAACTCTCTGTTCTATGCTCCTCCTGCAGGTACCCTTTTTACCTAACATTATAAACTTGTACTCAAGAGTAGTTGAACAGATGGACGCCATAAACTTAAAAAACAAAAAAGAAGAAATCTAGAAGGAGTTAGAGAAGTGAATTTGATCAAATTATTTATGAACTTCTTAAAGATGTAATAAAAATAAATTATTAAAGTATTAATAACTTAAATTAAAATCAGAGAAAACCTAGTTTGAATATAGATAAAACACTTTATAAAAAATTAAAATCACCATATTGTTTTAAGAAACATTGGAACTAATATATTGATAATTGAATATAATTAGTTAAAATTTTCCACTAACTAAAGTAAGGCATGAGATAATTCCATGAAACTTTTTTTTTTTTTTTTTTTTTTGTTTTTTGAGACAGGGTTTCTCTGTAGCTTTGGAGCCCGTCCTGGAACTACCTGTTTTAGACCAGGCTGTTCTCGAACTCACAAAGATCCACCTGCCTCTGCCTCCCAAGTGCTGGGATTAAAGGTGTGCACCACCATCGTCTGGCCCATGAGACTTTTAAAATTGTTTATACTATTTCACATTGTAGTAGAGACATTAAACAATAAAACAAGAGTAAACTGTTCTATTTTCTGATAAAAGGAAAGTTTTCAATATACATAAACAATATTATTACTAAGATCTAAAAATTAACAAAAAATCTTTAGAAGAAACAGGAAAGAATAATGTAATGGCTATGTAGTGCAACAATTAGAAATTCAATAGAAATTTTATGATACCAATAAAAATTTACAAAATATGTTTTAAATGTCTGAATTGCAGTGAAAGTTATAAATAAGGATAAATATGACAGGACAGTTCATTGATACCTCTCTAGAAAATAATGCAATTGAAAAGAGAGGTCTAAAAAAAAAAAGCAGCCTTGAAGCAACCAACTTTGGCTAAGGCCTAGAATAACTGACAGATTATTTTTTTTTGATCTACAATTTTTAATATCTATATGACTTAAAGACTAAGTGAATAAGCAACTGTGTAATAAATGAGGACAATGACCCTCCAAATGTAAACAATTTACAAGTATACATATACCAGACCACTGGGGCATGGTTTCATTTTAAAAAGCAGCAGCAGCACTCTTCTTGCAGTCTCTTACTTTCAGCTTGCTCCCGTTCTGACTGCTAGATTCTGTTTCCTGTTTGCAACCAGAGGACTGTGGTTTGGGACATTGATCTGTAAGTTTTATTCCCTCCAATAAATAACCCCTTTTTAATCAAAAAAAAAAGCACCATGTCTCTGAAATGACAAATTTTATATAGGTGCTAATTATTTCCTGATTTAGTGTTTTCTGAACATTCACTCTACGTAGCTTTGAAATTCTCCAACCTCAGAGCTGAAGCACACATGGGGAACTAAGTGCATGGTTAGAGTGGAGCATGATTCTGAGGATGTAAGGGAATCGCCTCATAAGAATAGGTTAGGAAACAGTAGATATGGCTACGAAGAGAGTCTGCAAACCTATGCAAAATATTTTCATATATATATGTATATATATGCAGCAAAGTGAATACCATTCATTCAGTGATTTTAATATCATTTCATCTGTTTGTGAAAATACTGAGATTCTTAAAAAAAATAAAAATAAGTTCTCAAGAATCAAAGGATTGACAAATGTTTTCTGCAAATATAGAGAAAATTGATATTTAATAGTGTTTGCTTATACCTATTTATAATTATATTTATTTACAAAATTATGTCCTTTATTTCTACCCTAATTGAATCTGTACAGTTTTGAGGCCACATGAAGTGGGTTGGAGTCATAGACTTCTAAATTTTAGGGCAGATCTGGATTTAATATCTCTCTCTCTCTCTCTCTCTCTCTTTATTTTATAAAAGAATTTATTTTTCCTTTCAAAAAATTTA
>JAQHUG010000065.1:8757567-8774220 GCA_028555095.1 Dicrostonyx torquatus
CTTAAAATTTATAGTAATGGAAGTTTATGACATAGAATTTGAAAACATAAACAACAATACAGTTTAAAGCCTTTTTCCAGGGAGACAAATATTTGAGCCTAACATTAGTGAATTGAACATGGAAATATAATTCTTAATAATACCACCGATCCAACAGTGTGGATATCTAACTCTAGAACTTAGGACAACAGAAATGTATACTGTAATAGCTTGTTTTAGATTCCAATCAGCAAATTCAAAATGTGGGTTTGAAGGTTTGGAATTTTATTATTTTATTTTATTGCTTTCAGTTTGTGGCTTTTGAGAACTGAAAAACACACATCAATTTCCATGAGCTTCTTCCCAAAAGAGTAGAAATATGAGTCTCAGAACCATGCTGACTCTTCTCTTCAGTGGGCAGCAACTGAATGAAGTACCTCATGAGTGAAAAGAAGTAGACTATTTGCCCTTCTCAATTTGTCATCCAGAAAACACCTGCGACTGTAGTGATTTCTTAGAACCTTTAACTGAAGTCTTGGATATTTCTTTGGCTAAAATATACGCAATTATCTATTCCCTCTCCCCCACACCTTCAATATTGCCGCACCCTTTCCAGCCACTCTCCTTAAAGATTCTTCAGCATGTCTTATTCCTGTTGCCATATTATTTTAGAAGGATAGCTGGAATTCTGCTAACTCTCCAAACAATATTTGTTCTTTCTTCTTTAAATTCTATATTATGTAAGTTTTGAGGTAAAAGGCCCTGCTTTGTTTCTGTAAAATACAGGAGGCACCATATATCGCCTTCCTTCTGTGACTTTAGCCTTATTCTTTCTTTTCTATCATATATCTTTATTTTCCAACTATTAGCAGTTTTTAGTTTGTAAATTCTTAAAAATCTAAATTCAGATGCCTTTAATTGGCTCACTATTCCCACTTTTACCTTTCATTTCACATTGTAGTACAAATCTTATTGAGACTCTTTTTACCTTCAAGTAATTATCTTCTTGGGGACAGTGTGCACAGAAGATTATTTTTGCCTATTCATGGTTCTTAAATCAACATCTGGTGTTTGTGGGTGAAAATAAATATTTTGAATGGTCAACATATGATGAATAGATTGACTAAACTATTTAAGAAATCAATAAAATGAAATTCTAAAAGGTTTTTAAACTCTCCTAAATTATAAACCTATGAAAATATAATGTGAACATTTAATTTGCTTTTTTCAAAATACATAATTGTACATACATATTTTTAGAGAAATTCAACTTTGAGCATGTTTCATACTATTTCAATTTCACAGAAAATCAAAGTACTAATTATTGTAAAACTGCTACTTATGTATTTTTAACAGCTAATGTTGGTTTTCTTTATATACATAGAAGCTCAAATTCTCAGATGATACCAAAATGGAACAAATAGATTCCCATGACATTCAAGAGAGTTCTCCTCTCTCAGACAGCTGTCCTCTATTTTTCAGAAGCAGCTCTGGGATTAAACTGTCTTCTCCATGCCTTCTGTTGCTTGCATAGGATATCTTTAATGAGGAGCCTGAGCAAAGAGGAACACACTGTTAGATCATATTCACTGATTTTCGAAATTTAATCTCCAAGTTGGAAGAAAAGACTGTTTAGGTTTTTTCTTTTTAGTTTTATGGATTTAAATTTCAAAAGCATTGTTCTAACAGTAGAACAGTATCAATGAATTATCAATCTAACAGCATAGTAAATATCTTGCTATGGAAGGACAAACATTTCCATCTTTTGTTTGTGTGTACACACTGGTCTACTCAATACACCCTGGAGCTACCCTACTTTTCAAAAAAACAATTTTAAAGCAAGAGCTTCTCAGATGAGTGCAAAGGATCTAAAATACACTTGATTGGGTGGCATCTTACTTTTCTTTTGCTGGGATAGAACATTAACAAGGAAAGCTATAGAAGACAGAGCATATTGGGAGTTTACAGTTACAGAGGGTGAGCCCATTACTACCGTGGTGAGTAGCATGGAACAAACAGGCAGACATGGTGCTGAAGCAGCAACTAAATGCTGACATATTGATCCACAACATAAGACTGAAAGAGTTAACTGTCAATGGTGTCAAATTTTGAAACCTCAAACTCTCACTCCGAGTGACACACTTCCTAAAACAAGCCCAAACCTCCTAATAGGTCCCAAATAGTTCCAACAACTGGGGGCCAAGTATTCAAATACAATAGCCTATGGGGGCCATTCTCTTTCAAACCATGACAGGTGGGAGGGAAGTGAGGTAGAGAAAGGAGATGGCACACTATATAAATTCTTGAGGAACAAATAATATTAATTTTAAAATTAAACTTGAAAATAGTAGCTTACCTCTACTAAAATCAATGAATCAATTATGACACAATTTTAAACACTTTTATCTGGACCTAATGTTGTGAGTATTTTCTATATCATATCTGTGAGAGAAGGTCACAGACACTTTCAGATCAAGTAATATTAAATGCTCTGAAGGTAGAGAATTATGCCCATACATCATTCATTTTTGCTTCTCCATAAACATACTCATCAATTAAAAATATGGACATAAACTCTTTAAAAATGCTTATTTTTAAGTATTGTAGCTACTTGTAAAGAAAGACAAAGTTAGTTCTTAAGCAGTTCTGCTTTCCAGAAACAAATTTTTAGACAATCTGATGCTGTTTTTAAAGTACATAAATTACAGTATTTTATATCACTAAAAAATATCAGTATCAATTGGAAGAGTTATTTTAATTATTTTGAGGCAATATATTTTAAAAGTTTGTCTTCAATGCCTTTAAGAAATATATTGAGAATGTGAGACATTTATAAGTGGGTAAAATTGCATGAAGTTAAAAAAAATAAGGATAAGAAATCTTTTGCTTGAAAAATAAGCATTGTAATATTAAAACTTGATAATTAAGTTATAAAAATCCCTTTACTCAATAATCTTAATATACATATAACATTTAAACAAATGATAATTCAAGAAATTTTAAATTAAAATTACATAGTATATTAAATTAATATATATATATCTAATTTATAATGTATCTTTATTAAATTATACTTACTGTTTGAACAGATTTTGAAATGATTTCCTTTTGTTTTCTTCTTTCTAACAGCTTTAGCAGGTTGGAAGGAATACCTTTATTTAGAGGCATGTGGATTCATTTTTCTTACGTCAAACTGATCCTTGACTTTTGAGGCCAGATCTAATCTCAGTGTAACCAGGAGCCTGACCCTGTCAGAGAAGCTAACTTTTCCTTTGGAGCACAAATGAACAATGAGATGATCTGCATAAAGTCATCTGCCTCTTGCCTGACAGCCATGCACAGAGCCAGGTGGGCAGAAAATGCCACAGCCTTAAAATATCTTCAGTCATGATTACCGAGAAGGTATAACACCCAGATGAAAACGACCAAGTTTTTAAGAAGCCAACAGGTAAACAAAATCATACAATCTAATTTCACAACGGAAAATCGATATTCCTGGATATCAATCTGCCCAGAAAAAAATGCAATTCATCAATGAAGATATTAAATTATACATCAATTTAATATTTTAAAAGATGGAAAGTTATGGACAGGAGGTATGGTATCCCAAGTCAGAATTACTCCTCATTTCAACAAATTCAGACAAAACAAAAACTGAACCAGTAGGAACATTGCATGGATGGGATTAGGAGGAATGTTGCAGTTTGCTGATGTGAACAGGTCCACAGTACATACACCCTCAAAGCCATAATGGATAGCAGCATTGGCCCCAGTTGTTTGAAAAGTTCCAGTGTTACGTCCTCCACCTCATATTGGTTGAGAGGGGAAATCGCTGTACACTGACTGCTTCTCCATGCACTTCTGTTATTTGCACAGTTGCTTCCATTCAGGGTAAGGAAGTGTTCTGGTATTTGCACAGATGATCCTACCAGTTTGGAGACCACAAGAAGCAGTTTCTTGAAGTCATCCAAAAAGGATCACTTAAGAATTGCCAAGATAATGAGTTCCCCTTTTATTTTCTAATTAACAAATAGTCAGTTACTTACGTAAAGAATTGAATTTGCTTCTGAACCAAACTGTAAAATTATAAAGAAAACATCATTGTGGTCAAATGAATGAAAATGAGTTCAAAAGCGTTTTATATATATGTGTGTGTCATTAATATTTAAAAGCTGGACGGAGTAAACTGTGTACTAAATAGTGATGTTTAATTCTGTTTGTTCTGTTAATTCAAAAAAGTCATTTGTAATTTGTATTTGACATATAACAATTTTATAGTCATCTCTATGTTTCCATGGAAATTGTATCAAGCAAACAGCATTTTTTTCAGTTTATTTTTCTAAATAAATGTGGTGTTTGTAGAAGCTGGGTTTGTTTATTTAATTTAGTTTGTGTTACCTGGAAATTTTCTCTTTTGTTTGACTAAGAGACTAATGCATAATTCAGAATTAAAGATAGCCTGAGATTTCAAATCAGTTTATAGTATAAAATTATACCCTGTTATCTAAAACCCAAGAAGATGATACATTTTTTTACACGATCTCTTTCTTGTAAAAGACTATTTAATGTCATTGTAATAATATCAAGAATTACTATTCATACAACAATGTTTCTGAAAAACAAAGTTCAGACCTTATAACAGGAAAGATTTTCCTTGTCCTCTTCCTGGAGAATAAAATTAGATTTAAACACTTAAGTCATTAATCATAGTTAATGAACCCTCATTACTTCCCCCCCCCCCCACACACACAGAGGTCTGTTTACAACATCCATAATTATACTTAAAATTGAGTAGGCAATCAGACTGGAGGAAACTTGGATCTCTCAATCAACAAAGGATTTTTGAATACTCACAAGATGCTCATTCACACTTCTGGGTTCTAGGCTAACTAGTGTTGGTGAATGCTGCTAACAGCAGTAAATGCTGTGATGTGACATTCAAAAGTATTATTTTTAGCGATTAAAAGAACAATTCTTGAATTTATTCTTAAACTTTGTTCTGATACAGACATCCTATCATATTGTTCTGCACACAGAAACTGGATGATTTTCTATGATCTCCCTGGTACTGGCAGTATCCTGTAACATAATAAAAAATTGTTTGCAATGCAACATTTGAACTCCTGAAAATTAAGAATCATACCTGAAACATAATCCATCTGGAAATCAAATCGCTATTCCTGTGGGTTGTTAAACACTAATGTCTGAGTGTCTGGATTCATTCTGTCTGGTTCTTTAAAATCACAGTGATTGCTTCAAACTGGAAATTACATACAGGAAGTCAGCATTCCCCATAAATTTATTCAATAATGAACAGGTGAAATCATGGCTCTTCATTTTGGAAACATGCTCTACCATTAGCAGCACTGTGTATAATGCGCTCTCTAGAAGCTCCTAAAAGATTTGCAAAGATAAGAAATGATCATTTTGCTCTTCAACAGAGTTAGTCTTGTAGGAATTTATAATGTAAGCTAGAGTGAGATAGAATGTGGGTGGCCCTACCAGTAGGGGGATGTCTAAATTTTTTTCTTTTTTTCTCTCTTTGATATTTTATTTATTTTCTAGTTTATTTTACTCATCTATCCATATCTCTTCCTTCGTATTCAAATTTTAAACTTTTCTTCACAGTTTAATTCATAATAAAATCTATGATCCTATCCTCAGTGTCCACTAAGAAGTATTAATAACAGATTCTTTAAAAGCAAAAAAGGACCAAAAAGGTAATATTCACCTACACTTCCTGCAGCCTTGCTTTAGGGGCAAGCACATAGAATAAAATTCCCCAGTGTGCTGGACTAAATCCAGTTCTTTGTGGCAAACAACTTGCAGATTTGCTGGGTGCTCATTATATGTACTGTATTTTAGACATAAAAACAAAAAGATGAGGAGAAAAATACAAATATCCTATATTGATAGAATTGAACATGCTGGAGAGAATTACATCAAACCTTTAGTTAGTGGTTAACAAACAAACAAACTGTGTAAAGTTCCATGATGAAAGTCGATGTTTCTCAAGGACTACATCCTGGGAAGAGAAGTGAATACTGAGCTGAGATATAAAGGGTGACTGAAGGTAAAACACAATCAGGCACCTGGTAGAGTAGGAGGAAGGAACCTAGCGGTCAGAAGGCCTAAACTAGGTTAAACTCAGTGGAGCACAGGAAACAACAGCACGAAGAAATCTAGTTGCAGGGAGGCAAACCCTACCTATCTATATCCTCAAATATAGAACGAAGATAAAAATAAAGAACAGAGCATACTATATAAAGACCACAGTGACTATTATAGAAATCCATAAATAATAGCAAGTTGCTGAGACAACAAATACAGGCAATTTCACCCTTGGACAAAGAAGACAAATTTCTCTCCCACTACCTCCCCAACAGCATCCACAAAGGTTTTACTTGATTGCCAAAACAAGTGGACCTGAAAGTTATCCAAAGATAAAGATGAATGCAAGCCACAGACAGGGGACACAAAGGGAAAGGGAAGGCGAGCAATTTCAGCTAAATCTTTAGAAATTGCTTTGGGGATCCTTTCTTCCTACAATTACTAATGAAATTATGAAAACTCATTCAGTAGACATAGATCATAGAGGCATAAAAAACTATAAGCAGACAGATGATAAACATGTAGAAAAAAACATGTAAAGCCAACCTGTAGTGATCTAATTATGCATAAGGGAATCAGAAAAAAATTGGTGCTAATCTCTTTAGCTCTGGTGTATAATTCATAAGATTATTAGGAACTGGGTTTCCCCCATGTCTCTGTTCTGATAATCTTAAAATATAAACTCTTAAAATGTTTTACTCATTGTACAAAACTGTTCCTAGAGACTGATATCCTACATACATGCTCCAAAACATAGGATTTATAAATTTATTCTTTCATTTCAATGAATCTATGTAGAAAATTCAGATAATATTTGTCTGTAATGTCATAATTCAAACTAGTTGGACTAGAACTAAGGGTACCAGAGAATACCCTTTGGGGACTGGGATATGGTTCAATAGTAGGACACTTGCATACCAACTATATTCAATAATTGACATGGTAAACAATAGGCCTTTGGGCAAAGAAATGCAATCGATAATTCACATTCTGGGCATCAAAGAAGCTGTAATGAAATATGGTATGCTCAAAAATCCAAGCTTCTATGTCCCATTGGTACTATGGCAGCTGTTCATCATGATCCACGGTGTATCCAACACTTCGGACATTACGTTATGAGGGAGAACATGAGGAATAAAATTTTCAATTGTTTCTTAAGAGAAAAATAATGTAGAGTAGAAATGTGGTGTGCATGATAAATATTGGTGAATTCTTTTGGCTCACCTTATTCTGCTCTGTGAATATGAAGCAGAGTGTGCAGAAACAGAGAAATCTTTGTGGCTCTTGTGAACAGTGACAGTGATTCTCACTGCATAGACTGGTGCACCCTAGCGATGGCCAAAGGTGCCATTGAAAGAAATTGTTAGCTTATGGTCTTTAGACTCCAGCACCATATTTTAACATACCAGCAAATGCAAGGGATTAGTAAATGACCTGTATTCACTTCAGTAGACTGTTTTTATCAGTTGTGATTTCTTTTACCATTTTATTATTTTGTATTTTTGATGAGTTTCTTGATGCAGGGTCTCATTGTGCAACCCTGGATGGCCTGGAATTCCCTATACAAAACAAGCTGACCTCAAACTCAGAGAGATCCACCTGTTTCTTCCCCCTTTTCTGGGAATAAAGTTATTGCTGCTCTGCCCAACATTACCATGTTTTGTATAGAATAAAAGAGAGAGAGAGAGAGAGAGAGAGAGAGAGAGAGAGAGAGAGAGATCAGACTGTCTAGTCTTTCGTTTTTATCAATAACCTCTTAGAGTAGAAGATACATTTTGTGCTAAGTCTCTAGATGCCTTAAGTCACAAGGATTGGGCACCACTAAAGAGATACAGGCATTCCAGAAGCTTAGATTGAAGAACTGAATACCACACAAAATTTAAGGAAAATCATAAGTTAGGAATGGGTTTGAGAGGTTAAAGCTGGCTCTCCTGAGCTCAGCCCACTAGTGAACATTAGGATAATCAGAGAGCCTATCCGTAGAAGTGAATGAGGAAGACACACAAGAAGGACTCCTGTCCTCCACAGGCTCCCAGTAGGGAATGACACATGACACCTCTCTCTCTCTCTCTCTCTCTCTCTCTCTCTCTCTCTCTCTCTCTCTCTCTCTCTCTCTCTCCCTCTCTCTCTCTCTTTCCATAATTGTATATGTGTATGTGTAAGTGTAAGAGAAAGAGTGCATACAACACACATACACACACAATCGAGAAAGATTCACGGGATCCCACAAAAAGCTCTCGAGAAAGACACGCACATTTCTAACTATGCTTTCTTTAGTGCTGTGCCAAATGCAGGCCCATAGTCAAATCTAAATGAGTTTGAAATTTATCTGAGCTTTGGAGATAGGAGGTGACAGATTATAGCTTGCAATCTGGTCTGTCAAAAGAAGGAAGTCCAAAAGATTCAAGACGCTGTCTTACCACATAAAACAAAAGTAGCCTTAAAAGCATAGCCCATTGCTATGGCTTCTTCCGTTCCAATTTGAATCCCCTTGATCTCCTTTTGTGTCTTACTGCTAAAACTTCAAGAACTATGTTGAAGAGAAATGGAGAGAATGGACAACCTTGTCTTGTTCCTGATTTTAGCGGAATAACTTTGAATGTCTATCCATTTAATTTGGTGTTGGTTGTTGGCTTTCTATATATTAATTTTTTGTAATTATATTTAGATACGTTCTTTGTGTCCCTGATCTCTCCTAGACCTTTATCATAAAGGGGTGTTGGATTGTGACAAATGCTTTTTTAGCATCTAATGCAATGATCATATTTTTTCTTTCAGTTTATTTATATGATGGATTATATTGATAGATTATCATGTGTTAAACCAACCCTGCATCTCTGGGATGAAGCTAACTTGATCATGGTGGATGATTTTTTTCATGTGCTCTGGGATTCAGTTTGCCAGTATTTTGTTGAGTATTTTTGCATCTAAGTTCATGAGTCAGATTGGTCTGTACTTTTCTTTCTTGGTTGAGTCTTTGCATGATTTTGGTATCAGGGTAACTGTAGCCTCATAAAGAGAGTTTAGCAGTTTCTTCTGTTTCTATTATTTGAAACACTTTGAGGAGTATAGGTATTAGCTGTTCTTGGAAGTTCTGGTAGAATTCTGCAATAAAACCATCCAGCTCTGGGCTTGTGTGTGTGTGTGTGTGTGTGTGTGTGTGTGTGTGTGTGTGTGACAGCTTCTATTTCCTTGCAATTTATAGGTCTATTTAAATTGCTCACCTGGTCTTGATTTAATTTTGGTGTATGATATCTATCTAAAAAAATTGTCTATTTCTTTTACATTTTCCAATTTTGTGGAGTACAGGTTTTTGTAGTAAGACTTAATGATTCTCTGAATTTCTTCAATGTCTGTTGTTATGTGCCCCTTTTCATTTCTGATTTTGTTAATTTGGATGTTCTCTCTCTGCCTTTTGATTAGTTTGCATAAGGGTTTCTCTATCTTGTTGATTTTCTCAAAGAACAAACTCTTTGTTTCATTGATTTTTATATTGTTTTCTTTGTTTCTATTTTATTGATTTCAGCCCTCAATTTGATTATTTCCTGTCTTCTACTCCTCCCGGGTGAGTCTGCTTCTTTTTGTTCTAGAGCTTTCAGGTATGCTGTTAAGTCACTAATGTGAGCTTTCTCTGTTTTCTTTATGTGGGCACTTAGTGCTATGAACTTTCCTCCTAGCACCACTTCCATAATGTCCCATAGCTTTGAAAAAAAAGAAATATATGCCTTTCTTACTATGTCTTTCTTATTGCCATTTTAAACTCCTGATTACACTCTTTTAGAGTTAATTACTCAAACCTCAGTTAGGAATTGAGCTACTTATTTTCCCCTTTCAATTGATCCCATATGGCTCCCTGGTGTAGATTTATCATGCAGGACATGCATTCAGTAGGGAAGCAGAGTTCGATTCCTTCTTCAAAATTACATGTGACCATTGCTACAGTATTTACAAATGGTACAGATTTAAATATATTTCAGTTATTTGCTACTAATAAAATGCTATATGAAAAATATCTCTTATGAGAATTCTACTTCCAACTTGAAAATAAATTTAGAAACCAAAAAGGCCTGTGTCAGAGATTAGCATAAGACTTCCCCCAATAAATATGGATACATAAATCATGATTTCCTCAAAGTTTATATTTAGGCATTAGTTTAGGAAACATGAGGAAGGACGATAATCATGATAATAGTTTAAATAACAAGACATGCTCTTTAAATATGCTTATTGGCCTTTAGAAATTACCATGTTTTCAATAACACGTGCTTGTTATTTCAGCTAATGATGAGTCTTATTTTTAAAGAAGCTATTAAAATTCTCTGTCCCTAGGATGAAATCACACTTTTTAAAGCAGACAGTTGGTCAATTAGGGTGTAAAATGTAAGCTGTGTTCTTCCATGTGAAAGTTTGTAACCACTGTGGTTTGGCCACAAAATTGTCTCCTTTAGAAAGCAACATAATAATTAATAGAGCACAGACAGGAATTTCTGCTCAAAGAGGAATATCATGACTGGCAATCATGATATGGAAAACAATATCTGAACTGATTTCCCGATATCACAAGACTCAGATTACATGTTTACAATATAAATAGTCTCACAAATAGTGATTATATATTTACATATCAAAATTATATTATCACAATTAAATAACACATGCGTAAGTAATTAAAATCCTTTCTCTCAGACATAAATCTACCTTAACCTTCATCAAAATGAAAGGAGTCTACACGGACCTCATTAGCAGATTGCTATTTGTCAGCAAGCCAAGAGGAGTGCTTATAACCCATAGATTTTCTTTTAGATTCTGTGACATAAATTGGACACTCATATGCTTCCTGAATAAGCTCATATTAAGAAAATTAGGATAGATATGTTGTCAGTGATTGCTTTTAGGGGTGGCAGCTTCGCTATGTTTTGTTTTGTTTATAGAAAACTCTACACTGATTTCTACAGAAGTTGCACCAGTTTATAATCCAGCATTGAATAAGGATTCTTCCTTCACCATATCCTCACCAGCATTTATTGCTATTTTTTATAATATCTTTGGACCTATAATATGGAATCTCAGAGCAGCACTAAATGACACATTTATTTTATGCTAAGTATATAGCCAGAGAACTTCAAATCCTATCACAGAGACCCTTGCTTGCCTATGTTTATTTCTACCCTATTCACAATGACCCAAGTTACCCACCAATTGATGAATGAAAAATGAAATGCACACAATGGAAATTCATTCTGCCATAGGAAAAATAAAATCATGAAAATTTCAGGAAAATGGATAGGTATGGGAACTGTTTATTAAGTGAGGTAATACAGATTCAGAAAGTTAAATACCCTATTTTCTCTCATGGAAGTAAGTCCTGAATTTCAGTTTAGACATAAACATATACTGTGTGGTTGTGTGGGTAGGCGGGTGTGTGTATAATTGTAGACCATAAATTTTAGTAGCATACCGTGAGAAAAGAAAATGATTTTGAGGAAGAAGGAAGTGCAATAAAACACATGCAACATGAAAGTGAACAGGGAAATAGAAGAAATAGAGGCACATTTGGGGCAGGAGGATGAGGAAAAATGTGGGGGATAGGAACAAGAGAAAAGTTATGTGTAAAAATATCATTATGAAGCCTACTACATTGTACATTAATTTTAAAGCAGAACGAAAACTGGGATAACTATATCAAAAAATTTACAAGAGGCAAAACAAAGAACTGCTTCTCCTAGCTTGTTTGTCTGTATTTGTGTGGTACTGAAGACTGAACCTAGGGTCGTGTTCATGTTACGCATGTACTACTGATCAACATTCTCATTCAGAGCCTTCTATGGATGTTTTAAGGAACAAGAAGCCTCCCTTTTAGTTGAGTAAGCACTTTTAGACCTATGGTTTTCAAATATAAAAAAAATCTGTCAACATTAACTGCTAGGAAACCTGACGGAGATAACTAGGATATTAACTCATTGGGGTAAGAACCAAGGCATGTTTGCCTCAGTATCTTTGGGAAGCATCTGGTTCCAAACTAAGGAACTTCAACTTCTCAAAGATTCTCCATTCAGTCTTAAGTTTCATGTAGGTAGCCATAGTCCTGGAAACTCATAACCCACGTGCTTAGGACAGATGCTTGGTAATCTTTCTCTTGACTCCTCTCATTTGACAGAAATTAAGTAAACACTGTGTTCTAAGCTTTGGCTAATGAATACAGATTCCACAAAGAACAAGATAAATGTTTTGCCCTCAGGAATTCTAGAGTGCATTTATACAATGAAGCTGGCAATTGAATTTTAGTAAAGCAAAACCCGTGCAGAGCTCATAATGCCCTCTCATACTCAAGCTAAACTCCGGGAACACCTGCATCTAGTTGTGAATACATACACTTTCTGAAAGTCTGATGGCCTGAGTTTGGTCTCGAGGACCCACACGACAGAAAGGGAAAACCAACACCCGAAAGTTGTCCTCTATCTACTCCAAGCTCCCTGGGGCTTGTGTATTTCCTGCTTGTACATACTCACACATTTTTATAATTTAATAATTTTTTAAATTCAGATTTTCATAACATTTCAAATTAGTATCATCACTTTCAGTGGGATGCTACAAAGAAAATCCCTCCTGTTAATTCTCCACCAACTGAAATATATATTTAGATTCACTTTAACTTTATCCCTCAAGTGATATGTTTCCTGCCCAAGTGACTTAGAAATTATTTTGCTTATTTTATGGAGTTTTCTTCCAGAAAGGATTTGTGGATGTTTATAACAAAGGCATGATATGCCATCAGACAAAAGTGGATAACAAGCTGGGGTGGGAGATGGTATTTACTGTCAGGAATCATACATTTTATTTGTTAAATACACAATTTAATTAAGGCCCTCTTATAAGTCAGGGAAGAACTCAAATATATCGAGCTGTGTATATAGTTCAATAGAAAGTGGAGAATAAAGCTCCAACAAACTAAATAAGAACCAGGAACATGATCACAGAATGTCTATGGAGAGTTGTGAGGGTTGGTGGGCTAAAGCAGACTGAATATCTCTTGTTGTTCTGGTGTGACCAGTATGTGAAACAGCTAAATGACTGCTTACTAATCTGCTGCTCTCTGTAAGATGACTTTTTTTTTTCAATTTTGGTGTTTCAAAAGTCTATTAATTTGCTTTTCACACTAGATGAACTTGCCTGTGTTCTTATCCACATTAAAGATAAAGCAGTCCCACCTCTCTCTCTGCCCATTCTCAATTGCTCAACCTGTCTGTCTCCTATGATCTTTTAATTTTGCATCAACCCCACTGTCCCAATGTTCTCCTCCATGCTGACTTTTAGACTAGAATATCACAACTACTCTCTCCTCACCAAAGCATAATTAACACGGTCTGCCCTGTGTATTTCTCTGAAATAAAGACTTAGAGACCAAGGCTATAACCTGGCACAAGTGTCAGCACTAATTTTAATTACTAAATTCGATAAAGGTAGAAATAATCTCATATTTTGTATTACACAAGAGAGGACTTTTCATTATTCTCATGCTACTTCTCCTCTTCCCTCCTTGTTCAAATCACAGTGGTCAGCTCACCGAGCCTTATCTTATAGTGGCCCTCTCTTCTATCTGCAGTAGGCTCCTGGCTACTATCACTCACGAGTGCCCTGCGGTTTAGCATCAGTTTCCTCTGCTGTGCTCAAACTCATTGAAGAATGCCTGGTAGAGATCCAGTTTGTACCATTCTCCTAGTAAGCCTTTGAAATTAAGAGATGGTTTATTAAGTCAATGAAATCCTTAAAATTTCTCTAGAGTGCCAGGAAGAATATTTGTTTCTATCTCTACAGAGATACTCCTAAGGAGATACGGGTGAATATATGATAGTTAGGAGATGATATTTTGCTCCATGTTGGTGTTATATCCAGTGGTATCAGCAGCAATGTGGACATTTATGAATAAGCACATGCTATCCTGTAAAATGATTGACAATTAACTTTGTTTTTTTCTTTACTATGTTTTAGATGAGAAAATAAATCTATACATTTAGAGACCTCTCTTCTATTATATTAAAGGCCTCAGTTATGGTATTTACTGAAACCAGACAAGATACATCATCAAGTATTTATACAGTTCTGCTAATTAGATGGGGCAGGGAGAATACAATATGTTGAAGAGTAATTATCATACAAAAATCTGTTAAAATTATGAGTATTTATGCTAACATCCTCATAAATTTAATTAACAGAGTCTAAAAATATTTTATCATTGTTTTCTGAGACATGGCAGCAGTCGCCAAACTCTGAGATACTGAAGTTGTTGCCATAATGATAGTTAGGTTTGCACTCTGTGAACACATATCACAACACTCCAATGAGCATAGGCAGGTGATAAAACATAAATGTAGCAAAGATGCAGGGCTTAAGAGGAGCTAGTAGGAAGTTTACAGGAAACAAAACAGTGTAATAGGAGTGGAAATGATAGCAGCCAGAAAATTGAAGAGTTTTATTAATGGTGGTTCATGGAAAGTAGTTTAGCAAGAGACCTTTGGTAAGGTGACCTTTGAAAAGAGAGGCAGAGGACTTTTGAGTCTGAGACCGTGTAATCAGTCAGGAGAGAATTCAGAACAAAGGAACACCAGTGAAGCCTTGGGCCGGAAGAATCCTCATGGCACCTGGAAGTATCATGTCAACAAGAGTAAAGTAAGGGACTAAGACTGAAGTAGGCTGGGCATGGGATGAAGGGGGAAACTTTGTAAAACACTATGATGATAGTTAGGTTTGCACTTCACTATGAATAAATGAGTCAGTATTATTATATGAATTATGTCAGAGCAAAATCTAAGAACAAGTTGGTTTGCCTTTTGAAAGCATCTGTCTAGAAAAGTGAAGGGTCTCAGTGTATAATGGCTCACCCCACTAGGCCTGATGACCTGAACGAGATATCTGGACAACGTGGCAACAACTTAAGGACCACTCAAATTGGTGTGCTAGGCTAACTAATTAGAATCCCAGATGAAAACCAGTCTGATTTATTTAAGAAAAACATTTAGATTCACTCCATAAACGTGATAGGTGATTATTACTTCTTTATCAGGTTGGCATCAATGGCGAACATCCAGGATTCTCTTTGATGGAACAATGTTAAATAAATAAACAGTGCCGCTACAGTGCCCTTTCTCCTTCAAGACACCGTATAGAGTACCTGGCCACCTTAGTCTAACACTGAATTCTAGTTTCATATTTCTCTATAAAAGTCCCTGGTGTAAGATTCTCTCCTTTCAGGCTCAGATGGCCCAGATGGGTTATGTCTTCTGTTCCTGTAGAGAACATAGAAGGGTCTGGCAACATTATCCTTCTCCACTGTACACGGGACTAATAATCAATGAGCAATAACAGAACATCATGAATAAATCTGAAGATAAAGAGACATTTCAGCATGGAAGAATTCATGGTCTCAGTGATTTTTCCACCTCTCTGAGCAATGTTTACTAGAGAGCCACAAGAAAACAGTATGCCAAGGTTTTACTGGATTTAACTTTCCCATAAATGCTGGTACACAGCAAAAACAAATACTGAATTCTAAGTAACTGGAAAACTAAAGCCATATGGAATGTGCATCTGGCATTGATTGTAATTTAAGAACTTTGTGATTGTCCTGAACCCATCAGTAGGATAATGAACAATAGGAGCTGTTGATACATTTTCACATTTACTTATTTATTTTATTTTGTTTTCATATAATGTATTTTCAACCTGAGGCTATCACAGACCTTGCTAATTATATAGAAAAAGCAGAAAGAAACAATTGCACCAACGCAAAAAGAATTGGACATGACATAATCTTTTGGAGTGTGGGGGAGGCACAGAAGTTCTTGTATTCACAGAGAAACATCAAGAACAACCAGGAATGTTAATCACATAGGAACTTATCCTCAGTAGGGGAGAACTCACCTTCATGGTCACATGTACTATGTAAAGGAGTGCCTAAGGAGTTATACCTTAAGCTTTGTTGTGTATCTGGAACTGGAGTAATCGTTGCCTGGTAATTTATTCCCAAAATGTACTTGGTTTTAAATATGCTGACAATGACCTAGCTGGCATTAGACTCCCCAAAGTCTGATCTAGGTCGATAAAGTCAATCTGCACCAAATTTTTTTTCTCAGCTTTTTGTAAGTTTACTTCCCTGACTTGACACATACCAAGTCCCCCTCAAATATTAAAATGGGACATGTGGAGGAAATTGAGAAATTGTTTTCAATATCTGAATAATTCTTCAAAAAGACTACGAAATTATTAGTTTAAAAAAATTAAGTAAATAAAAATGGGCATATTGAAGATTTCTAAATATTCCCTTTGGTATGCAAATATTAGTGTGTTAGCTACTTTCTGTTGTTATGATAAAACACCACAACTAAAAGCAATTTATGGAATATGAGTTTATTATGACTTACAGTTCCAGGAGAATAGAACAATGGTTAGGGGAATACAGAAGCAGGGTCCTAGAGCTTCAACCCAAATACAAAGATGAGAGAGCCAACTCCCACCCCAGTGATCTACTTACTTCAGCTCACCAACTGGGAACCAAGTGTTCAAATA
>JAQHUG010000065.1:8775556-8799818 GCA_028555095.1 Dicrostonyx torquatus
ATGCACACCTTCTTAGGCCGGGATGGAGGGGGGAGGGCCTTGGGCTTCCCACAGGGCAGGGCATCCTGCCCCCTCTTAAGGAAGCAGCGGGAGGGAGGAGGGATATTGGGGAAGCGGGAGGGTCTGGGACAAGGGGAGTAATGTAAATTTTTCTTTTAACAATAAAAAAAATTCTGACTTTAAATACTATTAATTTTGAGATTGTCAATTCACATGCATAAATAGCACTTCTTTATAGACTTTATAAAGATGAAATTTAAGGTGACTCAAATTTGATGAGAATTTGTCACTTTGTCTAGAGAAGTCAGGTCTAGTTATACACAGTGACTGAAAACCAGGGTTATTCATGTTCTTCTAAGCACAGAGGATCTTCACTTAGTGACACCTGAGTTCCCAGTTGTCTTTTCCTCTGTTGTTGGGGGTCAACACTTCACAAGAGAGCATTCTGGGCCTCTGAACATTTGCAAAAGCTTTTGTCAACACTGATACAGCCTTATACAACAGCACAATATCAAATATCAAAGAAGCTTTACATCATCAAATACTATCTGATTGAATTGCAGTGTGTAAAGTTATTGAATGTCTCAGTTGCCTTCATTTTCCTAGTTCAGAGCCCATTATGATTTTGTGCATTGCATTTGTGTGTGACCAGATTTTTTTCATCAACTATAACCTAAAACTGTCACTTTCTTTACTCATGTGGCTAAAGTTTTCAAGAGCAGGTATTGGTTATGGTGTGAAAGGGCAGCTAATTTGGGTTCTACTGTTTCTTGGTGACAGATATTTGAGGCTTAGACACCTCTGCCATAAACTATGATGTCAACATTTAGCAAATTTTATCATGATGTCAATGAGGCTAGTTTGTACAAATATGGGTAAAATTAACTCTGGCTATTTAAAATGGTCACAAATAAGCTTTTCCATTGTCCTATTGATTTTACTTATTGTTTAAGCTAGTCAGTGTGGGCCCATTTTCATTCAATGTATGTGAATCAGTCAAATATTTGTCTGCTAGTTTTAGCATCCATTAACATTCTTCTGTAGACACAAGTTTCTGTCCTGCCTGGTTCCTCAGCCATTCAATCCCAAAGAAACATACAGAGGCTTATATTCATTATAAACTGTTTGGCCTCCTAGCTCCGCTCATTATTAACTAGCTTTAACAATTTTAATTTGCCCGTAATTCTTATCTCTCTTTAGTCTTGTGACTTGGTACCTTTTCTCAGTGCAGCATTTTCTCTTGTTTCCTCTATGTCTGTCTGATGACTGACTTTCTACCCCAGTTCTCTTAGTCTGGTCACCCACCTACACTTCCTGCCTGGATACTGGCCAATCAACATTTTATTAATGTAACACAAGTGACAAATCTTTATAGTGTATAAGAGCATTATCCCACAGCATTCTTGTATTTCTGTCTTATATCTTCTCTATCAGTTTTGTATATATATCACTGGACAATTTATAAAATGTTTCCTTATATTTTTATCTATACTATTGTGGATTATCGTTTCTTCAATTAACTGTTAAGAGAAATATTTTATTTTGTTTGCTTTTATTTTTTTATCAGTGATGTTACATTCTTAAAGGGCCAATTTCCCAAAAACATCTCCCATCTTGTCAAACTTTTGCATCTCTCCCAGTTTGCCTAAGTCCTGGATGCTCCTGAAACTTTACCCCTATAATACTTTTCTCCTGTGTCAACTGCAAATTATCCAAATACATGAGATTATGGGGTCAAGTTTTTAATGTAGCATGGATAATATAAACCCAAAAACAGATATTTGGGTTCAGAGAAGCAATGCAACCTGGCACTGGGGAACTCTTATCTCTACGAAATCTTCAGACTGAACAGAAAGCAAGTTTCTGTGTCATCCCACCTCATATTCCTCTCTAGTGCTGGTATTGAAGGCCTGCACCACCACCACCTCCTGGCCTCTATGGTTAGCTAGTGTGGCTGCTGGAATTAAAAGTGTGTACTACCACTAGTGTGTTCCACTAGTGTGTTCCACTAGTGTGGTTAAATTTGCACTCTGATCTTCAAGCAAACTTTATTTGTTAGATTACAAACAAAATATTACCACACTCAGAGATGGTGTGAGATAGTCACCAAATGCCTTAGAATAAAGAACGTTCCCTTTTTCTGTGCTTGCTTTCCTACTTTTGAAATATTAATCACCCTCTTGTGCAAGAGTCTTACTGATGCTCTTTTACTTTGTTTCTGTGTTTCTTGGGACAACACTGGGAATATTCTTTTCCACCATTATAATACAATAGTGAGTTATTTTTAATGTTTATGAATACAAAGATTTGGGAAGTAGAAGGTCCCTTCCAGCTGGATTGTTAGAGTAAGACTATTATACTTACAGATATCCTTACTCTGTGACACAATTTGCTGAAGGAGTGTTTTGTGCTACCATTCTCAAGATGTGAAGCGAGTCTTCTTCCAGAAAATCTGCTTCTTTTCCTGTGAATAATATTGTTCAGAACCAAGTTCTGCCAAGCTCTGAGTGGTAGGTATAATTATTATTATTGATGTATTACTGCTTCAAAGCAGGTTAGAGAACATGAACAAACAACATACCTACAAACACATGTGTACATATGTGCATTTATTATTCACTTACATTTGTCTATGTCTTTATTTATTTATCTATATGTGAAAGATCATTAGTTTGTACTGATGCCTTCATTTCCAAATCAACAACCCAATACACATTGAAATCAATGGACTTAGGCAGAAGAAAAGTCCATTTCGGGCTATTGTGGAACTTTCTTGTATGCCAACCCTTCCCCCTGAGGCACCCAGTACTGAGCAGCTTTGAGAGATATCTATCAATCCCCCTAGCAATCTTTATCCAATTACCCACTAACTACTCCGAGCAGTGGCCAAATGTAGGTAAATTATAATAATAGTAGTAGTAGTAGTAGTAGTAATAATAATAATAATAATGAAAATTTTCAACTTCTGTGCCCTGCTCCTGTTCTGTCTTATAACTATCTGAGTTGACTCTGATTTTTAAAGAGAGCCTCTCTGAAGGTTGTTCATCCAAATAAAGTTTGGCAGTGACCCATGTTTCTTGATCTTGTGTTTGTTTTGCCCTCTCATTGACCTCTAAACAGACCAGCTTCTGATCTTACGACATTTTCTCAACTGAGTTCCCTTCTCAGATGACTATAGTTTGTGTCAAGTTGACATTGAATTAACCAGCACAGGATCCAAATACAAGTTCTCATATTTACAGAGCAAGAATTTATCTCCTTATAATTCTCCTCAACCCAGCATACCTAATACTGGTGTTTTGTGTTTTCCCTCCCTTTAATCAGTTAGTTGTACTAAGGTTATATCATTTTCACTAGAGTTGCTTATCTCTCATTCTGATAAAGCAACATCTGTATATGTTCAGATCATATTATTAGGTGATATACTTAATATTCAAATAATATATTTACTGTAAAAGATGCAAGATAAAATTAGAGACTCTCTGTGAATCATCAAAATTAAAAGGTTAATTCTAGTAAAATTTGAAATTGAGAAAAAAATTGAAAAGCAATAAATAACTCCTGCCCATTCTTTAATTGGTCACTTTAAAGATTTCTGATTATGTAGCATGGTAGCAATTCTACATTTTAATTTAACAACAAAAACCTTCAGTTTTACTTGATTTTTCATGCATAGTCCTCAACTAGTGCAAATTACTTTTAAATGTAGCAGTGTTTCTAATTAGGCTTAATTACAAAAGAGTTCATTGATAATTAACTACAATTATCTTCTCTTGCTCTTTATTTAGGTTTTTCTTTTTATATTAGTAAAATATATAGTGATATAGTGAGTCCTATCTATAGCTCAAGTTAAATTAATTCATATGTATAATCATCATTAAATATATTCATATGTTATATAAATTATAAATATTATATTTGCACATTATAAAATATGTCTTTACCCAGTAATACCACTTTTGGGTATATATCCAAAGGATGCTCAATCGTTCCACAAGGACATATGCTCAACTATGTTTATAGCAGCTTTGTTTGTCATAGCCAGAATCTGGAAACAACCTAAATGCCTCTTGATCAAAGAATAAAAAAAAAATGTGGTACATTTACACAATGGAGTACTACACAACAGAAAAAAATAATAATGACAGCTTGAATTTTGCAGGAAAATAGATGGAACTAGAAAACATTATTTTGAGTGAGGTAATCCAGACACAGAAAGACAATTATTACATGTAATCACTCACATAAAGCAAAGAAAGCCAGTCTACAAACCACAATCTCAGAGAACTTAGACAACAATACGGACACTAAGATCTCCTGAGTAAATTGGCAGTATGGGGACCTTGGGGGAGGATTGAAGAGTGGAGGGGAGAAGCAGGGAGGGGAGCAGAGAAAAATGTAGAGCTCAATAAATAAAAGGAAAAAAATATATAATTAAAAAAATAAAAATAAAATATGTCTTTATAATTTTGTATAAATACTAAAGCACTTAGTAATTACTAAACAGTATCAATGTAAATATAAGTTTATAAAGGATATAGAAAATTAATGTGTACAATTAAACTCCATGTTTGAGAGACTACCTCTGAAAAAATGTCTGCAGGAAATTAACAATCAATTGTGTTTGTATTTGTGCTATTACATTTAAACTGGAAAGATATTTGAGCAAAGAGGTTATAAGTCTAAAATTGTAGAAAGCTCTACGGGCTGACTGCCATTACCTAGAAGTTAAATTCAGTCATACTTTACAGGGAATAAACCTAGGGAATTTCAGATAATGAAAGATTATTTCTTGTGCAAGTAAATGTAGCTAAAGATATCTGAATTCCTTCAAAATACGATCCATGGTAGAGATAACTGCAGTTAACATGAGGGGTATTTCACACTTTCTCATTTCTTTACATGTATCAACTTGAGGACTATTGTTTTGATCAATAACCAATTTCTTCTAAGAATACTTAAAGATTACAACTGGTCTGGCTCAGAGTAATGAGGATTTACTGGAATGTGAGTCATCCCCATTTAAATTGCTATTGAACCATTAATTTTCAAAGGCCTTGATATGCTGCCTGTATTTATCACTGTCTCTGGCTAATGGAAACTTGGGTTCATATCATAGTTTAAGCTAAACAACAATTTCAATTTGTAAGCCCAGTTTCTTCCCCCAAGTATGCTTTTCACAGGAACTAGTATTACAGTGTCAGTCATTGACAACTGAAAGAGAGATTCAGTCAAGAAGCTATGCAAGAGATAGATGGGCATAATGGAACTCTGATGGAGTTGGATTTCTGTGCTCATTGCTACTAAGAAGTCCAAGATTCATTTACTTTAAAAAATGTTATAGCAGGGTGTGGTGGCACACATCTTTAATTCCAATGCTTGGGAAGCAAAGACAGCCAGATCTCTGTGAGTTTATTATCAGCCGGATGTACAGAGGGATTTCTAGGAGCCAGAGCTAAGTAGAGAGACCCTGTCTCCAAACAAAAAAAAATATTACAAATTTCTGCTACTTATTACTGCAACAATTAATGTTGTATAATAAATGAATGTTGTATAATATACTAATGCATGATGTTACAAACATTGATACTTTTAAAGTGTATGTCATATAAAATATGTAATGTAACAGTGTACCTTCATTAAAGTGTTCACAAGGTGTACCATCACATGCACTCAGTTATCAGGGAGTGAGCAATTCAGAAATACATTTATCCAAAGCACATGCCTTGATATTTTCCTCACAGGGCTTTGCCGTTTGTTTTTAGTGTGAATCAGGTAGCTATGTGTTACAGAAAATTAGCACCATATTCAATTTCTTCCTCAGTATTATATCAGTGTGATGAATCTTCTCACAGCAGAAGATATGTGTTAAATACTCCATAGGTAGTCTCTATTCCTGTGGAAGTAATGTAAGAAGAAATACTAAGATATTCACCATTCATCCAACTTACTATATTTTTGTAATGTTCTGTCAAATCCAAACACAATTTTCTATATGTGGAGTATACAGCTCCTTTCCTAAGTACAAGTAATTAATCATTTTCATAGTTTTGATCCTTGAATGTCACCAATATCATGTATGATTTCAAACTTGTCATTTCATAGAAATGTAGAAAGTGTACCATATAGATTCATTTAGACTTTAGTATACCCCAGTGTCTCTCTCTGTGCTAATCACTGGAAAGGAAATAAGATTATGCCATCATTTTAAGAACTCATGGTTGACAGAGTGGTGACTGACACTGTGCACACTGGTAAAGGTATTGTAGTAATTTTAAAACAAACTAAGTTACATCCCCACACAATTCATACCATCACTGGTTTAGAGATGACCAAGATCAGGTCACAAAAGTCACGCCCTCCAAGCAGGGTTAGTGCCTTGATAGAAGGCCCTGAACTCTGGAACTTCCATGTATATTTGCCGAATAGGCACAGAGCAGAAAGATGGCTATCTACAGACCAGGAAAGGAGTTATCAGCAGGACCTCACCATACTGTTACCCTGCTCTCAGACATAGTGTCTCCAGAACTTTGAAATCCAGTTTTGGTCTTTCTTTAAACCATCTAAAGTCTAACATTTTGGTTATGATGCTTGGAATTAATTAACTGAATGAACAAACAAAATGTATTAGTATCTCACCATTTTGCTGAGTTCAAATAAAGAAGGCTTCAACTGAGAAGCAATTTTTCACTTCATTCTTGAAAACTAGATAAAATTCCATTATAGAGGGAGTGAAAGGCCATGCTGAATAGAGAAAAAACTATGACCTAGGATATTGTTGGGAAACAGAGCTAAAAATGAATTGTAAAGTTTTACATTGTGGAGATGTTAAGAATACTATGAACTCACATAAAAGAAAAAAATATAAAAGAACACGAAATTACACAATGCTAAATTAAAATAATCATGCAATTTAACACTAATCAATTGAAATATGTAGAACAGAGATCAGAGAAGGAAGAGTAGAAGGAAGCAGGAAGGTGGGAAAGGGGGAGGAAGGAAGGAAAGAAGAAGGAAGAAGTGAAAGAAAGAAGAAAAGAAGAAGGAAGGGGAAGGAATGGAATAAGGAAGGAAGAAAGGAAGGAGGAAGGTAGAAAGGAGGGAAGGAGGGGGAAAGAGGGAAGAAAGGAGGAAGTAGGGAAAGAGGGAACTGCTTCCAGCATTTCCTGAGTCTGTAGTAGGTATCAGATTTTCGACCCTAGTCATCTTTTCTAAAGCAATGTATCCTCCACCCACTATTGAAGGAATAGAACACAGTTGACTTTATTTTGGGATATTCATTAACCAAATGTTGCTTTTTTCAAAACTACATTTTTGGACATGAGGCTAGTGTCCAGAAAAGAATGATACTTGGGGATAGTACCTATGAAATAGAGATTTTGTATATTTGGCATTCTTATCTGACTTGGGATCAATTCTCCCAAGCTCCAGAAGTCCTCTGGAATTAGTTGAAGCTTCTGTTGTCTTGCCAATACATTATGGACCCACCTCTATGTGTGCCAACCCGGCCTTACTCAGATTATTATGGACAAACCTCTTTACCTTCTTATGTACCGGATTCCTAGATACCTATTTCCAAAGACCCCCGTCAAGGATAGTGCCAGCCCTAATCTCTACCATGCATGTGAAGGGGTGTTGGGTTTGCTGAGGAGTGAGTGAAGCTGTATATTAAGTTTGTTAGATCTGACTGAGAAGTACCTATGTGGAATTAGGGGAGAACAGCAGAGGCATGAGATCAGATGCTGAGCACTGAACTGCATGGGGATGGGCAGATCAGAAATATAGGGAAGATGGAGTTTATTAATATCAGACTACAATGCCAAGAAAAAAATAATCTTCTTATCTCTTGGGACAGATCCCAGAAATAATGAAAAGTACTACTCAAAACAAATTAAGGTGAAATGTCAGAATTGTCAGAGATGCAAAAAAAAAAAATCCATAAAACCAAAGCAACAACAGAAAGGCAAGATCAGAGGAGAGGGCTTATTAACTGGGATCTGCGGCATCACGCTGGTTGTTCTCTGGAAGGCCTAGAGCCATTCCAGCCAGTACTGCAGCAATGGAACAGCTATAGAAATGAGAATTTAAACTAAAATACAAATAAAAATTAAGCACAGCTGTGCCTTCTTTTGGCGGATAAAGAATAACGGGAGGTTATTCTTTATCCTTAGAGCCACTACAATGATGGGACCTCAAACTATTAAAAAGACAAGAACATCAGTACGTATCCATTAGAAGTGAGATTAAGACAACTCTCACAAATAGTGCAATAGTGAAGACTTTTAATGTGGAAAGTGTCAAGAGCTGTCTTGGTCTAAAGGTCCACAGTGTGAGGGAAATCAAGCCATGTACTGCAGCTTAGACAACTACTTGTGGCTAGAGTGGTCATAGACACGTCAGGAGAACATATGACTGCTGTTTCCCTAAACAAACATCATTTCTAATTCTATTCTGAATACATCTGATTACAGCCACAAAGAAGAGCAACTCTCACATCTTATCAAAGGAGTTTTTCTTTGGCAGCCAAGAGTGACCTTTAGAGAGGTCCACAACTTGTCATCCCAGGATGCCAAACATCAGTCAGTGTACCTACAACTGTAGGTACATCTCAGGGAACATGGCAGAAAAGGGGATGGAAAGACTCTCCAGAGAGCCTCGATGCCTGCTACTGAATAGTACCTTCAATATAGCACAGGGATTCTGTACCTTTAAAATCTGGTCCCCTAATTAAGATGCACAAAATATAAATAAAGTATCAACTATGGTATTATAAATGAAACCTATAGAATAATTCACCTAGCAACAAAATGCACCACTTTCCAAAGTAACCATCAACATATGGCCCATTATATAAAATGTTTTTGTGTATAGTACTTTCCACCTGATTTCATGCTAAGTGGAGGCACACTGTGAAATGATTCCAAGTGGTTCTCAATACTCAAAGGTATTCATGACATCACTGAAGTTTGCAGGAGCAATTTTAGTCCCAAAGGCAGGTCTGCTTGCTTACCTGATGCTATGTGAGTACTGAAAACATTGTCTAGGATATCCATTACTCCACTTCTTTTCTTGAGTAGAAGAAAATGTTCTCTAATAGCGACATGTTGGATTGCTTGTCATGTTAAGTCAGGATTTTAAATTACTCAAGAATTTTATCTCATTTTTGTCTTAAGTTCCTGATGTACAACTATCCTAGACTATGTAACCCAATAGTCCTTCACTAACTGTACATGTACTTACCGAACTACATTGCTTCTTACTTCAAGACTGGGTTTAAAGTACATATTCACTTAATCGGTGCTTATTTTTGCTATGGTTTAGTGATTTAATTTTTCTTAAAAAATAATAATATGTATTAAATTTTCTAGATATCCTATATCCAATGGGCCTTAGAAATTGAGAGAGAATGGAGTTCCTGCCTAGGCAGAAAAGGTGAGACATGTGAAAAGTTTGCAGACTAAAAAAGGAGATTTGTTATTGCTGTTAACACAGAGCCAAGTCTAGCCATTTCTTGGAAAATCATATCAAGGCAGGTTAGCCCACCTTAATTTAGGTCATCTAATATTATGCAGGTAATCCTTACATCAATGTAATAAGACAACACAAGAAAGGCAATAGGGCAGAAAAAAGTGAAAGCTCACAAGCAATATAATTCTTTCATAAAATCTTTTAAAAAATTTAGGTATGTTTATGCTGTAGGATGAGGAGGGATTGCCCTTGTGAGTTCAGTTTCCTAGAAAGTCCAAGGCATTGGATGTCCTAGAACTGGAGTTACAGGCAGTTGTAAGGCACTTTATCTGTATGCTTGGAAGTGAACCCTGATATTTTGCAAAAACAGTAGGTATTCTTGATTATTGAGACATCACTTCACCCTCAAATATTATTCTTTTAGTATATATGCATGTATATATATATATATATAATACACAAATATCAACATAATTCATATATATCAAATATACATATAGTCATACAAAAGAAATTATCAAAGCTATGGAATTAAACTAATAACTACTTTATATTAATGAATACAATTTAAAGTTTGCCATGTGTACTAGAACTAAACAAAATATTTATGGATTGTTTGAAGAAAATAGAAACATTTTACACAGAAAATTACAAAGAAAGACAGAGATAAAAGCTCTAAACAAATGCTTGGAGTTCTGTAGAGCAGATATTTTTAAGATTCATTTTTTGTCCTTAATTAGTCAGTTTAAGCAAGACTGTAATGGATTCCTTTCCCTTTAAGAGTGAGCCATGCCCACTCCTCATCTACAAGCAAGCCCGCAGTTCCACAGCCTCATTCTAGCTCTCTGTCTCCACAGCTCTCAGGAGAAGCGGATGGCCTCTCCCCCCCCCCTGCCCCCGTTTCCCTCCTCTCTCTCTCTCTCTCTCTCTCTCTCTCTCTCTCCTTCTTCTTTCCCTCTCTCTCTCTCCCCTTCTGCTTCTTTCCCTCCATAATCCATCTAATAAATGCTTAACTTTAATATCCGTCTGGTCTCATGCTGCCCACTGCCACCGCCGCCGCCACTTGTAGCTATTGGAGATCTGACCATGCGGTCTTGACCCTGGGGACCTGTTACCGGGGACCCCATTATTAATTAAAACTACAGCAAAGACTATAGCCTATTTTTGCTAAATTTTTATCCATTTAGTCTTTTAGAAACATAAAAATGTATATTAAAGAAAAAATTTAAATTTGCATGTTAGAAGACCTAAGAATTGTAATTAATTTAAAGCCCAGCAACAAAAGCTTACCTTATGTTTACTAATCAATCAAGGCAGTGTGATTCTTGATGAAGACATGCCACATATCAAAAAGACAGAATACAAAGCCAAGAAATGCACCCACCCATGTGAAGCTATTTATTTCTGATATAGATTTCAAATAGTTGATGGACGAAAGGAGACTCTGTTTTTTCTCCTGGCACCAATTTCTCAATTTATGGAAACAAAACAAAACGTTAGCTTGAGTTCTCATATCATGCACAAATATTAACATAAGGAAGATTTGGTGTGAGCCTCAGTCTGATCCATTACCTCAAAGACATGAAAAGAATTACATAGTTTTAAGATAATCAAGAGCATGTCTTTCAGTGATTCAAAAGGTGAGACCGCTAAATGTAGGTAACAGGGTCAGAAGAGTGCCTGGGGAGTTTTAGGGGAAAAGGTGGGTAAGTATGCTGAGTAGTTCTAAATCCCACTTAAACAAGAACAATGAACACTTAGAAAACTATTCTGTGACCTTGGCAATGTTTTTTCACTGGGAGCTGCAGAGGTGCCTGGAAGGCTAAGAGCACAGCACTTTTGCTCAGAATAAGGCTCATTTCCCAGCACCCACATGGTGTCTCACAATCATCTGCAACTCCAGTTCCAGGGCATCTGACACACTCTTCTGGCCTCCAAAGGCATCCAGGTAAGCATGTGGCCCACATATACAAACACAAGAAAACATTTATGCACATTAAAGAGAATTAAATAAAACTTGAAAACAAAAAGATTTATCACAGTGAAAGCCCAATTGGAGTAAATTGTGAAAAGCATATCAAGGCTCCTTAGGCTTGGTGAGAACGGCACAATTAATAGTGAAGACAGACTTGGAGCAGTGGGAGGAATCAAGGGAGACTTTATATCTCTCATTATGAAGGGAAAATAGTTCTGGAAGACTGGTGACGATCTCCAATTTAAAAAAAAAATGTGGATTGTTTCTTTGAGAAAAGACAGAGTTTGAGGAAAATCATAGAGAAGGTGAAATGACATGGAATCCAAAACCCACATAAAGGAACTGGCATTTAATGACATGCATCATTTTTGGCAATCCTATTAAACATACAAGGAGGGTATATTGATGTCATCGCTTTCTAAACCTAAGTAAGAATTAAAAACAAAAAACAAAAACCCAGACCAGTATCATTTGAGTAAAGCTATAATTTGGTTAAATTTTCTGATTTCTGTTTTTTAAAAAAATGTAACAGATTATTTTTCTCAGTTTCATTTACCATCAGATAATCTGACTTTTATTACACAAATACTTTAATGTGGTGATATTTTGTTTGTGCTATAACAAATAAAGTTTGCGTAAGGATCAGAAGTGGAGTGAGCCACTAGTTAGTCAAAGAAGCCAGGTAGTTGTGGGACACACCTTTAATCCCAGCACTCAGGAAGCAGAGGCAGAGGGATCTCTGTGAGTTTAAGGCCACCCTGGGCTACACAAGATTGATCCAGTTTCAAAGTTTCAAACAAAGCCAGAGTTTATACCTTTAATCCCAGTACTTGGAAGATACTTGCCTTTAATCCTAACACCAGGGAGGTGGAGACAGGAACGGATGTGGCTGGGCAGAGAGAAGACTATAAGGTGGGAGGAGACAGGAACTCAAGGGGTTCGGTCTGAGGACTTGTAGAGATAGGCTATCCCATTGGGCTGAGAATTTCTTAGAGGTAAGAACTAGAAGCTGGCTGCTCTGCTTCTCTGATCCTTTAGCTTTCGCCCCCTGATATCTGACTCTGGCTTTTTATTATTAAGACCAATTAGAGATATCACTATACTTTAATATTAAAGCAAAGAAGAATGTGTCTCACAAATATAATTATTTAATGGTGTTAAACACTCTACATGGCTTGTTTTCTTCGTCATAATTTTTAAAGGCAATAGGGTGGAGGGAACTAAGGTAAGGCCACATTTGGACACGTACACAAGAGGTCTGTCTATGCATTCTTTCTTTTAACGTTAATTAATGTATTTAAATTAATGTTGATAACATATGCCAAATACACATTGTGATTAGAAGAGTGGATGGTACAAACATTACAAACATTAGGAGACTCTAGTAGATGCTATTAACTTTTTCATGGCCATTCTGGGGGGAATTGTTCTTACAAAGGTACCAGTTATTCGCCACCCATATATGCATCCTAGATGATGTATTTGCACTACATCTAATAAAATTAAAAAAGTTTAGCTATGATCTTAACTTATTTCCTTCTCCCTAAATTGTTCATTCTTTGCCATCTACTTATCTGGCTTAAGCAAGAATTAGCTAGAGGACTGTCTCCATACCTATACACTTGCAAAAAGTTTGCATCATTTTCCCAAACTGATTTTTCTTAGTGCAAATTGAGCCTTGTCTTTATCTTCCTTAAAACATTACTGGGTAAAAATTTTCCATTGAAAGAAAAACTGAAGACTCTTGATTTCATGGTCTACAGAATAACTGAGTCATTGCCCAGGTGAACTGATAGATTCTACCTTCTCTCTTCCAGGCAAGAGGACTTCTGAAGGCCATTGCTAGTTTAGCAGCAAAATGATACAAGCATGTCCTATCTCTCTTCCTGACCAGTTTGCTCAGCACTAAAATTCTGAGGGTGCCTCTCAGCTGCAGAGAAGTTTTTTGGTCTTGTGCATGTTCCCTCTTGAGGCTGAGTTAGGGATAGCAGACCTTTTCACCTGGCCCTGTAATAGGCTTCCTTCCCCTCCTGCCCACAAGGCTAAAGTTTTGAGGTGCTGATAGTGAAATCTGCTTCCCAGGTCAACTCATTTCTTTGCTCTTTTTCCATTTTCTGCTCCTTTAATTACTATTAGATATTAGATACTGTGTAAATACTTTACATCAATACTTTCATTGTCTACTCCCAGGGACTCCATAAATCAATGTTTAGCTATTAATTTTACCATAAATTCTTCATTTTTTATTCCTCCCCACTTTGATCTTTTTTTATTTTACTTTTTTTAAGATAGGGCCTCACCAGAAATTCATTTAATCTTGACATCTTTTATGCCTCCATTATGATAATGTCATTTGAAACCTCTATTCCAAACAGATGCAGTTGCTTTCCCTCAATGTCTCACTATAATTTTTGAGTTGTAAATACAATTTGTACAGCACTTTCATGCTGCAAAGTGCTTTCTCTTCACTCTTCCACTCTCTAAGACATAGGCAGATCAGTGCTTAGGAGAAAAGCCATCTGCCAAGGCTTTGTAGATATTAAACTATGGAAGTCACTTTATAATATGCTGAAGCATTTGCAGCTTGATGGCTTGCTCCTTTCCAATTATGCTAAATCATCACTGTCTGGGATACCCTTTGTGATATCACTGGCACTCACGCGTGGTTATCCAAGCCCTTTCGTGGACTATCATCCGGGTTGTTCATAAAGCTAATGCTACAATTTCTGTCCCCAACATGACACTTAGTAACTGCACTATGATCCTGTTTACTTCTCCAGCATGTGACCTGGAACCTTCTCTAAATCAAAAGAAGCTTCAGATGCATCTCTCCTATATTACAAAGGGACTTTTGTGACTCAAATTAACACGTATTAATTGCTAACAATATTTACAGAATTATGTCATCCTTATTACTTTTCCCCTTTAACATTGTATAAACTCTACCATTCCTAGAGAAACAGGATTTGACAGATTACCAACAGAATGGATGCAGTGATCCCCCCCATTCAAAGAATTTGATTCATTACAAATTCTACTTTGCTCCTCCTCTTTGCTTACACTCATGACTGACAGACTATGAACTGCTGTAATAATTATTTGAAAAATGAACCTTCTTTAACAGAGCAAAATCATGGTTGTTAAAGGAAATTGTTCTTGCCTTTAAATACATTTAACCCTTATGATGAAATAGTGTTTTGCTATATTGGTCCAGTGAGAAAAACGTGCTAAAGATATGTGTGTGAATGTGTGCGTAATTATGTGTGTGTGTCTCCGTGTGCATGAGAAGAGAATCACAACATTTAATTTGTCTTTTTCTACAAAGTATCATCTTTCCATTATTTTAATAATATAGTAAGCGAACAAGAAGAAAACGCTAATGAAAATCTCTCATTAAATAAGGGTGCATTCGAAGGAGGAAGAGAATGTAAATATCTATGATATGACATTTTTATGATTATTTTCTTATAATTCTTCATAAAAATTAATATTAATCAAGCATAAGAAACACTCCCATGTGTTTAAAGTTACCCTATGCAGAATTAACAAGAGAAAAGCAGCATTTTACCCTAACTTTTATTCTTTGTTGTTTCATGACACAACTAACTCTCCAAATGTGAAGTAGGAGGAAAACACAAATGACACAATATTTAGAAACATGACTGGGAGAGGGAAAAACCATTTTCTTCAATGCCGTGACCCTAAGTATATTAGCTATACTCCAGGGCAGGTCCCATACTCAGGAGTTGTGGGCCAATACAAATTGGACTCCATGTTTTTGTTGTTTTGCTTTTCCTTTGCTTTAAGAGAGAGACAGAATATGAAACTGGAAAGGTAGAGAGTTTGGAAGATCTGGAAAGAATATAATGAAATGTGCGAAATTTCCAAAGAATAAATAGAACCATATAAAAATAATCCTAAAAACTAAAATTAAAATATGTGACTAAATACTATGATTAAAATTTTCAGGATCAAAAACATTTAAGTTCAGAGGGCAAGAAAAATGCGCATTAATTTAAAAACCTTGAGCTGTAACTACTGAAATAAATAAGTACCCATACAATTAAGCTTGCAAAGAGGCTTTTGTTAAATTAAAAGGTACTTGACCAGGAGAGGTGTCTCAGAAGTTCACAGTACTTACTGTCTTATTAGCGAGGCCTTGGAGTTCAATCTCCAGGACCCATGTGTAATTCTCAAAAACACCTCTGAGGTACTCCAAGGGTTCTAAACCCACTGCTGGCCTTGTTGGGTGTGTGTGTGTGTGTGTGTGTGTGTGTGTGTGTGTGTGTGTGTGTATGTGTGTGTATGCGTGCACTCCCTTAAATAAAACATACAGAGAATATAATGATGAATTTTGTAAATGCTGCCATGGACTAAACATTTTTCTTACCTTAACATTTCTATGTCAAAACCCAGTCATTAGGCTACCATGATTTTGAGGTAGGGTCCTCAGGAGGGGATTAAAAAGGGAGTGTCCTCATGAACTGTATAAATGATCTCACAGAAAACTACCCTGAATTTTCTACACAGTCTCAGAACAAGGAAGCAGTCTGTGACCAGACTTCAGTCTACTGACACCTTAAAACTTTTCAGCCTCCATAACTGGAGGACATAATCCCCATGGCTCAGATGCATTGTTACCACAGTCATCCAAATAGAGGAACCTCTATGCAGAATCTTCCAGGTCCCCAGGATTCTGAAATGAAAGGGTCCCTAACATGTAAGGAAGCCTCCTAAAAGACACATATTAGACTGACCCTAAACGTGACCATTCTGTGGAGCAACTGCTGACCATCTCTCATGACGGGCATGGATGTTGAATTATTTTATTTTTCTTTGAGAGCAGCAGAAACATCAGCAATATCTCTGCATTTTTAATATACAAAATGTATTAGATTTTTCTATTACCATATCTGGGGAACCTAAGGATAGAAGTTGATAAAAGTTTCAAAATTCACTACATGCTTCTACTGGGTCTCATTCATTTAAGGCACGGGGATGGCCTTATCTTTATGGTCATTCACCTGATAGTTGTAGGTATTTCACTCTAGTTTATTTTGAAACTTCAGCCTAAAATGGTTCTAGTCTGTTATCTTCCCTTTCCCAGCAACACACATCCTGCGAAGGGCTCCTGTTTTCTTGACCTGCATAAGACCTACTGACAATATTCATTTTCTTCTGAATGGATAAAAGAAGAAAATTTTTTTAAAAAATGAAAATAAAATTGATTCACTGATTTTAAGCCAAGGAACAAAAGACAGTTTGCACTTTAACAATTACAGTCCGATTCTGCTTGTGCAAACATTTTTGGAATGTGATGAGCAGCTGGCCCCAATGACAACTCCAGCAGTGCCAAGTTTATATACTGAGGATAGACATTTACCAGTGAGTAAATTAACTTGTACATGAATTTGGAGGTGGGGACAGGGGGAACTCTGCTCCATAAGTATGTATTAACAAATGAATATTTAATTGCTCTCTAATACCAGTCAATGAGTTATTTAGTTTAAAGATAATTATGACTACAGTCCATTAATAATCCAGCCCACACCTTTACCTGCATGTATATCCAAGGGTTTTATTAGCTGAACAATTAATTAAAAGTAAGCAAATAGTAAACTAACCTGTAAAATAATTGAATTGGGACATTGGAACATCTCCCAAGAAAGTATTTTACTAAAATCCCGAAAATATAATCCTCTCATTAATGATTGTACCAAGTGAGCTGCTACTCTTTAACAACAGTGAGTCCAGCACTTTCGTTTGCTTCATTATAGCTATATGTTTTAAATAAAACAATCATACTTATTTAACACTCTTACATTAATACATAATTTAATATACAAATATATCCACATTCTTTATAATTGCTGACAAATATAAAAATATAAAGCATTAGCATTAGTCCTTCCACACTCTGTCTAGTATGCTGCAGAACAGGTATACCTAATTAATGGGTGTGGCTATGAAAATTAGGTTTTTTTGTCAAAATCAAATATTACTTATAAAACTCATTTAATTTTAGTGGAACTTAGAAGCCAGCAATTATTAATGCCAAAGTCAAGCTCTATTTCCCTGCCATGATAGCCTGTTCATTGCCCTCTCCAATGCTCTTCAAGTTTTGAGGATCACAGCCCACAGTGGACTGATATTTCCCTGTGACTTTTTCCTTCCTTTGTAGCCTTCCTGTCTCCCTTACGTTGCTTCTTCTTTCCTCTCTTACAGCCCCGCCTCTCCCATCCTTCTACAGTATATTTCTCCTATCTCTCTCCATTCCTTCAGACTAGGATCAAAAGTCTGTCAGGATGTATGCATTGGGACTGGATACCATACTGTCATTTATTTGATCTCTGAGTGTTGGTTGTGGTTTTCTGTAATAGTTTCTGTCTGGTGCGAGGAGACTTTCCTTGATGAGGGGTATGAACTATACTTATCTGTGGGTACAAGGATAAATATTAAAATGCAGTTAGGGATTATGCTGGTTTAGTAAAGTGATGGCTGATGGTTATCCTCCAAGACACATGGCTTCACTAGCCCTGGGGAAGTGGGGCAGGTTTCAAATACCAGGCATAATTTTACTCTTATTAAATGAGCCATAACCCTAAATGGAGAGCTATTGGCTACCATGAAGGTATGCACAACACTATTGCACACTTATGGACCATAGTGCCAATGTGTTCATTATTTCAGTTCATAGTATCAAAGCTGGGTCAGACTGTGGATGCTTCTCTCCCTTAAAAGCTTGCCTGGTAAATTAAAAAAAAAATGAAAGAAATAGAGACCATGAATCTGAGAGAGAGTAAAAGAAGAGCGTTCATAGGACGTGTTAGAAGGAGGAAAGGGAAAGGAAAAGGTGTTGCAATTATTTTAATTAAAAAAATATTTAAAAAACTGCTATGATTTGGGAATAGACTGAAAGCTAAAGCTAGGATGATGGTTTTCCCATAAATGAGGTTTAAACTGTTGAATTTCCTATACCTTCCAAATCTATCTATCTTTCAGTTTTTATTAATTTTTTCCAGAGTGTTGGTATGGAACTCAGAGTCTCACAAAAGTAACACACAGTCTACCATTGATTGTAGCTCTACTCTTGCTTTCAAATAAAAAAGCAAATATCTTCTTATCTTATACACTTGAATCATATATGAATTTATACTAGTGTGGATGAACTGTAAAACTCGTCATAAAGCACATAAGTGAATATTCAGATTATTTTCAACTTGATGAGTCAAATGCTTGCCTTTTATAGAAACTATTAAGCTACAGGAATCTAAGCTTTTTAGTAAAATACTAAAGGATATTGGTAAGAACTTAAAACTTTGGAAAACCTTGTATGGGTCTCTAGCAAGCACAGTGGGGAGATATGTCACAGAGGCAGTAAAGACCCATTAAAGAGGATTTCATTCTCTTCTTCTCACGAGTATGAAATTCCTGACCTTGGTGAAAGCCTAGCAATGACATGGTTAAGGTATAACCTCTCAGAAACATGAGTCCAATACAAGGATGGTGCCCTCACTTGAGCAATGCTGAGGAGATAGGAAGACATAACTAGCCCTCTTATGAAAAATGTTCCTTTCCTTCCCAGAATTCCTGTGCCCCTTATTGCAGACCCCATGATCTTCCATGTTCTGTTGCTTCTGCTTCATCTCTGGATCCAACTTTTCCTGTTTTACTCTTCTATCTTCTTTTTTTATGCTGGCCAGAGTCTAAGAGTGATTTCTCTGATACTTCCAGCTCTTTTTGGTCTTTCTCTCAAGTTCCCTTTTCCTTACTACATCTGTTCAGGATATGTCTGACCACCATGTCTAACTCAAGCGGCATTGCTCTCTTTCTCTCTCTTAAACTTCCACTATGAACACATAATAAACTTTTTCAGCAGCTCACTCTTTGTGGTCTGTCTATCTCATTCTATGGATTCATGAACCAAGAACCTGAAAACCATTGGTTTTAAGCAGGTTTGGTGGCTGCTGAGTTTCCAAGCACATAGATATAAAGGAAAATGTTATTGTCAAGGACACTCCAATATTTCCACACTAATATATCATTCTCACGATGGCTAGTTACTAGTTAATATAAAGCTGTGTCAGGTCCTTTGCTGACTTCAATCTTTAGAATAAAGTCGGGTACAAATTTTAAAATGTTAAAAGTCACTAAGTATGTGCATAAACATATATTCACATGTAACAATTAATGAAAAAAGAGGCCATGAATTCAAAAGAGGGCAAAAATATATATTTCTGTGGGATGGTTTGCATAGAGAAAAAAGATAAAAGTATTGCAATTATAATATTAAAAATAAAATAAGAAAACAAAATTCAGTAAGACTATTGTTGTGTTAAAAGCCTACAATCCCAGAATTTAAGGGGCCAAAGCCAGAAGTTAGAGGCCAATCAAGGTTAATAGAAAGAATGTCTCAGAAAACAATTAAAAAGGAAGAAGACATGTGACAGTTCTTAAACTGCCTAACCTTTAAAGTCTTATTAATTAAGAGCCAGATTTTTTACCATCTATAGACAGTATTGGCAGGTCAGCCCTTCTTAGCTCTTTGCTAATGTGTTTGGCTAAATAACAGTGACAGTGTTTGACCTGGCTGATCCCACTTGGAAGAGTCAATTGGGAACACACCTTCTAATTCCATGTTTCTGTGTGATCTCATTGGGAACCTGATAGACTGTCTGCACTATTGACTCTATAAACCTTACCCAAACAACAACACTTTGAGTTTGCCTAGAGTTGAAAACTGTTAAGTCATGATCAGCATGCGAAGGCTGAACAGAGCCAAGCAAAGATTTGAGTCTAAAGCCTTTTTCCTGGGTTCGCAAGTAAGTGAATAAATTAGTGGAGAAAGAGTTCCTGCTTTGAGAATGGCAGTAACTTTGGCATCCATCTTCTTCCTTTGACCAAGGCAGCCTGAATGTCTCTTCAGCCTAACTACTCTGGACAGTTTTCTCTCATACTATAAGCCACACCCAACTTCCTTTAATTTCTACTTTAGAGAATCTGCCCTAAATGCTTTCTCTACCTGTGTCAAAAGTGACCTCTCAAGTTCTGGAGGTTCTTACCATAACATAAGAAAGTCTCCTGTAATTTAGCTAATCCTCAGAAAAGCAATCACTACAAAGCATCTGCCTTTCTATCCAGCTCTCAGAAGAAGGCTAAAATCCTATCTTCCATAGGATACAATTGCTGCTGGTTCCACCACCTAGACCGACTGTTGGGCCTCATTGTACTTTCACAACTCACTATGGAATTCTTCTGTGGTCACTGTTTTAAGCAGAAGTGTGTGGCATCTCCTTCTCTTATTACAAAGTCATTGAATCAAGTCTTGCTCCTTAAATCTGCTGGCAAGCTCTCCACTCCTAAAAAAAAAAAAAAAAAAGGTGGTTTTTTTTTTTTAATTCAGCATCAATCTGTAGGCAAATGATTCCTAAGGTGAATTTCAAACACAACCCCTAACATGAGGTAATTTTGAGCTTCCAAAAACTGACCATTTTCTCTACATTCTGTTTGACCAGTCATGTCTCTATGACAGAGAAGAGAGACATGATATCTAATATTTTGAGAAATGTGTGTTAGTTTTTGTTTTATTTTGTGTCTGTCTTTTGTTCATTTGTTTTCCTAGACAGGGTTTCAGAGCCTGTCCTGGAGCTAGTGCTTGTAGACCAGGCTGGCCTTGAACTCACAGAGATCTGCCTACCTCTGTCTCCCAAGTGCTGGGATTAAAGGCGTGTGCCACCACCATCTGGACATTTCTGTCTTTTTCTAAATGCAGTTAGTCATTTGAATCACTTTGAAATATAAAAAGCACTACAGTAGATCCCCTTATCTACCATCATACCAAAAATATTAAATAGAAAACTGCAAAATCACACACTTCATAAGTTTTAAATGACATGCTATTTGGGGTAACATGTTGTCTCTGGTATGGAGACCAAAAATATACAGACCCGTTTTCACCTTATCTGGTGGTCAGAGAATTTTAGAGACTTACAGGCTTAATTGTACCTCTTAACTCAGGAGGTTGTTGCCTGGCTCTTTTGAAGTTAAGATAACTTGGTGCCCATCCTGAGGGGTGGTCAGGATATGTAGATGTGTTTCTCTCTCTCTCTTCTCTCCCTCTCTCTCTCCTAACTCTGAGGTCACCTAGGGAAGGGCAGTCTTTAGAATAGGAGACCTAAAGTGCATGACTTGGGGCACCTCTCTACCTAGACAACAAAATGCTAACGATTGAATGTCTCAGAGTTCACTGTGTGAGTTAACCTTCTGTATCATGTTAATAAAGTCTTTTGCTACCTTCTCCCCCAGTTTACACTGGGTATAAAAGCTGTGGAAAAATAAACGCTGTTGATTTTGGGGTGTAATCCCTGGAATACCTTCCCATTATTGTCTCATGGTTTCTGTCTTGTTGTTCTATGTGTCTTTGTATTCCTTACTTATATTTCTTCAATTGCACGCCCCAATCCTGGTAAGAAGTACTTTTTGTCCAGGTAGGTCCTTGACACTGTTTCTTTGCTACATCTCCTGTCTCTAAGTCATCCAGTTAACCAAGACATCCACCATGCATTCATTCCATACCTGCTTAGTAGGTACCTGCTACCCAGATGGATCAGGCAGACCGTGGCAACAGTTATTTACAGCTTAGTCCTCTCCTGTTTCGTGTTGTTCCCCAACTTTATTATGATTCCATAATTTCTACATCTGATAACGTGCTTAGTTTCAGGGAACCAGCCCAGGCAAGAAAGGGATGATTACTGCATCGGTAAACTACAGTCTGAAGAAGACAAAGTTGTTACTTTCCAGTTCCCCAAACTTCTATCAGGTCAGGAGGGTCGAGTCACACAGCTGTGCTTTATGAGAAGCAACCAGCCGGATTTATTCCACATCTTCCCTAGAGCAGTGAACTCAGTGCTCTCGCCGATAATTAGCATAGGTAAACCCAGCTCATTCCTGGTTGGCAGGACCATTTACACCACCGTAGCACCCTCCAGGGAAGCATAACACCGACCTGTCTGGTAGGGCTCCCCGGCATTTCAGCTCTGTGCTAGCTGTGGAGCCTTTACATTAACATGCAAATGTCCTCTTTAATGTTTTAAAGACGCAAGCCGCCTCTCTGGTCCATTAAGTTCCCTTCACATCCCTACCAAGGTGGGACTCTCCATTGCCGACCTGTTGCCAGGGAGCTTGCAAGCAGCTGCAGATGGCTTATTTTTTTCCCTTACTTTTACTTCCTTTGTACTGTGGCCCTATTTTGCAAACTCCTTTTGGACAGTAACTGCAGAGCCTGGGTGTGACGTCCTTTCCTTAACATTAGGAACAGTGGATTCTTGGAACTCGCGCTCCCGCTCTCCGCACCTGTTTTAAAAGGTAATTAGATGCAGATTTGGTTATTTTTAAGTCTCCTAAAACCTTGCTCTAACCCTTTGGGGTTTTAAGTGCTCCTCAACTACTCAGTCCCTGTAGCAGGACCCAGAACCCGTCTTTCTCAGTAAAGCTGTAGGCATTATCGACTCAAAAACCACAGCTCTCATTTTAAAGGGAATAAGCGACATTATTCTTGAGCCGTTTTGAGCGATGATGGCCTCTGGAGCACAGATTTAGGTTACACCAAAACTCCATGTTCTGACATGGAAGCAGTTTCACAGCGTTTTTATAGTTTTCAGAACAAAGAAAGACAAAAATGAAGGCGAGTTTAAAATAAGTTGGTGGGTACACCAGAGAGGAAGGTGTGTCCAGATGGAGGAAGCTTTACTAAAAGCTCAAGCTAATGATCGGTAGAAGCTAGTTGCCTGCTAAGTTAATAGATTCTGAAAGGTTTTTATCTATTGCTGTGTTCCTTCTGACACAGAGCGGCATAAGGAATGGTTGTTCCTAAGGCAGAACTAGCTCAAGATAAAGTAATTAGCTTCTGAACCTACAGCTTTCCAATCTCTCCACAGTACTGAAATTCTAACCAGCCAACCAGCCCGTCTTGGCAGACACAGCTTTCTTTCTGGAGTCTCTTGATTCACAGCCAGGTGCAGCATCCTTTCAGAAGGTTTAATTGACAGCACTCCTCAGTAAACTGTAGAGACGCTTCCGTCCTTAATTCCACCCTGTACTTCAACTGTGCACTGTCCTCCGGACGTTCTAACACATGCTACATCAAATCCTTGTCGTCCATGGCTGAGGGCAGCGTGTCTCAAATCTGTTCAGGTTTTCTGCTTTTTTCTTTTGGAGAAAGGAAACACATTATTTTTTTCTATTGTGGGACAAAATCATTTCCCCAAAGCAGTAAACAGCTCAGATTTTAAATGGGAGGAAGACTAAACCTTAAAGAAAATTAAGGTAGTGTCAGCTTACATTTGAAAATACTGCATCTGTTATCATTAACAATGTGAGGGTGACCGGAGGCCAGTCCCATCAGGGTGCCAGCAGGTCACCTGAGGCCTCAAGCCATATGGGAGACAGACAGATATGCCACACAGAGAGAGCTTAGGTATAGAGTTTATTTAGTGGGTAATGTAGGGTGGGGAGAAGGGGGAAAAGAGGGAAAGGAGAGAGAGGGGCAGAAGCTGCCTTTCTAGAAGAAGGGCAAAGAGAGAGAGAGAGGGCTGGAGAGGAGGTAGGAGGACTGCTTGCCTGGCAGCAGAGGGGGTATTGGGAGTGGGTGGGGCTTTTCTCTTAAAGGGACAGGGTACGCGGGTGATAGACCAGGCCTGCAATTACAACATTCCCACCTTTCCCTTACAATAAAAAAACAGGTAATTAGGCATGGTAGGTTGAGGGGATTGGGATGGCATGTTCTCAAGACTGCTTCCTGCTTATCTATGGGTATCAAAG
>JAQHUG010000066.1:6064-54339 GCA_028555095.1 Dicrostonyx torquatus
GTCACTGAGTGTGTGTGTGTGTGTGTGTGTGTGTGTGTATGTGTGTGTCGGTCATGGAGCTTGGCCTCGGGCACCTTTATCCTCTGAACCATCATTTGGGCCTTGTTGTATCAGGGGGTTGATTCTTTTTCTTTTTCTTCCCCTTCCCTGCCCTTTTATTTGTCTCTCATACATTAACATCCAGACTTCAGTAACCCCTCCCTCCACTCTTCCTAGCCTCTCCCCTGACCTTCCCTCTCCCCCAGATCCACTCCCCTTCAAAAAACAAAACACGGGAGCCAGAGGCAGGCGGATCTTTGTGAGTTCGAGACCAGCCTGGTCTACAAGAGCTAGTTCCAGCGCAGGCTCCAAAGCCACAGAGAAACCTTGTCTCGAAAAACCAAAAAAAAACAAAAAAACAAAAAACAAAACAAACAAAAAACAAACAAACAAAAAAAGAGCAGACCTCCTTTAGGGTGTCGATTCTTAACTCTCAAAAACTAAAAGCAGGTTTTGAAGTGAGAGGTCCCTGTGTCAGGCCCATGTCACCTCCTTGTACACCCTTCCAGACCATTTTATAAACACCACTTTCTACCTCCTCCTCTCTGTCTTGTGCCTCTTGTCTGAAGATTTGCCCTTGGCTTAATGAGGCAAAGTAGCAGATCCTCTGTGCCCTAGAGGTGGAGACCTAAGAATCCAGCCCTGATTCTCCAGCCTTTGGTCCCCTGCAAGCCCTCAGCAGACTGCAATAGGAGACAGACAAGGCTATCAGGGTCTCTAGAGGGAAGCCTTCCAGTCCCCAATTCTGGGGACCCTGTAGAGGTTCAACCCTGCAGGAGGAACCGAGTGGGGAGTGGGGAAGTAGCGCCCATCCCTTGATGTTCTCCTAGTACCTCCGCTAGCCAGATATAAACCAAAGATGCCATTCCAGGACCTACCCAACCAGGAGCCAAAGCAGAGCATTCTGGGAATATAGTCCAGACACTTCCTGTATACAAACCCAAGATTTGAATCAGAGATGTAGTCCCGGCAAACCCTTACCTTTAGGCAAGCCCAAGCAGGAAGCAAAGTATTGTGAGGTTTGTAGTTTGCATGATTCCACCGCCCAGAGCACAGCTGACTGGAGGATGGATGTGGAGAATCACCCCCACACACCAGCTATGAATAACAGAATTCACTAAATGTAACTGCAGAGTTGACACTACATACATTGATCCATTATGACCAATACCCAAGGTGGGGCAATTTCTAGAGACAGGAGATTCTTCAGTTCAGTTGGGGAATCCCAAGGGCGGGATACACCACCAGCTGGGCAGGGCCTCCCTGACAGCTCTGCATGGTTGGGGTGCATCACAGCAAGGGTGTGGATGGGAAGAGATTGTATGCAGACAGGGGACAAGGGAAATTCCTGGTCTTGCTGTTTTATACATCCCTCTTGGAAAAGTTAAGGACTGTCCAATGAGAACTATGACTTCCCACTAGGCTCTGCCTTTTAAAGGTCCCTTCACCTCCAGTATCCCGTCCCTAGTTTGTGGGTGTTTGTGAGACAGACTTCATGGGACCATGGCCTACATGAGGGACTGTGAGAAGGAACTGCTATAAGACCTCCACTGTATCCAGGGAGGAAACAAAAGCTAAGGCCAGGAGGTGCAGGACAACAAGGAGGGACCACAGGGACTGTCTTCTTCCCTGAGGACAGCTTCTCACCGCACCTGCTGCACCTCTGACTACTTCAGAACCTCCGCAGCAACCAGGCTCTCCCCACGTAGGTCATTAAGTGCTGTTGGACACAGTGATGGACACAGGCTTCTTTCCACTTCCTGGTGTCTGTTTTCTACTTCTCCCTCTGTTCTGTTGTGTTGTCTATTTTACTCTTTTTTTTAACCCAGCTCCCAAATAAATCACACACATAGGCTTATTCTTAGTTATGAATGCCTGGCCTTACCTTAACTTGTTTCTAGCCAGCTTTTCTTAACTTAAATTATCCCATCTACCTTTTGTCTCTGCCTTTTTCCTTTTCTTACTTCTGTATATCTTATATTCACTCTTACTCCATGGCTGGCTGGGTGGCTGGCCCCTGATGTCCTCCTCTTTCAGAATTCTCCTTCGATTTATCCTCTCTGCCCTCCAGTCCCGCCTATCCTTTCTCCTGCCTCGCTATTGGCCATTCAGGTCTTTATTAGACCATCAGGTGTTTTAGACAGGCACAGTAACACAGCTTCAGAGAGTTAAACAAATGCAACACAAACAAAAGTAACACACCTTAAAATAATTTCCCCAACAGTTCTATTCCAGAGCAATCCACATGTACTTTCTCCTGCTCTGGAAAAGGCCACATCAGGCAGGCGGCTCTCTCTCGGCACAGCATCCCCTCAGATGGCATCTTTACTGGATGTAATAGTTGGAGTCACCCATTGCTGGCATAAGGTCTGTGGGAGGGTACACACACTCTGAAAACACTTCCATCCTACAGGACAGACTTTAGTGTCTGTAACTAGCCCCCTCAGGATACCAAGGAGGAATTGTACTTAGACGTTCATGAGAGGGGCTGAAGAGATGGCTCTATGGGTAATATACTGCTTCTGTAGAGGACGCGAGCTCTGTTAGAATTCCGCTCCCAGTGCCAGTGGCAGGCAGCTCACAGCCATCTGTAACACCAGGTCCAGAGGATCCAGTGCCCTCTTCTGGCCGCAGCAGTGTTGGACATATGTGGCATACACAGACACACACACACACACACACACACACTCTAATAAATAATGTAATACTGTATACTATATAATAAAATAAAACTTTAAAACAAAACAAACAGAATTCCATGAGAGGGCTGGATGTGGCAGCACACACCTATAATCCCAGCACTCAAAAGGCAAGGTAGAGATGGAGAGTATTGGGTTCAGCCTGATTTCAACAATAACAGAGAGAGAGAGAGACAGAGAGAGAGAGAGAGAGAGAGAGGAAGTAGAAGGAGGAGGAGGAGGAGGAGGAGGAAGAACAGGTGGAGGAGGAGGAAGAGGGGGAGGAGGAGGGAAAACAGGAGGAGGAGGAGGAGTGAGCATTGCATCAGAACCCATCTGAACTGTGTATCAGCTTTGTGAGTTGGATTTGACCTCTCTGTCTTTAAACTAGAGCAAATGGCTGAACTTGTCTCGTAGGGTCGTCTTGGAGGCTGGTCTGTAGCTTAATACATGTTAGCTATGAATTCAATTTATTCATTTTTTTCAAGACATGGTTTCTCTGTGTAGCTTTGACTGCCCTGAACTCACTTTGTAGACCAGGCTGGCCTCAAACTCACAGAGATCCGTCTGCCTCTGCCTCCTGAGTGCTGGGATTAAGGGCATGTGCCACCACTACCTGAATCAATTTATTTTTTTTAGCCTCGTGTTGGAGTCCATATATCTTAGAGGTGCAGCATGGACAGTTTCATGTGCCTGGGTCAGGACACATAATGTCTGCAGTTTCCAGATCCCCAGCCCTACCCCTTGCCTTTTTCAGTCTCTCTGCTGTCATCCTGACACCCAGCAGGCAGCACACAGGTTTGGCTTCATTTTGAACTCAGAGCTCAGAGATCAGACAGTTGTCCACTGACCCTGTATGTGAGACAGCCGTCCCTACCATTGGCATCTGTCATCCCTTCTCAGGCTGTGGGGACCAGACGACCTGCCTGTACATATTGCCTCTGTGGGCATCTGGGAACTTGGTCCAGTATGGGCTGTTGCAGAGTTTAGTGACCTGTGACCACTGTGCACCCTCCTAGGAAACCCCAAGGGGAGGAATGCGGAGTCGTGACTTGATTTTCCTAAGCAGTCAGACCAGTTTAGACCCCCACTAGCCGTGATTTGGCTTTTGTTCTGTTCTCGGGAGGGTTTTGTTCAGTTGTCTTGTCATTGGTGTTTTGTTTTGCTTTGACACAGAGTCTCAGGGAGCCCGGGCTAGCCTCGAACTTCTTCCACAGGTCATCCCTTCAGCTGCACCCCTCAGGCACCGTCCACCTCTTCTGAGACAGTCTCACTAGCCTCAAACTTCTTGATTCTTAGGCTGGCCATCTGGCATGCAGCTCAGTGGCCTTCTCGGCCTGTCAATCCCAGTGCTGAGATTACAGGCACACACTATCACACCTGGCTTTCTAGATGTGTGCTGGGGATGCAAAATCAAGTCTTCTTTGCTTTTGTGGGAAGCACTTCCTCATCTAAGCTATTCCCCAGAACTTGCTTTTTCTTTTCTCAGTCTGGCTTTCATTATGTAATTAAGGCTTGGTTTGAATTTACAAATCCTTCTGCCTGCCTAGAGGGCTGGGATTACAGGCAGGCAACACTACACGGTGGGCTGTTTGGTTTTTACAAGGATGGAAGATTCTTGTATGTGTTTGTGAGCTGCTACACTGACTTGGCCGTGTAGGATGAGGGATGGTGGGCATCCCGTTTCTGTGGACGTCAAATGTCCACAGAATGTGTGCGTGTCAAATGTCTATAAATATAGTCATCCATTTCTATCTCTTTTCCCTTTTTTGGGGGTTTCGTGCTTGAGACCGGGTCTCACTCTGCACCTCATGCCTGATGTGAGTTCCTGTTCCCCTCACTCAATGTCTCCTATGGTGAGGACCACTGGCACTACACTCCACACCTATCCCTCTCATTGAGAGTTTCCCTCCATACCGCATCCCCTACTGATTCTGTCCTCTGTGGAAAGTACCCAACCCCATACCTGCCTGCTCACAACACTGTCTCCCTCCTCCCCACCAATCAGACTCCCCAGATCCCTGTAACCTACTCACTTCACCCTCACTCTGCAATCTAGGCAACCCCAGCTGCCTCTCAAGCCCTGCCCCTTCTTAAGAAAACCCCGTAGCCTGAACTGGCCCACAGAAACAAGACCTTTGGTTCACCTTGTTAATTTAAAAGATGAAGGGAGAGAAGTGTTCCCTGCATGTGGGTGTAGCGCTTAGGAGAGGGTGGGTAAGCAGTTGAAGCTGCCTCAGGTAAGGCAGAGGAGCCAGAACATAGCCTCACGGCACAGGGAATCTCAAAAGTACAAGCTCTGAACCTGAGTGGTGACACAGTCCTGTCATCTCACCCCTTGGGAGGCTGAGGCTGGAGCATCGTGAGTGCACAGCCTAATGACTTAGCCTCTCTGTGCCTCCATTGCTTCATCAGTTGTATGGGGAGAGTCACCGCTAGGAGGCTGTTACAGGTTCTGAGTGACCCCACTTTTATCTATCATTTGGATAGCAATTGGCACGAGATTAGAGGGAGAAGCCCTGTCTAGATTGGTGGAGACACTGACAGGGTGTTAAGAGAGAGCACCCACACACCCACATCATGGCATATGTTTATACTGGCCCACAGGCTTGGATGTAAAGGAATGATGGGCTGCGAGGTGACTGTGGATAGACACTTGCCACCTTTATTGGGTACCTGGGTTCATGGGCTGCGAGGTGACTCTGGATAAAGACACTTTCCACCTTTATTGGGGACCTGGGTTCATGGGCTGCGAGGTGACTCTGGATAAAGACACTTGCCACCTTTATTGGGGACCTGGATTCAGTCCCCAGGTCCCATCTGATGAAAGGAGAAAACCACTCCCAAAATTTGTCTTCTGATCCCAATACACACGAGTGACCCACGCACATGCACAAGTACACATCAGACGCACACCCTAATAATAAAATGAGACTTTAATACAATTCAAAACTCAGCCCTTGATTTGCCACAGTTTCAGTACTCACTGTGAACACAGTTGTCCCTCCACATCCTCAGGGTACTGACTCCGGGAACCCTGCGATCCTGGAATCCTTCCTATGGCATTCTGGAGTGCTCACATAGGACTATGCACATCCTCCCTCAGATGTCCAGTCAGCCTTAGAGGAGGCCCAACACCTGACTAAGTCACTTCATCGCCCAGGTTATCCGCATGCCTTCGCACTTTGTAAAATAGTTCCCAACCCCAGGTGAGAAGAGCTGCGGCATGAAACCCGGGGATGCAGAAGATCCACTGTGCTTGGTGGCTTTAGGTCCAGGCCCCCTCTCCAGGAGCTGAGGGGCACTGTGACCACATGGCCCTCTGCAGAGCATGCTCAGGGGCTCCCAGTGTCCACAAAGGGTCTACCCTTCAAGCTTGACAAAGATACCTGCAGGGCCCAAGCCCAATGAGAGCCCCAGACTTTCTGTCCATCAGCTCCTCCTAGATGGCACTTCAAATACGGTTCTGGATGGAACCAGTCAGAGGCACGTGACAGCTAACTTCATCCTGTGTATATCAGTTACAAATATATGCTGTCAGAGGGCAGCATGTGATTGTGCAAGGACACATTCCAGCAAGACCAAATTAAACTCAACATTGATTGCCTAACAAGACAGAAATATAAAAATAGAATAGAAGGGCTAAGAGCATGGCTCAGCAATAGAGGGCCAGCCTTGTCTCCACCAGTGAGGGGCTGGGGCGTGTCTCAGCAATAGAGGGCCAGACTTATATCCACCAGTGAGGGGCTGGGGTGTGGCTCAGCAATAGAGGGCCAGCCTTGTCTCCACCAGTGAAGGGCTGGGGCGTGGCTCAGCAATAGAGGGCCAGCCTTGTATCCACCAGTGAGGGGCTGGGGTGTGGCTCGGCAGCAGAGGGCCAGCCTTGTCTCCACCAGTGAGGGGCTAGGGTGTGGCTCGGCAGCAGAGGGCCAGCCTTGTCTCCACCAGTGAGGGGCTAGGGTGTGGCTCGGCAGCAGAGGACCAGCCTAGAGTCCTCAATGAGGGGCTGGGGATGTGGCCTGTATGGATTCCATCCTCCCAGTACTGCAAAAACTAATAACCTTAAAAACTTGACTAGGGGCTAACATGCAACAGACATGTGGGTGAATGCCCTGTTCAGACACAAGGTGAAGCTTCTCTCTGAGCTCTTCCACCTGATGAGTTTGACTCTGAAGGTTTTAGTAAAAGAGTCTCCAAGACAGTCCTCCCGAGAGGCAAAAGGCCAGGTGTCCCCCATCCATCTGCACTACTACAGTCTGCTCCCTGAGGAGAAACATAAGGGAGAAAGACGTTCAGGCTGAAGGCTCAGAAACCCAAGGCCAGTTGGCTCTCCACGCACAAGGTGACACTCTTGCTGGCTTCATCCTCACAGGACAGAGGGTGGAGAGTTCCTCTTCACCTGAGTTCTCTTTTGACATGGTCTCACTGTGTAGCCTTGGCTGGCCCAGAACTCAGAGATCACCAGCCTGATATTAAATGCTGGTATTAAACGCTTGTGCCACACACCCCGTTCACTATTGAACTCTTCGTGAGCACCTCTCTTTCTGTCCATTGAGGTGCTTTCTTCCTGGTTTAAGCCCCATTCCAGGGAAGAGTAGGGTCCCACAGGCATATTGGAGGAGCCCGTGGGTCCTCTGAATACCAGCAAGTGGATTTGTCCAATGCAGGAGCAGCCAGACTACCTGATGTGTGGGAAACAGCCATACTCCCAGGCTTCACCTCCAGTGCTGGGACTGAGTCTAAGAAGCAGGTGCCTCCTGTGAGCTGGGGTAGGGAGCCATAAAAGCTCTCGTCAGCTCCACGACTTTCCACACTCACTCCGTTTTGCCCCATATCTAAGCCAATGGCCTCACTGCCCACTCCAAGCTCCAACGCCAAGACCTTGTCATGTGCTCCTCGCCTCATTCACACGTGTATGGTAATTACTGCCTCTCTTCATATTTATTGATGGGGCTGAGAACATGGCATACAATCATGAGGTCTGGAGTTCAGATCCCCAGAACTCATGCGAATGCCAGGTGTGCCAGCTCCATCTGGCGAAGAGACCGTGCAATAGTAAATAACATGGAAGAGAGACGCACAATGACCTCAGCCTCTGGCCTGAGAACAGCTGCAACCTGATGGAAGCAAATTCCAAAATAATCTGGCCGCAAATAAGAGATTGAACAAGGCAAGGATGAGGACGGCACATCCTGGAGATTGTTCCGTCTATAGAAGCAGTACTGTCACCATCTCCATTTTACTCGGGAAACTGAGGCACAGAGAGCTGAGGTGAGTTGCCCAAGGCCACACAACTCGTGTTTAGAAGAATTTGAATTTGGACCCTTTGAGCCCTTCATTGCAGAAAGTGGAGGCTGCTTGGTTGTGAGGTTGGGTCTATGTTCAGCCACACCTGTAGAGTTTTCCCTACACCTGCCCTTTCCTCGCTGTCAGGATTTTCTTAGTTCCCCTATGGCCAAGAGCCATTCCAAGATGTCTCCCAGCCATCATATATAGACACAAAGAAATCAGCCTCAGACAGGAAGAGCAGGGGCTGTTTCCTGTCATTTGACTCTTCCCCAGGAGAAACCCTTTCCCAGAATTCCCCAGCAAACTGACATGAGGTCTGGTATGCAAGTAGCTAGGTTATGAAACCAGTACTCCCAAAGCAAGGCATTCAGGGAAAGAATTCCGTACTGAGCGCTCCTCAGGCTTCACTGGGAGGCACACTCGGCCACTAATGGAGGGTGGGAAGTATCTGTTGAAAAGAGAACAGTTCATGTCGTCTACAATTTTTTGTTTTAAAATCCTTAGCCTCTTGTCTCTTCTAGAAGGGTCTGTTATTTCCGTAGCATGTTGCTTTACTTCTCCGTCATCCGTGTATTCAACAAACGTTCATTGACTGCCTAATGTGCGCCAGACATCTCCCAGGGTGGCTGTGCTGAAGTACCACAGACCGATGTAATTTTCTGTGGTAAAGGGAACACTCGTGTGCCCATGTGTAGCTGTGGGTGCTTCACACACAACCTCCATAGCTGATTTTTCGTGGTTGTTTAATTTAGGTCAACCTAAATGTGTAATTAAAAGCCTTATAATCCCAGCCATTGGAGGCACAAGGTCAGCCTGAGCTACACAGCGAGACCCCGTCTCTGTAAGTAATGCATACTTCCGTAAACACACAGTAAAATGAAGCTCCGTCACCTGTGGGCAGCCCAGGTCCTGGAATCCAAGGGGCCTGCCATTGGTCTCCTTCCAGGATGTGTAGATACATGTATCCAGGGACCGGAGAGATGGCTCAGCAATTAATGCTGGCTTCTTCTTGCAGAGGACCCAGGTTCGATCTCTAGCACCCACATTGAAAAGCTCGCAAATGCCTGTAACTCTCCTGGAGAACCAGTGCCCTCTCCCGGCTTCCACAGGCAACTACACTCCCGTGCCTGTACTGTGAAGCATACACATACACATGATTAAAAATAAAATAAATCTTAAATAAATACACTGTAGTCTGGCCTGAGGGCTGTCTCTTCTCACATCAGTTAGAAAGCTGGCATGGGGGGTGGTGGCTGCCCTGTCCCGTGTCCTATTGGCGCTGCTCTGTGGTGACCAGCTTCTAAGATGCACTTGCCCTTGGCCCTCAGGGCTGTCGCCGTCCTCCACGTGGGCTGCTATCGCTGTCCTCGATGTGGCTTCTCCCCCTCTTTGCACCATGACTGCTCTGTGGGCGTCCTGCAGTGTCCTTCTGAGTGGTGTGATTGGCACCTTCACCGCACCTGCTGCCTACTGAGTGTTTCTCCTCCAGGTGTCCCTTTTCCACTGCACCCATCTTCTTGAGGACACTCGGTTGCCTGTCACCCTTCTGCGTGTCATGCTGTACCACTCACCTACCAAATATTTAGGAAGCATGAGGTACTGCGGGCACTGCCAGAGGAAAGGTGACTGTCCTCTTAGAGCTGGCACTGGGAAGTGACTAACAGAAGCAGTTCATGGGGGTGCTGATCTGGGCACACACATCTGAATTTGGACCCGAAGGATTTGAAGTGCAGCTCGGTGAAGGAGAAGAGACGCTGGGGAGTCACACTGTCCCTGATGCCTGAACGAGAAGACGTTTGGGAGAGAGTGTTCAGTGAGGCCAGTCAAGCAAGCGCTCATGGCTATGGTAGGGTTTTTATTTTCTTGCAAGCTTCATGAACGCTACTGGAAATTTTTGTTTTGGTGGGTTGGTTAGCTGATTTGTTTTGTTTTTTGTTTTTAAGGCAGGATCTCACTAAGCAGACCAGCCTGGCCTGGAACTTACAGAGATCCACCTGCCTCTGCCTCCTGAATGCTGGGATTAAAGGTGAGGTCACAGTGCCTGGCACTACTGGAGGCTTTTAAGTTAGGTATTTCTGACTCAGCATGATACCTGAGTCCTGATACCCTGCGAACCTTTTCCTTCCTAACTCTCCCCGTCTCTGTTGGCACCAGCTCTTTGACCCACACCAAACCCTGAAGTCACCTTAGTGCCCCCTTTCCCACACAATTCTTACTTCCTCGTTGGATGCAGGGGGCAGTGGGTGATGCCATTCCTCCCCTTCACCAGCTTTTCCACTCAGTTGTTGACTGTGGGCTCTAGGGTGCTCCCTGAAAGCCTGGTAGCTAAGTTTCTGTTGACCAAACAAATGTCTTTTCCTTTCCACCATGACCTCTTTCCCATGCAAATAGTCCCTTGAGGGTCAAGTTTTGTGTGATGGGGACCTAAGGCTGTCTACACCTGTGATTCTGAGTTTGAGTTTCTTCTAGGTGTGACTCAGATCTTTTTACACTGATTTCGTGAGTCTTGGCATCCTCCTCTGTCAAATGGGACGTGAGCGGCTGCTGGCCTCGGATGCAGGCCGGATGTAGCGCACCCAGGCAAGCTCCCTGGTGCATAGCGTTAATGGCAGCTATATATAACCCAAGGCCTCCTTTGTACTCCCACCGCCTCTGTCCTACTTCTAGCCCTCATTACGCTGGCCGGTCTCACAGCTCTTTCCTAACTCAGGCTTCATTGCCACCAATCTGTCCTCTCAGGTGTCAAGCTTGTCCTCCCCTTGCCAGCCCTAATCATGTCCCTGCTCTGCTCCACAGCCTCTGTGACTCCCAGTGTTGCCTCAGTTAAGGCCTCACAGTGAGCACATTCGGAGCTGCCCGAAGCCTGAGTGTTTATGCCTGTGCCCTGGACTTGAGCTCCTCGGCACTGTGCTACAGAGGAACTTGAACCTGTGCTGTGTCCCTGGATCAGTTTCATACCCGACATCAGCCCTGCCATGCCCAGCTCTCTTCACTAGACCACCAGGCTCTGGTCTCACCCTGCCCGTGCCCAGCTCTCTTCACCAGTCCCCCACTCCCAAGCTCTGACCTTGCCCCACCCTGCTATTTGTTTGTTTTAGTCCAAGGGTAGCCTTGAACTTCTTATAAGTTTGGGAAGGGGTCGAGGTGGGGCCAGTGGTTCAGGGCTTTGAGGATCATGAGGAGGACCTCAGCTTTTGCAGATGAAGGTGGGAGCAGACAGGAGACATGAAGGGGGTTCTATGACAGTACAATCCCAACTGCTGCAGTGGCTTGTGCTTGTGGTCTCAACACCTGGGAGGCTGAAGCAGAAAGATTGCAGGTTTAAAGCCAGTTTGGGGTACAAAGCGAGAGCGACTCAAAGAGCTGAGACCTGGAGGTGTGTCTCAGTGGCAGGGCACTCGCTGGGCCTTGGCTCCCGGCCTCAGTACTACAAATGATAATAGGTAATAGTAATTTAGAGCTGGGGAGTGTAGCTTAGAGGCAGTGTTTGCAGCTGAGAATGGTGCTTCATATCAGTTTTTATGTTGTTGGTTTGGTTTGGCTTTTCAAGACAGGGTTTCTTGGTAGCCATGGAGCCAAGTCCAGGCTGGCCTTGAACTCACAGAGATTCTCCTGCCTCTTCCACCCAAGTGCTGGGATTAAAGGTGTGCACCACCACTGTCCAGCTGGTGGTTCACACCAGTTATCCCAGCACTCAAGAAGTTGAGGCAGGAGAATTGCTCCACTTCCAGGACCAATATGGGCTACAAAATGAGAACTTGTCTAAAAACAAGATCTGGGTGTAGTGGTGCTTGCCCTTAACCTCAGTGTGCCTAATGCAGCAGAAGGGAAGAGATCGTGTGTCAGAAACAAGGGCTGAAGCAAGGATCTGCGTCTGAAGGTTGTCCACTGACCTCTGCAAGGGGCCTGTGGCACATGTGTGCCCATACACACACTCCACAGGTGGATTTGTGCAGGTTTGACATAAATACCACAGCACTTCAGAGAAGGAATGTGATTTCCTGTGTTTCGGTATGGGTCTGGGTCATCCTGGAAGCATCCGCTGTGGATGACAGAGTTGATCTTTGCATAGAAGATAACTATATTGTAGAATTAATTTCACCTGTTTCATTTTATATATTTAATATGGAAAAGTTAAAATTCCCTCTGCAACTTTGGATTCTGATGGGCAGTGCTGGTCTGTTCTCTCCTCCCTCCACTTGGGATGAAAGTCAGGGTCTTGTGGATGTTAGATGAACACTCTGCCACTGAGTCCCACTCCTGCCCCTCACTGGGGATTCTAGGCAGGGGCTGTACCACTGAGCCATTCCCCCAGCCCATCCTGGATAAGAACACAGAGCTGACCCCTCCCCAAGTGATAAAGAACGGTCATCTGTACCGATGTAAATGTCGCACTTCCCTTCCAACACTAAGCCCAGCCTGCCTGTCTCTCAGCATGCTTCTCCTCAGTACACATCACTCTGACATTTGATGTGTTTACTGGGTTCTCTCAGCTTCCGCCACACACAGAGACCCATAACTCCTTTGCACACACTGAGCAACAGCTTCTGTCTGCACAGAAAGAGGAAAGTGGGGCTCAGAAATAGAATGGTGCCTGACAGAGGAAGTCTGAAGAAGTCCAAAGAAAACTGCATGGTCATGATCCCAACAGTCAGAAGTCTGTGACCTCAGAAGTGCACAGCCCAAGCCAGCCCGAGCTATATGATAAGACACTGTCTTCAAAAAATGTGTGTGTGTGTGTGTGTGTGTGTGTGTGTGTGTGTAATGGTGTTGGTGATGATGTTGGTGATGGTGGTGGTGATGGTGTGGTATGTGCATGTATATATGGCATGTCGGCTCATGCTTGTAATTCCACACCTGAAAGACAGAGGCAGGAGGATTTCTGTCAGTTCAAGGACAGTCTGGGCTATATAATAAGTGTGCTACATTTCAATACTCTGTCTTAAGTATATGTATATTTGCTGCACATGTTGGTTCACGCCTCTACTCCTGACACTTCGTGGCAGAAGCTGGAAGATCTCTATGAGTCTGAGGCCCATCTGGTCTACATGGTTAGTTCCAGGCCAGCCAAAGCTATACATTGAGACAGTGTCTTAATTGTGTGTGTGCGCATGCACTTGCAAGCATGTTCATGCAAACACACTTTTGTGTTTATCATATATACACTAAGCATGTCGTGAGCAGGGTGTCTCTTGCTGCCTCTGCACTGCTGTGTACCCCAGGCTACCCAGCCTATGAAGAGCTGGGGATTAGAGGTATCGCACTGTCCCCAGGAGTACACATATGCATCTCACACACAGAAAGACAAAGTCACCATTCATTCTGTAAGACACTTGACAGGCGATGGAATTGACCTGATGATGTCCAGCACCAGCTGGGGACCTCATAGCGCCATGCACCTGCCCATCCACCTACTGCTGCCCCTCGCTTTCCTGTCTTACTGTTCTTTTCTTCTGCAGCATCTTGGCCACCGTCGGGACGGAGTTTGACCTACGGACACTGAGGGCGGTTCGTGTGCTGCGGCCACTCAAGCTGGTGTCTGGAATCCCAAGTGCGTGAGTCTCCATCCTTCTAGAAGGGTCGGTCTGCTTGGGAGCCCCCACTCCCAGCAGGCAGGCTGCTCAGGGGCTTCCTGGGAATCAGGTCTAGGTTGTCTCCGGGAACAAAGCGGAGGCCTCATGACTTTGTTGAGCACCCACAGTTTCCCAGGAGTGTGTTCTGCACATCATTCCTTCAGCACCTGTAACCTATGATATAAACTCTGCCAGTGTCTCTGCTTCATAGGGCAGACACATAGGCACAGATGCCTGAATAGTTAGATTAGGGTCACATGAAAAAGAAGGGACTGTGTGAGAGTTAGCAAGTGGAACTCCAAGCCTGGGTGGTGACCCTGTGGTGGTGACTGTTGGCATTCACTGCCTATGAATGGAGCGCTGCAGAAAGAACCTCCAATGCTCTCATTTTGTCATCGCGCTCACTTGGTGGATACCCATTGCACAGGTGAGAAGAGCAAGGCTCAGAGGAGTCCTCGACCGGGGTCTGCACACATCCCTCCACGGATGACTGGGCTTCACTCCATGGAGAGGGTGCTGCAGTGCAGGCTCAGGATTCAGTCCCAAGCCGAATGCAAGCAGAGGGCGATTTCTGCCCCACAGTCTCACGTGACAGAAAGCAGAAAGCAGCTACTCGGGGCGGCTGGGGATGGTTCAGTTGGTAGATGCTTACCACGCAGATGTGAGGATCTGAGCTTGGTCACAAAGCAGCCTTGCGGAAAGCCAGGGTGTTGGAGCCTGTCTGTAATTCTAGCCCTTGGACTGTGGAGACAGAGGCTCCCTAGAGCTCATGAGTGCCAAGTTTAGTGAGATTTAAGGAACACGCTTGATGTTGACCTCTGCCCCCGCATACATGTATGTGCACACACATAGGTGGATAAATGAGTGCTACGCTGTTCCTGGCAGTTCCACGCGTCCAATCGTTTGATCTCTGTTCCTTTCCAAAACAGTCTCTGAATTAGGCTCTGCTATCATCACTGTGTTCGCTGTATTGGCCTCATTGATCAGAGTCACTCCCACCCAGATTTAAAGAGGTTTCTCTGCTGTGGCTGGCGTCTCTCAGTAGCAGAGTACTTACCGAGCCATCATGGCCTCTGGCTTCTCCCTCAGCACCATAAGAAAACTTACAATGAAAATAAAAAGAGAGGTTTCTCAGCTGACCACCAGCGTGTTCCTTCTACAAGAAAAGACGCCCATAGCCAGGGTCTGGGTCCCGTTAGATTAAAAGCAGATGACAAGCTAGTACTATCAAAAGACCCTGGAGGCAGAGGCAGGCAGATCTCTGTGAGTTCGAGACCAGCCTGGTCTACAAGAGCTAGTTCCGGGATAGGCTCCAAAGCCACATAGAAACCCTGTCTCGAAAAACCAAAAAAAAAAAAAAAAAAGACCCTGGTGACTGGGGTGAGCCAGCTGGTGTTAGTCAGCTTTTTGTTACTGTCACACCGTGCCTGAGATGAAGGAGGAAACAAGAAGGTAAAGGCACCTGCTGACATGAGTTCCATTCCTGTGACCCACGAGGTAGAAGGAGAGCCCTGACTCCTGCAGGTCATCCTGCGACCTGCACGTGTTCACTGTGGTGCATAAGCTCACAGAGATGGATGGGTAGGAGATAGATAGATAGATAGATAGATAGATAGATAGATAGATAGATAGATAGATAGATAGATGATAGATAGATAGATGGATGGATGGATGATAGATGATAGATAGATAGATGATAGATAAATAGAATGGATGATAGATGATTGATAGATAATAGATGATAGATAGATAGATAGATAGATAGATGGATGGATGGATGGATGGATGGATGATAGATGATTGATAGATGATAGATAGATGATAGATAAATAGAATGGATGATAGATGATTGATAGATAATAGATGATAGATAGATAGATAGATAGATAGATAGATAGATAGATAGATAGATAGATAGATAGATAGATAGATAGATGTTAAAAGGGAGGGCACTAGCTTTTCTTCCAGAGGATCCGGGTTCAATTCCCAACACCCACCTGGCAGCTTACAATTTTCTGTACTGCCAGTGCCCTCTCCTGTCCTCCACAGACACTGCCCCTGATACACCCACAAACATGCAAAATCCATAAAATAAAAGCAAATGAAAAAGAAGAATTGTTCGTTTTTGTTCCAATCAGGAGGTTCTAAGCCTTAGTCATGACCCCTTCCTTTGGGCTTGTGGCCCAAGAGCACATTAGTGAGCCCACATAGTCAGTGGCTTACCCCATGGCAGCCAGAAAAGCAAAAGCCTTATACACAGTGACAAAATCCTTGCACGAAGCCCCACCCCTTAAAGTTCTACACCCCCATTACTCCACAGGCTGGGAACTAAGACTTTAGCCGGTGGCCTTTGGGTGGGAGAATGTGTGTTAGTCAGCCCTGTGTAACTATAACAGAATACCCACAATAATCAACTTAGAAGAAAGAAAGGTTTGCCTGAGTCAGGATTGGTTTCAGCCTGTGTTCTGTCTGCCCAGTTGTGTTAAGCCTGTGGTGAAGCCACCCGTCATGGTGGGAGTACATGCATGGCAGAGCCAAACCACTCGCCTGGGGTTGGAGAGGTGACTCAGGGATTGAGAGCACTAGCTGCTCTTCCAGAGGACTTGAATTCAGTTCCCAGCACCCATGTCTGGTGGCACCTCCAGCTCCAGGCGTCCTCTTCTGGCTTATGATGGCATTGCACTCACCTGAGAAAATTCGTTGACAAATACAAACACAGATAAACATAAAAATACATCTTTAGGAGCTGGAGAGATGGCTCAGCAGTTAGGAGCACTGGCTGCTCTTCCAGGTGATGGTGGTTCAACTCCCAGCAGCCCCATAGAGATTCATAATTGTCTTTAACTCCATTTCCAGAACATCCTGTACCTTCTTCTGGCCTCTGTGGGCACCGGGCACATAGACGGTTCACCAACATGCTTACAGACCAAGTGCTCATACATGTAAAATTTTTAAAAATTAAAATTTTTTAATTTCATTAAAATTAAAAATAAATTACATGTATTTTTATTAAATTTAAAGTAAATTAAATAAAAAATAAAAATAAAGTAAATTAAAATAAATTGTTTAAAATTTAAAAAAATAAAAGCACTTACCTGTATTGAACACAGGGAAAGGGCCCTCACTCAATCTGCCGTGTGTCCATGGGCTCCACACTCACCGTCAGCCAGCTGTGGTTGAACAACCCTGGTGAACACCCTTCTCTGTACTGAGCACATCTTCCTTGCCATTATCCCTGAGCAGCACAATCTAACAGCTGCTTGCACAGCACTAATGTTATGTTAGGGATTAACAGTTATGTAGAAGTTGGGTGTAGTGACTCACGCCATTGATCCCAGCACTCGGGTGGCAGAGACAGACGGATCTCTGTGAGTTCCAGGACAGCCAGGGCTGTTACACAGAGAAACCCTGTCTCAAACCAAAATTGTCTCAATATATTGACACAGGAGGATTGTGTAGTCTATGCAAGCAGCATCTACTTTTCTGGTGTAGACTTGGTGTCTGCAGATATGGCCGTCCATGGGGAACCTCCTAGATACTGGGAGGTCCAGACAGCACAGAGACTGTGGTCCGGATCTGACCTGCTTTGCAGGGAAGTTAGAAGTCTTATTCTGCTCACTTCTAGCTTGCAAAGAGGGAGGAGAGAGGAAAATGGAAGAAATTGTTCTAGCTTTCCTTGACTTTTAAAATTGTAGTGCGCTAGCAAAATAGCTCAGTGGAAAAAGGCTTGTCAGACAAGCCTGGTGACCCAAGTTCAATCCCCAAGATCCACAGAAAAGAACTGACTCCACAGAGTTGCCCTCTGACCTCCACAAATAATTTCAATAATTAATTAACTCTCACTCATGGGACTTTTTACATAGGATGAAACTTTGAGCATTTTCAGTTTAACTCCTTCCTATCTCTCTCTCTCTCTCAAAAAATAAAAAAAGGCCCTAAAACTACTGAACCAATCCACCAGTGTGGGTGCAACATCTAGTGAGACACGAGGACACTGAGGGGACCCTGTGAGGACAAGGGTCCTCCCATGCCTCCCGTGTGTCACATGACACCACACTCAGTATTATCCTCAGCTGACTTACCTGGAGCACAGGAGCTCGTATGGTAGTGAAGAACAGCAGGCTCTGTGTGAACCCTGACTCTGCTGTCCCTCAGGCCTCACTGAGCCTCAATTCCCAGCCTGTAAAACGGAGGTGATTTTTAGCCTGCAGCTGCTCCACAGGTCAGGGCTACAAGCTGAGATAATAGGGAATCTGATCCTTGGAGTTGAGAGTTGAGGTGCTGGCTGCAGGCCCTGCAAGGCTGCTGGTAACCTAAGGGAGACAAGGTGAAGGGGACAGGTCATCCTTCCCTTGGCTTGGGGCCAGTTAGGGAAACAGCACCTCCTTGTGGAGGGAAAAAGAAGGCTTAGAAAGTCCTGGTTAGCTGCCCTTGGGTCTTGAAGCTTCTCAAAGAACACAGTCTAGATCATAAATACTGAAGCCTTTCTTGGGGGGAGGGGTGACCACCTACCTCTTCGTCAACCCCACTCTGGGCTCCATGGGAGGCACTTGGCGGGGTGCTCGCTCACTGGCTGGTCTCTGTCTCCCCAGGTTTACAAGTCGTCCTGAAGTCAATCATGAAGGCGATGATCCCTCTGCTGCAGATCGGCCTACTCCTGTTTTTTGCAATCCTTATTTTTGCAATCATAGGGTTAGAATTTTATATGGGAAAATTTCATACCACCTGCTTTGAAGAGGGGACAGGTAGGTCTATACTGTGGGATATGAGGTCTTTCTCAGGGGACAAAGCTCCAGAAAGAACAGGCAGGGGCAGTGGTTTCCCCAGCCCTGGAAGCCGGGACTCTGCAGCAATGGGCCTGCTACAGTTCACCGGAGAGAAGGCTGTGTGTATGGCTGGGGGCCGAGATCTTGTTGAACATGCATGAGGCCCTGGGTACATCCCCAGCATGGCTAAAGTGCCTGTAGGAAAGCCAAAGACCACAATCACCTCAGAAACCTTGATCGTGGCTACAGTGATGGGCTTGGAGGGACCCTAGCAGGCAAGAGGTTTGCTAAGATGTGATCCCTGAGGCACCCCTGGGGAACACGGAGACATAGGCTTAGGATGTGCTCTCGAGCAGTTTTTCCCATGCACTTGGGGCTCAGGTCTGACCAGCAATGTGGAAGACTCATGCTGCATTCACATTTGGAGGTGCAGACCCTTCCAGATGCATTTCCAGTTCAATCCTAGACTCCCCAAACTCAAGCTGCCTGAATGCCCCAGAACCAAGAAGACTCAAACAAAAGGGGATACCTGTGTTTCAGTACTTGGTCCACCTGCCCCAGAGCAGGCAGTCTGGGTTTCATAGCCAGAGAAAGAGGGAACCCATGGGCAAAGAGGTGTGGGGCCTTGTTGGGAAAAGTAGTGAGGGAAGCGTGGTGTGTGCAGAAGTGGTCTCATACCAGCTGCACCAACTGACCCCAGCAGATCCACAGAGGATGGTGTCCTGGCCGGGTCCCCACTGGGAAGGTTGTTCTCGAGGCTGGGACTTTGTTTCTTCTTTCTCCTGCTTCTCCCCTGGGCTTGAGAAGTTTGCTCGATACAGAATGGCCTAATTATTTCTTTCTCCAATGAAGAAGGTGTTAATTGAAGCGGCTCTATTTCTGCACCTGGTCTCACCCAGGCGAAAGACACAGAAAGTGTCTATCAGCCCCAAACAGAAAAACCCCAACTTAGGACCTAGGGGCTCAGGATGTGTGATGTGTCCGGGGTGTTTTTGTTTTTGTTTTGTTTTCCCATCCAGGTCTGGCTGGCTGGGGTCCCAGTGGGGTTGTGGGGGGACTAATGCAGGTGGAGCCATGGAGGCCAGCAGCCTGGATTCGGGAGTCGATCCAGAGAGCTCCCAATTAAGACTGTAAGATGTGTGAGTAAGAGACAGATATACACAGACGCCCCGGCAGCAGGCTAATTTTAAAATATATTTATAGCTGAATTTCTCCGACTCCGGATGGCAGTGTTTCTCGACTCAACCCGGGGAGTGCTTGGCGTCGACGACTAGGTTTGAGGGGGCTGGGGTCGAGCACACCTCTGGATGATGTTGCTAAAGATAGGTGGTTCCCAGCCACAGGCTCGGGGAGCCCACTTCCTGTCACCCACTCCCATCCCACACATTCACAGACTCCAAGACAAAGCATGCTTCCTGTTTTCTAAGAGTTCCCAGAATCCTGGATGAACAAGACCCTGAGTTGCACACATTCTAGGCAAGGAGGCTGATGTGCAGTTGTCTCTGTGCTGCCCACTCACAGGAAAGTTGGGGGGCTGCCAGAGGCCTGAGGAAGTGGGGACACCAGAATTAACCAGGTGATCACAGAGGGTTTCACGTGAACTGGATTTGGACTGGAAGTGGGGCACAGGTGATCTTCCCTGGGGCCTCTGTGGAAGCCTGAGCGTTAGGCTTTAATGGTTTCGCTTTCCCGTCTCCTCACTGTGAGTCCGGTGTGGGTGCAGCCTGGACATCTAATCTGCAAGCAAGGCCTTTGGCTACCTTTGTTTACTTCACACTTTGCTGTGTTTTTGTTTTATTTTTTGGTTAGTTTGGTCTTCGTCTTGTTTTAAGACAATCAATCTCACTGTATAGCCCAGGCTAGCCTGAAACCAGTCATCTTCCGACCTCCTGCGTGCTGGGGTCACAAGCTTGAGCCCTCTCTAGCCCTGACATGTTCTTCACTGTTGACAGGATGACTCCATGTAGCATGGGGCTATGTTCAGTCCCCTTCCCTGCTTGGCAGTTGGTGTGGGTGCAGCAAAGCCAGCTGCACACAGGAAATGGATGTCTCTTGAGAGGAAACTCGATTTCTATACACTTGGCTGTTAATTTTCTTTTCAAACATGTCATCTTTTGTTCTTGAGCCTTCTCAAGCTAGCCATCCTAGCTCTGGGGAAGTTGAGGCAGAGTTAGAGCTACACAGTGAGTTTGTGGCCAGGTTGAGCCAGGTGTCCAGCCCCTCCCCATTCACTTCAATGTCAAAGGATTTGTGTGACTTGTTCTGCCTGTTCCTCCCCTGCAGGCTGTCTGGGGACTCGGTGTTAAGTAGTATCCCCTGACACTCCTGATATGTCACAATGTATCTCCTGGTACTGGGGAGTCAGCGAGGCTCTAGAAGTTCTCCCAGATAGCACACATTTCATGGTGCCCTGATCTGACCGTGCTGTGGGTCATAGAACACATCTCAGTAGCTAGTGACTACAAAGACCACAGCATAGAATGCTGGCTCACATGACTGCCAATCAAGCCCAGAAAGAAAGTGCCACAGGCATTTTAATACTTCTTGTTTGTGGGTGAAACTATCTGATGTTGGGGATTCTCGCAAGTGGTCTGAGTGTGTGTGGGTGATGGACTGAGCAAGGCTGCCCCGGAGTCACTCAGTGTGGCAGCCAATGACACCAATGATAAATACATGGGAAATCACCTCTTTCTTTTTCTTCCCCTCTCTCTCTCATTTATTTTTCCAAAGAAGTATGTATTAGTTACCCATGGGTCAAGGGACAAAGGAGAAATAGTAATGGAAATTGGGGACTGTCTTAGGGTTTCTGTTGCTATGACAAAACACCATGACCACGGCAATTCTTATAAATAAAACTTATGGGGTTTTTTTTTGTTTGTTTGTTTGTTTTTTGTTTTTGAGGTAGGATTTCTCTGTAGCTTTGAAGCCTGTCCTGGAACTAGCTCTTGTAGACCAGGCTGGCCTCAAGATCTGCCTGCTTCTGCCTCCCGAGTGCTGAGATTAAAGGCATGCACCACCACCATTTAGCATAAATAAAACATTTAACTGAGGCTAGCTTACAGTTCAGAAGTTCAGTTCATTATAATTGTGGCAGGAGCATGGCAGTGTATAGGCAGACATGGTGCTGGAGAATGAGCCAAGAATTCTACATCTGCATGGGCAAGCAGCAGGAAGAGAGAGATACTGGACCTGGCTTCTAAAACCTCAAAGCCCACCATTGACACACTTCCTCCAGCAAGACCACACCCCCTAATAGTGCCAGTCCTGGGGGCCAAACATTCGAGCATGAGTCTGTGGGGTCCATTCCCATTAAAACTGCCACAGGGAATATTTTCACAATAACTAATAACTATGACAGTGTTTCTGAGTTGCAGTCAGAACTGCTCTTGAAGGACAATTTATAGCCTTCAAGAAAATGACTCAGTTCAGCAAGTTCAGAAAAGACAGGGCTAGAGATGGAGGTGGACGCCTTTAATTCCAACACTCAGGAGGCAGAGGCAGGGTGATCTCTGAGTTCAAGTCCCTCCTGGTCTACAGAGCACGTTCCAGGAGTTGAAGAATCTGGTGCTGCAGATAGGAACTATGGGATCTAAAGCTGGACACTGATATTTCGTTCCAGTAACCGCTTTCCTGTCATCAGTCGGTGACCCCTCCCTCTTACTCTCCACTGTCCCCTTTCTAGACGACATCCAGAGCGAGTCGCCAGCTCCGTGTGGGACAGAGGAACCCGCCCGCACCTGCCCCAATGGAACCAAATGTCAGCCGTACTGGGAAGGGCCCAACAACGGCATCACTCAGTTCGACAACATCCTGTTTGCTGTGCTCACTGTTTTCCAGTGCATCACCATGGAAGGCTGGACTGATCTCCTCTACAATGTAAGCGCTGCTGGAGCACACTGGTGGCATGGAGAGGAGCCCTGAGTTGAGTTCAACACCCTTGCTGGTGGCATGAGTCCCAGGCCTTTAGAAATTCCTAAGCTGTGGAAGTCTAGATAATATAGAGAGAGTACTTCTTAATGGTGCCTCGGCCAGTGGGTGTTAAATATGCTTTCTGTGTGCAAGCCTGAACTCAGCATGAGTGGGACCTTCTAGTATGGGCAATGCCATCTAGCACAGGCATCCCTTCCCACAACATGTGGAGTACATGGGACCCAAGGGGTGGCTGTGAGGATGTTGGTGTCTATGCTGTTACCTGGAATCCCAAATTCTCTATCTAAGCCCAAATCCATGCATTTCTGTGAGATCCTTCCGTGTGTGTTAAAGTCTCCCCTTCCCCCAGTAGGCAGCCACCAGCACAAATGTGGCTGGAACCTGGGCACACAAACTGGACTTTCCACATATCTACACAAGCCACAGGCAGGACAGAACTGTGGACAGCAGGGAGAGAGGCAAGAGGGCATGGTCACAAACTATGGCTGGCTCATCCACTCCACAATACATGACAGATACCCAGATTCTAGAAATGCAGAATGTATTTGATTTAGTGACTTTAAAACGGATACACTTGGAAAGTGGCCACTTCACAGCCAAATCCGAAAAGGCACCTGTCTTGCCCTGTGTGCCTTCTGCTTAGTCACTGTTCCTCACCATGGGCCCTTCTGTGCCTTGACACATCGTCCCACTGTCGTGGTCATTGGTTGCACAGCCCCTCTAATACCATGGTCCAGGGCCGCTTCCATTCCCTGTGTGAAATGGGGTAGAACCTGAGCACCTCCCCCATGTTCTCTAAACCATGGTATGCCAGCCTTTGCTGCATTGGTGCTGCGGACTTAATTCATGCTATGTAGCTCAGGAGCATGGGCAAGGTGCACCGAGTGCGCTCGTTGCAGATGTGTGTTGATTTCTGACCACAGATATGGAGGACCAACTGCACAAGAAGAACCAGATCTATCTCTTGGGCTGGGAGATGGTTCCGTAGAGAAAGCACTTGTCTGACAAGTGTGAATTCTCACATGGATGCCAAATGTGTGTAGTGACCTGCCAGTAATTGTAAGGCTCTGGAGGCAGAGATGGGATCCCTGGGCAAGCTGGCCAGCTAGACCAACCAAAGCTACATTAACCAGTGAGAGACCCTGTTCAATATTAGCATGCACTCAGTGTCAACCTACAGACTCTGCATGCACACATAGGCATAAGACTTGTGCATACATACATTGCATGCATACTACACGGAAATTTTTTTAAAATCTGTATTGCTCATCTTAGCACCATAGGGTCACACTCTACACTTTTTCCATCACTCCCTCTCATAGTAATAAATTCTAGAATGGTCTTTTGTGGCAGGACAGAGTTCATATTCTTTTTTTTTTTTAGGGTAAAGTTAAACGTTTATTAGGGTTATGGAGGGGAAAGGGGGAAGGGGATAAGAAGAGAAACAGAGAGCCGGGTGGTGGTGGCGCACGCCTTTAATCAATCCCAGCACTCGGGAGGCAGAGGCAGGCGGATCTTTGTGAGTTCTAGACCAGCCTGGTCTACAAGAGCTAGTTCCAGCGCAGGCTTCAAAGCCACAGAGAAACCCTGTCTCGAAAAAAAAAAAAAAGAGAAACAGAGAGAGAGAAGGAGAAAGAGAGGAGACAGAGGAGAGACAGACAGAAGTGGGGGGAGGGGAGAAGTGAGGAGAAAGACAGAACCTGCCTCTCTGAGAGGAAGACGGAAGAGGCAGAGTTCATATTCTTTGTATAGCAGCATAGAATTGCGTTATGTTGCCGCCCGCAGTTTATGTGCTCAGTCCTTTAGAGAGACATGTCAGGATGCCCACCACCGAAGGTCAGGTACTGTGGTGCCATGAGCACTGTTACACTGTGAGTTTTTCATGCTTTTGTAGATGCAGATGGAGTCTGAAAGGTCTGTGACCCCAAAGTGGGATTACAGAGTCAAAAGCTAAATTTATTTATAGAGTTGCTTTTTTAAAAAACAGGATGAGGGTGGGGAGATGGCTCAGATGAGAAATTACTTGCTACACAAGTATGAGAACTTGAGGTTGACCCACAGAATCCATGCAAAAAGCTGTGGAGCAGCACCCAAAGTTGTCCTGTGACCTACACATGTGTACACACACAAATGCATGTACACAGGCATGTAATTCTCAAATGCATACATGCATACATACATGTACATACACACACATGAAACACATAGGCAAAAACATGCACGTGCATATATAAACATATAAGTACATACATCCAATACATGCACACACGAATACACACATACAAATACATGCATCACATTACACAGTCATGCATGCACACAGCAACATGAAGTACATAACCAAGTATATTGCAATTCTTATAAACTATTTTTAAAATAGATTTGTGGGTTGGTTGGTGGCACAGAGCTCTGATCTGGGCACTGGGGAGGCCAAGACAGGAGATCAAGACTTTGAGATCAGGCTGGGCTACTTAGTAAGACACTATATCAATACAAGACCAAAGAAGGTAAGAAATGGCTCAGAAGTTAAAACTGCATAGTGTTCCTGCAGAGGACCTGGGTTTTGTTTCCAGTACCCACACTGGGTAGCTCACAACTCCCTATAACTCCAGCTCTAGGGGATCTGAGTTCTCTTCTGACCTCTGAGAGAACACATAATATAACATAGATAGATAGATAGATAGATAGATAGATAGATAGATAGATAGATAGATAGATAACCATTATGGAGTACCGATAGCCATCTGTAGCAGCAGGTCATGTGGCACACTGGGTCACATAAGTCTCATGGTTTCATGGCAGTGTCAAGTTTCAAAGGCCTTGTGTAGCACTCTAAGACTTAGTGGCTCTCACAGAGGCACCTGCAACTGATGTGGTCAAAAAGTGATAGTTTAGCAAGGAACTAAAATCCTCAATCTCCATGTTTGGCTCATCCTAACACCATCTTGCTGCCCAAAATAAGAGATTCAAAAACAATCTTGTGTTTGAGGCTGGTAAGATGACTTAGTGATTAAGAGCACATACTGTTCTTCCTGAGGACTTAAGTTCAATTCCCAGCACCCATATCAGGTGGCTTTCAACTGCCTGTAATCCCAACTGCAGGGGGATCTCACACCTCTGACCTCTGTGGGCACTTGCATTCATGTGCACATACCATACACACACACACACACACACACACACACACACACACACATCAAACGCGTGCACACACTTGAAATAAATAAAATCATTTTTAAAAAAAAAAAACGGGTGCTGGAGAGATAGCTCAGTGGTTAAGATCACTGGCTTCCAGAGGACCCAGATTCAATTCCCAGCACCCACATGACACCTCACAACTGCCTGTAACTCCACTTCCAGGGGTCTGACAATCTCACAGACATACATGTAGGCAAATAAATAAATAAATTATTTTTTTAAAATGTGCTGTGCCAGAGCTGGAGAGATGGCTCAGTGGTTAAGAGCATTGCCTGCTCTTCCAAAGGTCCTGAGTTCAATTCTCAGCAACCACATGGTGGCTCACAACCATCTGTAATGGGGTCTGGTGCCCTCTTCTGGCCTGCAGGCCAGACAGAATATTGTATACATAATAAATAAATAAATATTTTTTAAAAATGTGCTGTGCCCAGGAAGCAGAGGCAGGTGGATTTCTGTGAATTTGATACCAGTCTTTCCTACACAATAGCTGCAGGCCAGCCAAAGCTACAGAGAGAGACCCTGTCCCAGGGAGAAAACAAAACAAAACAGCCCTGTATGAAGATGTGCATTTTCTGGTTTTGGTACCATCCTCCAGATAAGAAACTGAGGCTTCCCAATGAGAGATTAGTCTCCTGGGACTCCCAGACAATTTCAACAAAACAGAATTCTAATCCAACACCGGTCACTATTCCTTGCCGCCAGCCCCTCTTTGTCTTATGCCCATAGTGTTTCTTTCATTCATTAATTTGCGTATACATTCTTTGACTCTCCTTTTTACTCTCCTCCTCCTCTTTTCTCTCCTTCCTCCTCTCTGTGCTTCTCCTCATGAGCCTCTTTAACTCTCTCTTTCCTTTGGTTAATGTCAGTGAAGAAGCAGCAAAACCGTTGACTGTCTGTTAATAATCTCACACCCCTTGACTAATGATCACAAACAGTGGGGATGAATCTGTGGCCAAAGCCTTTTCTCACTCACAGATATTTGTCTCATTTCAAGTCAGGTGACTCCGTAGACTGCCAACCAACAAGCGTTCACTGAATACCTACTATATGCAGCACCCTGTGAATGCCTACCGTATGTGTGTGTGTGTTGGTGACACCTCCTGTGTCGTGACATTTCAGACACTAAGGAGTTTCCCTTCTAGTGGGTGAAACTGACTGTTAGATCAAAGACAGTGGGTACAGGCTATTTTATGTTCAGTGTGGCTCATACGGACAGAACTGGGCTGCATACCAGTCCGATTTGCACTCCGCAGGAAGGCCTGAGTCCCCAGGCAAGGTGCTGCATGCCTGTAACCCCAGATCTGTGGAGGCAGAAATGAGAATCCATGGGGCTAGTCTTACCTACTGGAACAAGGCTAAGACCAATAAGAGACCCTATCTCAAAGGAACTGGACAGTTGTCCGGATAAATGATACTCGTGGCTTCCTTACCCAACACACACACACGAACATGCATACGCACACATGAACATGCATACACGAACATGCATACACACACATACTAAAGAAAACTTGTAGATGCGGTGCGTTTGAGATAGTGTGAGACCGTCATATGAGCTTAGGGCAGTGAGGCAGTCAAGGGTCACAGACTACCCAAGGGACAGGTGGGTAGTCTTCTCCTGAGAAGACCTAACAGAGGTGAGGGTAGCCCACAGGTCTTCTTAGAAGGACGACCCAGGCAGGTGGAACAGCCAGGACAGAAGCCCTGAGGCAGGACTGTCCTAGTCTTTGTGAGTAGCAATGAAGCGGCACAGAAAGAGGAGGGGCAGGTGAAGGTAAGAGAGGGAATCCAGGAAGCAGCCTCACAGGACCACAGGCTACTGGTTATCTAAGATGGACAGTATTGAGAGTGGATGGGGAAGGGATGGCCCCAGAGTAACAACAGCTGAGAATCTACGTATTGGCAAGTACAGCTGGGGCCTCTGGTCTCCAAGGTCACCGCCAAACCTTGGCTCTTCATGGTCGAATCCACCTCATCTTTATCTCAGAAACTGGAGTTGATTGTCTTCTTAAATTGAGGGTTTTTTTTTCTTATATCTTCTCTGTGGCTTTTTTTTCCACTGAATGAACCAGGCTCAAAAAAAAAAAAAAAAAAGAGGGAAATAAACCATAAGGCAGAAGGCACTTAAGGATTTCTCTGGGCTTCAGCCATTAATTTGCCTGAGGAGTATTTATCGAGTGCTCACTAAGTGCCAGGCACCACGCTAGGACTCAGCACTGCTCATGATGAGTCAGAGGCCTCGGGCTCCTGGGGGCTGCTCACTATCGACGTGAGACAGGGTGCTGAATGCCGCCAGAAGGGACATGCATTAAAAGTAGTCCAAAAGCAGAATGACGGGGAAACCATTTGCTGCCCACCCGTGTGATGTGGCAGCATCAACCTTTTCCAGGGAAGTAAGCAGAGGTCTCTCCACTCCAGATAGAGAACCCACAGCAAGCCAGAGGAGCGATTCCAACAGAGTCCAGTTTGGCAAACCAGCAAATTCACTGGGCTTACTCACAGGTGCACAGGTGTGGAGATGCTTACAGGAACATGAATGAGGGAGGGTTACTTCAGGGTGTGAGAACGTGACGTGTGGTGAGTGTTGTCAACCTCACAGGACCTGGAATCACCTGGAGACACACCTAGGCACACCTGTTTCTCTTGTTTGGTTGGTTGGTTGGTTGGTTTGGTTTTTTGTTTGTTTGTTTGAGACAGGGTTTCTCTGTGTAGCCCTGGCTGTCCTGGAACTCACCATGTAGACCAGGCTGACCTCCAACTCACAGAGATCCACCTGCCTCCACCTCCCAAATGCTGGTGTTGAAGCCTTGCAGCAGCACCAGGCTCAGGAGGGACTGTCTCAATGAGGTCCGCTGAGGAAGAAGGACCTCAGTGACCACCAAAGGGAACAAGCCTTTCTTGGGCTGGGATCTTGCACTGTATAAAGAGGAGAAACAAAACCAAACACAGCCCCACCCCCTCTGCTCCTGACTGCAGCTTGGCTGCTCCTACCTCCTGGTGCCTTGACTTCCCCACTGGGAGGGACTGCAGGGCTGAACTTTGAGCTGGAACACGTGCCCTTGGGTTGCCTTTGTCGGGAGGTTTTATCCCAGCAACTGTGCACATGTAACGTTTTCACAACTGCTGTGTTGAGGATTGGTCCTAACTGAGAAGTGGATGGTGAAGGTGCTGGCCTCCTGGGGCAGGGGGTTCATCACTGGGAGCCTGACAGTAAGGGTGCTGGCCTCCTTGGGGGATTCATCACTGGGAACCTGACAGAGTGCTGGCCTCTTCGGGGGGTTCATCACTGGGAACCTGCCAGTGAGGTTGGCTGGCCTCCTTGGGGGGATTCACCCATGGGTGAACTCAAACCTGGAAAGACTGTGCCAGTCAGAGGCTGGGTGAAGAAGCAGGCACCAGGGCTGTCTCTAAAGGACATGTCCTTTCCCTGTCCCTTCTTCCCATAAACTGAGTGGCTTAAAACAACAGAAATTTGTTCTGCCCTCACTCCAGAGGTGTCGGCAGGCTGCGACCTTCAGACACCTGTATGGAATCCTTTCTTTCTGTCTCTTAGCTCGCTGACACTCTTCATCCCCGCCTTCACCTTCCCATTGCCTCATCCTTCTCTGTATGCCCGTCTCTCTGTCCTGACTGCCTCTTTATGAAAGGACATTGGTCACAAGATTAGGACCTGCCTTGACGACTTCATCTTGATATGGTTACACCTGCAGAGAGTCTGGGTGTCACTCATGGGTCACGGGAGACTCCATGAACCACAGGCCAGTGAGCATGTGATTTTGTCTCTCTGGACTTGGGTTTCCCACCTGAGAGAACAAATGGTTGTACTTTCCTTCTTGGGGTTCACAAGAGGATTTTCGTGGGTTTAAATAGGCCAAAACTCCACGCCTGTCACACAGCCCTTGTCAGGGGGTTCAGTGCAGCCAAGTGCAACTGAGGAAAGAAGCTACCTTCCCGCCCTCCACCACCCCACTCCGTCCCCATCTGAGCCAGCCCATGTGACAGCCCAGAACCCTGCTTCTTGCTGGCTGCCGCTAGTGCTGGCTCTAGCTTCCAGCACTATATTTAGCCTGAGGAACTCGAACGAAAAGCTCTCAGCCCCACCGTGCCAAGAGGAGGACAAAGCCATGCTGCCTTCTGTCCAGCATATTCCAATGGCTTCTTTCTTCCTTCAGTCTTTTGGGAACAAAGCAGTGGGTGCTGGGGTTGGCAGCATAGGCTGTGGACTAGGGAGGGTCTTGGACACTCATTTTCTCCAGAATCCTGTCAGTGGCCATGATTAAAAGTGACTTTTTGTTTGAATTATGTGAGTAACTAATTCTTTTTCTCATATTGTAGAAGATGGAACTCAGAGTCTAATGCATGCCAGTACTCCACTTCCAAGCCACACCCCCAGCCCTATCTTAACTTTGTTATTTTTTTTTTTTTTTAGACAGGCTCTCACTGTCATCTGGCTTGCCTGGAATTCTCTATGTAGACTAGGTTGGTATTAAAGGCGAGTGGTTAGTTTTTGCGATAGTCTGTGCTGCCTGGGTTGACATTGAACTCTGTGCTCAAGTCATCCTGCCTCAGCTTCCCATGTAGCTGGAGTCACAGGCAGCTTTATTCTTTGCATTCATGATGTGTCTGGCTGCAGAATGTTTCATGCTGTTGTGTGGCACTATTCATGGAGGAATCTGAGGAGGGACGTGCCCACCTCAGGGTGTACAAGACACCACCGAAGTCCAGTTTGGTGAACCAATAAGTTTTCCTGAGGTTACTTACAGGAGTGTGTATGAGGGGTTACTTAAAAGAAAAAAAATGATTCCAAGACAGCCGCATCACCAAAGTCCACTCCAGCAATGGTGACAGCTCACAAAAGCTGGAGACCTGGAATGCACTACACCTGCAGCCAGATCAACAGGCAGAAAACTCTCTCTCAGGCGGCTCAGTGGTGTGAGTCTCTCTCAAGCAATGTGTCTGGTCCCTGCCTCTTTTAGGAGGCTCATCATGTCTGAGAGGCCATCATCAGCCCTTATATACACTTGGGGAGGGAGAGGCCTAGAGCATCTGGTCAGTTTCAGAGGCTTCATGAACATTTTGAGTTGTTTGCTTCCTGAATTTAAGGAGCATCCCTGCAAAGTGGATTGTTTCACCTCCGCTTAGAACATCCTCTATCAAAAACAAAACAACCTCCCCCCACAAAAAAAGAACATTCTCTGTCTATTAAACTTCTCTCTGAAGTGGCTTATTTTATCTCAGGAGAAATTGCTATACAACATGTAATTCTGTGTCTGGCTAGGAGTCACACGTGTGTGCTGTCTGTATGTGGAAATTTTCACTTGGTGTTGCTGTACAGGTTCCTGTGGCAGCCTGTCATCCGAATTCCACTCTTGTATTCTGCCTCCTGCTGATAATGTTCTAGATTGTTCACAGCTTGGGGCATTTTTCTGGTGTGCACTGTGAACATTCTTGTGCATGTCTGAGGTGAACATAGCTTCACATTTCCATTGAGTAACCATCTGGGAGTGGCGTGGCTAGGGCTTGGTGATGCACCCATCAGTTTGAGTAGAAACTGCTATTTCTCAGAGTGCTCTGTCTCAAAACTTACATTATCTTGGTGTGCTGCTGCCTGGCTGTCATCCCAGGAAGCAAGATCAGAAATTTGAGGGCAGCCTGGGCTATATTATGCTACCCTTCTTGAGAAAAACAAACAGGTCTGGGTGTATGGTACAGTTCTAGAGTACTTGTGTCACATGCACAAGGCACTAGGTTTCAGCCCTGGTACCACAAAAAAAAAAGCAAACAATAACAACAAATCATAGTGAAAATCTTATCACCATCCCCAATAGCTCAAAATGTGACTTGATTTGGAAATAGTCACTATATATGTAATTTATTATATTGGGGTCAGTAGATGTCCCTAAACCAATATGACTGATGCCTTTATGGAAATATAGCCACAGGCACACATAGGAAGCAAGCCATGTTAAGATGAAGGCAGAGTTGGAGGTGAGTGACACAAGATGGCCAGAAAAGTAACAGATGCCTGGAAAAAGATGGAAAACAGAACCTCTCTCAGCCTTCAGAAGAACCAACCATGCCCACAAATTGACCTTGGAGTTCTACCCTACAGAACTGTTAGATAAATTTCCATTTTTAAAGCCATCCAATTTGTGACTTTTGTTACAGTAGCTACAGGACACTAATATATTATAGTGCCCATGTGTCAGCAGGACCTGAATGTTCCAGTTGCTCCATAGCCTCACCAGTGATTGTAATATCAGTCTTTCTTGTTTTAGCTTTCTAATAAAATGTTTTCCTATAATACTTGTGCTTACTTCTAAAGATGAGCTTTTAAAGCTACATTTAAGAACACACATTTTCCAAGTGCCACAGGTGATCAACCACTAGAAGGACCCACTGTCACTAGACTGTAGGAGAATCTTCTCCAGGGCACAGGTCAGGTCCACAGATTTGAACATTCAAAACACACATCTGGCACTCTGTGACTGTGGGCTGGTTGGTTGTCTTTCTCAGCCTTCCTTCCAGTTGTAAAAATGCACATGGTGATTATACAGTGTTTTGTGAAGAGGCTACAAGTGAATTATATAAGTGTTATGTTTAGAGGAGAGCAGGCACATAGTAAATGCCCATTTAGTGCTCATTCCAGTCGTTCCCTGCAACCAGCTCTCCCCTTTCCCTCTCATCCGCTTCCCTCCCTCCTTTCTCCATCCTCTTCATTTTCTGTTTTTATCTTCTTTTCCTCTCACTCTCTTTCAGTTTTTTGTTCTCCACTTCTATCTGTGGACTCCTGCTCCCTAGAGATAGGTTTCTGTCATATGATTCTCATCACATTCCAGGGAGTAAAGGAGATAAACTTGAGGAACAGGCTTATGGCTCTGAATTTACCAGACCATGAGACTGTAGCCATATGCTTCCTCTAAGGGGAAATGGTGACTATGTAAAGACAAGTGTGGGATCCATGGATTCATTCCTTTCTACCTTCTACATTTCAGTGGTGTGTGTGTGTGTGTGTGTGTGTGTGTGTGTGTGTGTGTGTGTTTCCTTCTCATTTCAGACTCAGGTCCAAAATCCTCTTAGGCATCACCTTGGCTCCCAGATGCCTTGAGAACTGTGTGTGACATGAGAGAGCTTTGTCCCCTGGTGGTACCTTGATGATATTCCCCACCATCTAAACTTTATCCTCCACTTGGCTTCCAGAGTGCCAGGATTCAACAAATCAGGAACATTTGACACAAAATTACAGGAGATGTGAAGCTAACCCTTTTGCTTCTCCTCAGTCCCACCTGGGCCCGACTCCCATCTCACATGCTTTCCCTCTTTGCACTCTGCAGAGCAACGATGCCTCAGGGAACACTTGGAACTGGTTGTACTTCATCCCCCTCATCATCATCGGCTCCTTTTTTATGCTGAACCTTGTGCTGGGTGTGCTATCTGGGTAAGTCTCGGCTACTCCACCCTCCATCCCACTCTTCCTAATGAATAAACTTCTTCCCTGGTTTCATTAGCAATCCCATTGTATAGATTGTGTACTGCTAGGATCAATCAATGAAGAAGCCCTTATTGGGTTTTCTTGTCTGGTGGGTTTTTTTATATATAAAACCAATACTTTGGGGAGCTGGAGAGGTGGCTTGGTGTTTGAGAACACTAGCTACTCTTCCAAAGGACTTAAGTGAACCCAGATGGCCATTAACAATCATCTTTAACTCTAGTTCCAGGGAATCCAACACCATTTTTTGACCTCCAGGTACCAAGCATATACATAGTACAGAGATATACATGCAAATAAAACACCCATACACACAAAATGCAAGTAAATAAATTAAAAAAAAAACAAGCTATGAAGCTTTGGGCAGTGACTCACACATGTAATCCCAGCATTCAGGAAGTAGAGACAGGAAAATTACCACAAATGTACTTCATAGTCATCCCAGGCCAAGTTGGGTTACAGAGTGAGACACTTTCTCATAAAAACAAAACAATGACAACAAAAATATATAACAAAATCAAACATGCATTTTTCTTGGGACTGAAGAGATAGCCCAGCAGTTGAGCATGCTTACAGATAGGCTGGTCATGTTCATGCATGTCCTTGATCCCAGTGCTCTGGAGGTGAAAGCAAGTGCATTTCTGGGCATTCAAGACCATAGTGAAACCCTGTCTCAATAAAGGTATGGGGCTAGAGAAATAATTCAACAGTTGAGGGCATGGGCTTGGTTCCCAGGGGTCTGATGCCCTATTCTGACCTCCTCTGGCACCAGGCACATACCTGATGCTCACACATACATGCAGGCAAAACGCTCAAGCACATACATCTAAAACAGAAAAGAGTGATTACTGCTATTACAGAGGATCCAAGTTCAGTTCTCGATATCCACACTGGGCAGCTTGTAACCAGCTGTAACTCCAGCTTGGTACACACACATGTAAATAAAAATTGTAAATAAGTATATTAAATGCATTCTAATACAAATGCTCCCCAAAATCCCAAAATTACTTTAGTTTAAAAAACTTAATTATAAATAGACTTTAAATTTCTCAGCAAAGAAATGTGGGAGCATATGATGCAGCTCGATGCTGCCAGTGGTAACCCCTGGTTCTGACGTCCTTATCCAAGACTTTTGCTGACAGATATGTTGATGTCTCAAGATGAACACCTGATACTTACAAGATGGCTGCCCTGTGAGCCAAACAGGAAGAAGGAGAGACGCTGACAGCAAGCGGACTGGAAGGGTTTAGCAGGAGTGTTCTGAGAGAGGGAATTGGTGTGTGGCAGCAGCAGTTGGCTTAGCTTTAAGCTCAGATGTATGGGAACATTGGGAAATGTCTACATGATCAGACGCTCCCAGCCCTGACTTCTGTGTTGAGAACCACTGCTCTTCACTGCATCCCCAAACACATATGGCCTCTGAAAGTTTTCCTAACAACAGAATCTGTTTTGTTGAGGGAGTCAAGAGAGTATTTTCTGTTTTTAAGACAGGGTCTCCTGTAGCCCAGGATGATGACCTTGAGTTTGTGATTCTACTCCCTCCGTCTTCTGAGGGCTGGGATAACAGGCATGTGCTCCCATGCCAGATTTATGCTGTGCTGCGGGGGTCGGGGGGATCCCAGGGCTCTGCCCATGGCCAATGGGTGTTTACCGATCAAGCCTTATCACCACCAACCTCTGGCTTCCTTGTGATCCTGCAGAGAGTTTGCCAAAGAAAGGGAGCGTGTGGAGAACCGGAGGGCTTTCCTGAAGCTCAGGAGACAGCAGCAGATTGAACGTGAGCTCAATGGATACATGGAGTGGATCTCAAAAGCAGGTTAGGTCCTTTCACCCTGGGGTCAAGGGATGGCATCCCAGAGTCACAGTTGCCCTTTGGAGGGGCCTAAGGGAGGGTGCTGGGAGGAGACGGAGGATTCAGGTTGCCAGCCTGGGATTTTAGCAGGAAGGTCCACCGCAGAGCGGGGGTGGGGGTGGGGTGGGGTGTCTGTGATGCACACCTGGAGCCCAGCATTGGAGGCGCTGCTAGTTCTCTTGCTCTGGCAAACACTATGACCGAAAGGGTTGATCTTAGCTTACTTACTCTTTATAGCCCACCCCCAAGGGAAGTCAAGGGCACAAGCTTAAGGCAGGAACTGAAACAAACACCATGGAGAAACACTGGTTACTGGCTTGCTCTCCTCACTGCAAAACCCTGGGACACAGTAGTTCCTCCATCTCTAGGCTTGGGTGCCTTGGCAGTCCCTATCTGGTACAAAAAACCTGAAAAGCTCCTGGAGAGTCACATGTCCTCAGTGACAGAAGCCTGGAAATGCTGGTTTTGATACCAAGGAAGGATCAGCAGCAGCAAATGGAGGAGAGATTGGCTCCTGTGAGAGAGACCCAGACAACCTCCTCTGCCATGCCATTGCCCTCTGGGCTGCTACATATTCTCCCCACACCAGATAAGACAAGACCATTCCTCAGACAAGGCTTCCCACTCAAACAATTGTAATTTGTGAAAAGGTGACATTAAAACCAACTGTCACATGAGACTGAGACAGGAAGGTTATGTTTGAAGATAGCCAGGGCTGTATAGTGAGACCTCCCCCAGACGAGAGAGAGAGAGAGAGAGAGAGAGAGAGAGAGAGAGAGAGAGAGAGAGAGATCGATCCATCTCTTGTTTTTGTTTTTGTTTGTTTGTTTGGTTGATTTTTTGTTTGTTTTTTTCAAGACAGGATTTCTCTGTAGCTTTGGAGCCTGTCCTGGAACTCACTCTGTGGACCAGGCTAGCCTTGAGCTCACAGAGATCCACCTGCCTCTGCCTCCCGAGTGCTGGGATTAAAGGCGTGTTTGTTTGTTTTTGAGACAGGGGACACAGCCCAAACTAGTCTCAAACTAGCCAAGGATGATCTTGAACTCCTAATCCTCTCGCTTCTGCCACAGTTGGTTTATCCTAGTCACGTTTTAAATCAAACATGGGTACATGTCCCATCTCCAACTCCTCTTAGCCCTGTACCTCAACAATGACTCAGTTTCCTTAACTATTGAATGAAGATGATGATGGTGAGGTAATCCAGTGGCATCTGGGTGCTTGGTTTCAGGAACCCACATCACCAGAATCAGCAAATACCCAGAGCCCTACAGAATGACCTAGTATATCTGTACAGCCTTCACGCCACCTCCCGTGGGGTCTTCTGACTCATAGTAGCCTAGTGCCTTAGGCAGTTGTGCATTGCTAGGAAATGACAAGAAAAATATCTATGAACGCTGGGTATAAATGTAGTTGGGTTTGTTTGGTTTTTTTTTCCCCTTTGGGAACCCGCCACCCAACTGCCAAATAAATACATGGAGACTTATTCTTACTTATGAATGCCTGGCCCTAGCATGGCTTGTTTCTAGCCAGCTTTTTTCTAACTTAAATTAACCCATTTCTCTTCTTTTGCATTTTGCCTCTGGACTTTTTACCTTTCTTTATTCTATATGCCTTTCTTCCCTTCTTCCTCCATGGCTGACTGAGTGGGTGGCTGTGTGGCTGGCCCCTGGTGTCCTCCTCCTCTTCCCTGGATTCCTCCTCCTATTTATTCTGCCTGGCAGCCCCACCTATCCCTCTCCTGCCTAGCTATTGGCCGTTCGGCTCTTTATTAGACCAATCAAATGTTTTAGGCAAATAACATAGCCTTACAGATTAAACAAATGCAACATAAAAGAATGCAACACATCTTAAACTAATATTCCACAACATATAGGTGCATTTTTGTCTCAGTGTTTCAGTACTGTGCTGGGGTCAGTCTGTGGAAGCAGAACCAGTACCTGTGGGGAGCAGAGCACCAATTCACAGGGCTGTTGAGGATTCAGTAAGACAACCAGGCTGAAACTGTCAGAGTAGCACCCCACAGTCAGCGGGCATGGTACCTGGCAAACACAGGACACCTGCTCTGTGCCATGCACAGCGGTCATACACACTGAGAATGTGGCAAATCCCTGCTGCTGGCTAGTGAGAGCCAACCTCCACCACCAAAAGCTAAGAAGGAAAGCAAGCAAGACCAGGCATCCTGAGACACCTTGTCGTCTCAGCACCTGGGCAGTAAAGCGGGAGGATCAGGGTGGGAGGCCAGCCTGGCCTACACAGTGAGGCTGTCTCAAACACAGACGTAGGGAAGAGAAAAGGGACGGTGGCAGGGGACAGCTAGGGTCAGGTGAACAGCTAAGGTCTCCCTGAACAAAGAAGTCTGAACACAAACATAAAGTAAGTGAAGGGAGTTGCTGAGTGGGAGAGAGGTTGAGAGAGGGGAAAGAGCAAGTCAGAGGTCCTGGAGCAGAAGCCAATGGAAGCAGAAGGAATTGGTGTCCCTGGCAGGCCAGGTCAAGCAGGGCCCAGTAGCCTGAGGTGAACCGATGCTGTTACATTAACCCAGTTGTAGTTATAGCAGAGTACCCGTGGCGAACTACCAACACATCAGCTGTTACTAAGTGTCTCTTACTTTCTTCTTGCTGTGATGAAAACAGCTTAAGAGGGAAAGGTTTTGTTTTGGCTCACACACAGCTCCAAAGTGATAGAGCCGGTCAGAGTGGGTAAACGTGGCAGCGGGAGGTGGAGGGATGATGGCAGGAGCAGTAGGCTGGCTGGTTGCATGACATTCACACTCAGCGAGCAAGCAGAACCAGAACAAGATGTGGGGCTCGGCTGCAAGCCGGAAGACCCGCCCCCAGTGACTCACTTCCTCCAAGCAACCTTCCCAAACACCACCACCATCTGGGGACCAAGGGCTCAAATGTATGAGCCTGTGGGAATGTTGCACGTCTGACCACAGAACTAAGGTTCAAGGTCATGGCTCCAAAGCCTAGAGAAGACTCTAGGTCTGTGCTGGACATAGTGGAGCTGGGACTTAAGAGACATCAGCAGAAAAGGAAGAGAAATGGGCGGCTTACCCTGACAGCTGACTTGTGCAAAGAGCTCAGGTGTCCCTTCCAAGGACACACATCCTGTAATTTAAGGACCTGCCTCTTAAAGCCCCGCCCCCAAAGAGCTGTTTCACAGTGTGGAGTCCACCTATGCCTAAATTACATCCAAACTACTTCTGCCGCCCATTGTACCTTCTGCTAGGTGGGGCCAGAATGCAGAAAGCAGCTGAGCTTCCTGGATCAGGTTGGACTGGACCATTGGCCAGGGGCAGTGGGTGTGGCCAGGGTCCGTTTCTTTTTTTTTTTTTTTTTTTTTTTTTTTGGTTTTTCAAGACAGGGTTTCTCAGTGGCTTTGGAGCCTGTCCTGGAACTAGCTCTTGTAGACCAGGCTGGTCTCGAACTCACAGAGATCCGCCTGCCTCTGCCTCCCGAGTGCTGGGATTAAAGGTGTGCGCCACCACCGCCCGGCCAAGGTCCGTTTCTTCACAATCCTTGATGGTCAATCTGGAAAGCCCTTCAGGCAGGACCTTAACTCTGCTTTCCTCCTTAGAAGAGGTGATCCTCGCAGAGGACGAAACTGACGTGGAGCAGAGGCACCCTTTTGATGGTAACTGCTCTGAGCCCAGCATGAAGGCGGGTCCCTGGGGAGTGGGGTTGGCTGGGGCTGGGCACGGGTGACTGGTTCTAGCCAGTATAGCAGGCCAGGCCAGGAAGAGATGTGAGACTGGGCTGTGCAAAGAGGTTTGAGAAACTGAGGAATGGGCCTCTGGGAGGAATTTTTCAAAACCTCATGGGGGGCAGGGGGAGGTTCATTCCTGACTTGCTTTTTTCTCCTTTAACCGTGTGCCCACAGTGTCGTTCTTCTGTAAAGTGCACATAATAGGGCTGGTGAGATGACTTAGTGGATGAATATGTCTGTGTCCAAGCTTAATAGCCTGAGTTCCATCCCCAGAACCCACATGGCAGAAGCAGAGAAAGAAGTGTGTGCACACATATTCGTGCACACAAACTAACACATACATGCACACACACACCAGTGTTACTAATAATGAGGAAGAATCCCATCTCCTGGTTAGACTGGCGACAGAGCACATGCATAAAGTTCTGGGTTTCGTCTGCAGCACTGCCAAGAACAGCAGAGAGAGAGAGAGAGAGGACTGCCCACCCTTACTGTCCCTGACAAATGTGGTCCACTCCAACCATCCAGATCCCTGCAGCTCAGTTGCTGCATCCCAGCCCTGCCCAGCAGTGAGTGCAGTAGGCGCAGGAAAAAGCAGTAGAGGACAGATAGGAAGCTCAGTGTAGTGTTACAGGTGTATAAAATGTCCTCCTATTTGGGGGAGTCTGGAGAGCTGGATCCTCAGTAAAGAGCACTTGCTGCTCTTCCAGAGAACCCAGGTTCCCTTCCCAGCACCCACATGGCAGCTCACGCCTGTCTCTCCAACTCCTCTCCTGGCCATTCATCTGCACAAATACACATGTACTTGATTTCTTTTGTGAATTGTGAATTTTTTTCTTTTGGTTTTCTGAGACTGGGTTTCTCTGTAACTATGGAGCCTGTCCTAGAACTAGCTGTTTGAGCTCACAGAAATCTATCCGCCTGCCTATGCCTCCTGAGTGCTGGGATTAAAGGTGTGCACCACCACCGCCCGGCTTAAATCTTTTCTTAAAAACCACTATTTTTGTGCAGCAACAAAAAACAGTAAAAAAAAAAATTTAAATAACAAAATGTCAGAAAGAAATCAAGAATCATAGATCTTTTTCTTGAGAGTAGAAAGTGATTCTCTGTGGAGTTTTCTGTTAGAATGTATATCTGCTGGAGAGCCTTGGGGAGCAAGCCTTGGCACGGGACAGTTGCCCCAGCCCCAGGCAGTGTAGCACATGTGCTAGGTTAAGGGTGGACTATACCTCCTGTCCCAGGACTTCTAGGAAGTGAACCCTGCTCTGAATATTAAAATGGACCAGAGCCAGCATTGTGATGCACACCTGCAATCTCAGTGCTCCAGAGGCAGAAGCAGGTGAATTTCTGTGCGTTCCAGGGCAGCCAGGGCTATGTAGTGAGACCCTATCTCAGAAAACAAACAGGACTAGAGAGATGGCCTAGCGGTTAAGAGTGCCGGCTGCTCTTATCCGGGGTTTAATTTCTCAGCACCCATATGGTGGACCACAACACTCTCTAACTCCAGTCTCAAGGAACCAGATACCTTCTTCTGGCCTCTGTGCACTGTACACATGTGCTGCACAGACATACATGCAGGCAAAACACCCAGACACATAAAATAACAATTGTTAATTAAAATAAATAATAAAAACTGGCCAGATTGAAAATGTGTTTCTGAGCCTGGATTTCGAACTGTAGCTGAACAGTACTAGACTCTTGTCTGGACTCCCTGCCTTCCCCAGTGGCAGCTTGCACGTAGATGCAGTGGGCATGGCAGTACGCTGTGTCTGCTGCCACCCTGGCATAAAAGGGTAATGCTGTCTTCTCTCGCCATGTTTCCCTTGTTGGAGCTCTGCGGAGAGCTACCCTGAAGAAAAGCAAGACGGACCTGCTCAACCCTGAGGAGGCTGAGGACCAGCTGGCTGACATTGCGTCTGTGGGTAAGTCCCTACCTCTGTACCAGTCACTGTCCATCACCCAGAAATGGGAGGCCGAGCCCTAGGCTGGGCGGCTGGATGTGCCAGTGTTCTGGAGGTCACATTATGATGAAAATAGCGACACCCCCCTTCTGCTTTGGTTTTTTTGGTTTTGTTTCTCATACCTGGTTGGATCCTGTCTCCTAATATCATTGTAGTTTCTCAACTAAAGGAGCTCCATGAATCTCTTTACTGTAGGTTAAGTCCAAACTTTACTCATTTACTCCTAGTTACCTTGGCTAAACCAAGCTGAGTGTCCCTACTCCAGAATACTCTGCATAGCGGGGCGTGGTGGGCATGCCTGTGATCTCAGCATGCTCAGACAGAGGCAGCTGAATCTGGGAGTCAGAGCCTGGTCTACCTAACAAGTTCCCGGCCAGCTGGACTACGCAGTGAGACCCTGTTTCAAAAACAAATAAATGTGACAAAACAAAACCCTCCGTACCCAAACTGTTTCAGATTCTGGGCATTTCCAGACTTGGGACTATTCCCATATAGATGTGTCATGTCTTAGGCGTGGAACCAAAGTCTAAAACAACATTGATTTGTTTCTCATACACAGAGCCTAAAGGTAATTTTAGACCCCTTTAAAAATGCTTTTGTATGACCAGGGATGGAGGTGCAGGCGCTTAATCCCATGACATGGATCTCTGTGAATTCCAGGGTAACAAGAGTTGCATGGTGTGACTCTGTCTGAAAATAGAATAACAACAACAACAGCAACGTTGTGGGCAGGCAAGATGGCTTAGCAGGTAGAGGTGCTTGCCACTACGCTTGATGGCCTGAGTTCAATACCCAGAATCAATGTGGTGAAAGGAGAGAACCATCTCAAGTTGTCCTCAGACCTCCACACTCATGGCTCTTTACATAGAGACACACAATGAATAAGTCACATTGTATTTTGGAACACAATTTTGTATAGGAAATAATGTTGATGTGTGTGTTGTTTTTTTTTTTATTTATTACCTTGTTGTGTATGATGTGCTGGGGGAGGCCCACATGCCACAGTGCTGTTTCGGAGGCGAGAGGACAACTCCCTGGAGTTCCAGAGCACTTTAGCGGTCTTGCCAGCGCTATCATGGACTTCCCCACTGGCTAGTACAGTGGCCGAACTTCAAAGGCACTGGGGATGTTTGGGGGTGCGATGGAGAGGGGGCTCATGCACACACACCCCTCTAATCTCACCCACAGTACCATTTCTCCTCTGGAACTCTGGGCCCCGAGGGTGACACCTCCTCCTTGCCCAGTTCTCTGAGGAAGAACCCTGCTGTGCACATTCACAGTTATCTCACACCCGATGGGCGTGCTCCTGGGGATAATTACAGGATCAAAGATATGAATGACAGACTCCCAGCTCCTTACTCCCTATGCCATTCTGCGCTTGAATAACAGGGCGCTCATTCATGAACTTGTCCAAGACAGATTGTCACCGGCCCCCACCTGGCTGTTGTAGTCCCTTACCCAGTTACGGAGCTTTGCAATGCTATTTTAAAGGTTGTTTTCGATGTCTGGCCCGAACACACTTTTGTTTGTAATGACTGTTTTTTCTGTTTCCATTTGTGGACCCACCTGCTCATGTCCTCTGAGGAGGTGTTGATTGCAAATGTCTGATTTGTTTCATGCTTTCAGTCAGTTGGCCTTAAGGCCTGTCTGTCTTTCCTTCTTCCTTTTTATTTTGTTTGTTTATTTATTGTCACACTTGGTCTCACTGTGGAACTCTGACTGACCTGGATCTCACAAAGATCTAAATGCCTCTGCCTCCCAGGTTCTGGAATTTAAGGTGTGAGCCTTAAAAAACCTGGTCTGGATTTCCTTTTTTTTATTATTATTATATTTGTTAGGGAATGGAGAGATACCTCGGAGAATTCAGAGCACTGACTGCTCTTGCAGAGGGCCATGGTTCAATTCCCAGCACTCACATGGTGGCTCACAATCACCTGTAAGTCCAGGGAAATCTGGCATCCTCTTCTGACCTCCCCCAGCTACATATGGTGCACTTACATACATGCGGACAAAATGCTCATACACGTGATGTAAAAATAAGTCTGTCCAGATATAGTGGCGCACACCATTAATCCCAGCACTCAGGAGGCAGAGGCAGGTTGATCTCTATGAGTCTGAGGCCAGCCTGGTCTACCTGGAGTTCCAGGTCAGCCAACGCTACATAGTAAGACCTTGTCTCAAAAATATTTTATATATGTATGTGTGCTTGTGTGCATGTATAGGCATGCATGTCACCATACATGTGTGGAAGGCAGAAGACAACTGTGGAGGTAGGTTCTGTCTTTCTGTCATGTGGGTCCTAGAGCTCCAACTCCAGTCATCAGGCCTCATCCCAAGAACCTTTACCTGCTGAGCCATCTTGCAGGCCCCACTCTCTGCTTTGTTCTATCTTAGTAGGCAAGCATTTTGGTGATATTGTTGTGTACTTGAGAGGCCAAGTTGAGACCTTGTGACTTAGACAGATGCCCACTCTTAGCGAACTTCTGGTCTTCTTCATCCTTCGTTCTGACAAACATGAAAAAGTGATCCAACCACATGCTGACAAGGAGGTGGGGAAACTGACACTCTTGGACGCTCCTTAGTGGGGGCATCAATCTGTAATGTTCCTGATTTATTTATGATATACACTTGGCATTATTTAATTATATATTAATTAATTAAGATCAATTCCTTGACTTACTGTTCATGCAGCTTTTATTTATTTGTTTACTTGGCTTTGCGAAGCTGAGGGCACAGCCCAGTGAGTGCCTTAGGGGCTGCTCTCCTACTCAGCTCCATCTCTGGCCCCTTTACCGACTGTTAGTTCTTCAGAAGTGACTTGTTCTCTTGTGCAGGAGGCATGTATCCCAGTGGCACTGGCAGGATTGCTTCTGTTTGAATAAAGAAGCGCAAGGACTGGAGTGGGATCACAGGAAATGCTCTCTCAGAATGCTAAGGCACTGGGTTCTACTCTCAACACCACAAAACCAAACAAATTTAAAAGCCATTGGGGGGCTGGGAGATGACTGGGGGGGGTAAAGCCTTGTCTTGAAAGTGTGAGGGCCTGAGTTTGAATCTCAGAACTCATGGGAACCAGAGTCAGTAGCATGTGTCTGTAATTCTACAGTGAGGTAGGGGGTGAAGGCAGGTGCACTCCTAGAAACTCAAAGTCCAGCTAGCTAGCAGTGAGCAACAAAAAGATGCTGTTTCAGCGAGCATGTGGCAGACACCTCTAATACCAGCATTGGGGAAGCAGAGGCAGATGGATTGTTGTGAGTTCAAAACCACACTGGTGTACTTAATGAGTTCCATCAGCCAGGACTACATAGTGAGACCCTGTCTCAAATAAACAACAAACAAAAGCCCTTCTCAAACAAGGTGGAAGGTGGGGATGGACACCCAAAGTTATTCTTATACATACCATGTGTGTGAGTGCACACATGAACATGCATGCTTTGTGCACTCACATACACACACAATTTCTTTAAAGAAATGACAATGTCTTTCAACTTTCTAAATGAACCCCAAACGCAATCTGTGGTCTGATATCCTGTGGTGGGCTCCATCTAGGCAGCAAATCTGCCCAGGCACAAAGGAGAGGAGCCCATGCTAACCCCTGGCTTCCCAGACGACCCAAAAGGGCTGTCTGGGATTCCAGAAGTCTAAGAAGGAAACTCCATGGTTGTGGTTCTTCACTAGCCCCACTGTGCGTGAATCAGCCGATGAGCATCCCATAGCAGGCTTGCTCACCATGAGGAGCTGACTGTGGGGTGAGGAAATGGACCTGAGCAGAGTCCTAGGATACAAAGCAAGTGTGTGCCTTCAAGTGCTCCATTGTAAGATGTGGTCAGACTGTGTTAGCAATGTATTATATACTATTAAATGGCTGGAGGGTTGGGAAGATGGCTCTGCAGGCAAGCCTGAGGGCCTGAGTTTGATCTGCCAGGATCCATGCACAAAAAGTTGGGTGTGGTGCTGCGTGATAATAATGGCTGCCTAGAGAAGGTGGAGACAGGCGGATCCCTGATTGGCTAGCCAGTCTAACCTACTAGGCAAGTTCCAAACCTTATGTCCAGAAACAAAATTGAATGGTACCTGAAGATCTCTGGCCTCCCCACGCACACATACACACACACACACGCACACAGACATAAGCATTCACAAACATGTAGGTAAGCACACATGTATAAGTGCCTACATGAACACATGCACACACACACACAAAGCTGAGAGTTGTACATTCTCTCACGAAGAAAAGTGTGCGAGTGTATTGGCTTTCTGCACCCACAGTACCTGAGATAATCAAGTTGAAAAGAGCAGAGGTTGGCTGGGGCTCGTAGTTGAGAGTTTTCAGTCCACTGCCACCCATTCCTGGTCCCTTTATGAGGCAGCACACTGTTGTGATGGAAGTGTGTGGCAGAAGCAGCTGCTGGTATCATAGCAACAGGGAGCAGAGAGGGAAAGATGGGGAGAAGTCGGGGCAAGAACTCAAGGCAAAACTGATGCATGGGCCATGAAGGAGTGCTGCTTACTGGCTTGCCTCCTCTGGCTTGCTTCCTCTGGCTTGCTCAGCCTGCTCTCTTATACACCCCGAGAACCACCTGCTCAGCGGTGGCAACACCCACAGTGGGCTGGGCCCCTCCCTCGCACACCAATCTCATAAGAATATGTTCCCACAGGCTTGCCTACAGGCCGATCTCACGGAGGTATTTTCTCTCTTCCCAGATAGATCAAGATTTGAGTCAAGTTGACAGAAGCCACCCAGCACATCCCTCTAGGCCCCAACTCATAAAGTATTCACCACCTCCCCCATTTACGCTAGAGGCTGGAAGCTTAAGAGGCAAACCGTAACAGTAATACATGGTAACCTGCTCAAGCTAGCTATGCTGCGGTGCAGACATGCTTCAGAAGCATACAAAGGCTGCAGATGGCACCCCAGGAAAGCCGCTCACTGCCCCTGTGAGTTCCATTCCCAGCACCCATATAGGGCAGCTCACAACATCCTAGCTCCAGCGTACCTGACATCCTCTGCTGGTCTGTGTGGATGGGTACACACACACACACACACCATCGTAGCGAGTAATTTAAAAAGTCCGGTTATGCAATCCGCCAGCTTATCTTCAATTTGTATCTACTTTATATAAAATGTAATTATTTTTATAAAAATAATTAATCATAAATGGTAGGGGCCATGACTCAGTAATAGAGTGTTCACCTACTGTGTGTGCAGACACTACTGTGTGTGCCTACTCTGTGTAAGGCCCTGAGTTCCAGTCTTGGCACTTTCAAAAAGGAAAGAAAGAAAGAAAATGGAAAGTATGGAGCACAAGAGAAAGGGGAAGCCTCTGTAGGTAGAGGCTCCAGTCGGGTATTACACTTGGGGCCTGGAGAGATACTCAGTGAGTTAAAATGCCTGAGTTCATTTCCCACACCCACATTAGGTGACTCACAGCCACTGGTGATGCTAGTCCTTTCCTGGCCTTATGAGCATCTGCATTCACATGGCATGCACGCACGTGCGTGCACACACACACACACACACACACACACACACACACACACATTTTTTGTTTTTTTTTAAGTTTGGTGTTTGTGGTATATGTATCCATGTTTGCAGGTGTGTGCACCCTGCCTGCATGTAGAGGCCAGGGAGGACTCATGTAGAGCAGGGAGGACACCAGGTCCTGCTCTAGCACTCACCTGTTCGTATCTGTGTGCGTGACATTTGTATGGAGCCCAGAGGACAGCCTAAGGGAGCATTCTCAGGAACCCTGCACTTCCTTTGTGATCGGGTCTCTCACTGGCCTGAACTCAGAGCTTAGGCGAAACTGACTGGCCTACGAGTCTCCTGTCACCATCGCTGGGATTACAAGTGTTCTGCTCTGTCCGGTTTGATGTGGGCGCTGGGATTGAACTCAGGTCTTTGTGGTTTTGAAACAAGCACTTACTGACTGAGCCATCCCCTTAGTCCCAAATCCCTGTTTAATGTATGTTCTCCTTGAATGGCAGCTTTCACGTGGGTGGGAATTCTGACTCTGTCTTGTCCCCAGCTCAGTGCCTAATAAGAGCCCATGACCTCTCAGTTCTCCAGCGACCCTCAGCTGAGTACTCCTGATCTGAACATCTAAAATGCACCGAACCCAAACAGCCACTCCATGCTGCAAGTGGGCAGTCCCTGTGGATCACTTGGCACCCAGCATCCTGCCAGTCCTCTTCCTGGAAGCCTTTGGAGCTTGTAGCACAGCACAGCTCCATCTTGTCCTCTCCTGTGACCCCCTGCCGATGGGCCTTCTCACCAAGGGCCATCCTGAGTCTCACTTTCTCCATCCTTTCCTTGGCAGGGTCTCCTTTTGCCAGAGCCAGCATTAAAAGTGCCAAGCTGGAGAACTCAACTTTTTTTCACAAAAAGGAGAGAAGGATGCGTTTCTACATCCGCCGCATGGTCAAAACTCAGGCCTTCTACTGGACCGTGCTCAGTCTGGTAGCCCTCAACACGCTGTGCGTCGCCATTGTCCACTACAACCAGCCCGAGTGGCTCTCCGACTTCCTCTGTGAGTGCTGCCCTCTGCCGGCCTCTGCTCCTCCTTTGGCCCTTCCCCAACCTGCCCCTGCCTAGGACCAATGACCATTTCCGCAGCTAAAATGGGGGCCACAAGTGGAGCTGCCTTAGACTGGTGTTAGACTTGAGGCAGCTGAGCAAAGACAAAGGGTTCTTCAGCTCATAGTTTGGCAGGGTCAAGGGCATGATACCACCTGCTTTGGCTTAGCTCTGGGCAGAAGCTCAAGGTGAGTGACATGGGGATGGAAGGAGTGTGTGCCGGAGCCTGTTCTCACACCTGCAGCCAAGAAGCCAAGACAAGACACACAGACAAACAGACATCCAAAAGAGAAAAAGACAGGACCTGGCTGGATGGCTCAGTGGTAAAGACTCAGGTGTCAAGCCTGAAAACCTGAGTCGACTTCCGGAACTCACCTGGTAGAAAGAGAAAAGATTCCCACCAAACCTGACTTCATAGGAGCACTGTGGCATGGGCACACACACACACACTTAACACGCAGACACATACACACATGCACAAAGCACAAAGTAGTAAAAACCAAAAAAGAAAAGAGAGAGAGACTGGCAGAGACAGATTTGAATGCAAAGACAGACAGACCCAGAGTAAGACAGACGGGCAACAAGGCACACTGTCAGCGTCCTACGCACCTCCCACTAAGCTCCAGCTTTTAAGGCCCTAATCTGGCTTTAGTGTTCCCACTCTATAGTCCAGCCTTCTATCACAGGAACCATTGAGAGGGACACAGAACACAGCCAGGCTTGCCCAGCCCATCTTTCTCACAGTCCTAAGAATCCACAGCTGCTGTTTCTAAGTGAGATACAGGAATACAAAGTGCAGATGGAGGAGATAAGAGACAGTGACCAAAAGAGGCACATAGAGACAGTGTCATGTGTTTAACCCTGAAAGCACTGCTCAGAATGTCCATGAGATGTGCACTTTCAAGTTGGAACCTTAAAACCACAAAGTGTCTTGCTAGTGACCCCTTCTGCCCCCTGCTGTCCTGTAGACAGTGACCCCCTCTGCTCTCGTGTAGACAGTGACCCCCTCTGCTGTCCTATAGACGGTGACCCCCCTCTGCTGTCCTGTAGACAGTGACCCCCTCTGCTCTCGTGTAGACAGTGACCCCCTCTGCTCTCGTGTAGACAGTGACCCCCTCTGCTGTCCTGTAGACAGTGACCCCCTCTGCTGTCCTGTAGACAGTGACCCCCTCTGCTGTCCTGTAGACAGTGACCCCCTCTGCTCTCGTGTAGACA
>JAQHUG010000066.1:57729-73441 GCA_028555095.1 Dicrostonyx torquatus
CTCAGGCTCTCCTTCAATTGCTTTGACTGTGGGGTGAGTACTGCACTCTCTCAGGCTCTCCTTCAATTGCTTTGACTGTGGGGTGAGTACTGCACGCTCTCAGGCTCTCCTTCGGGATCTTACTGGCGGTAGCTGATACCCAGGGACTTCATATGAAAGTGGAGGGAGCCATGTGCGGGTCATGCCTTCAGCCCTGGACCTTAGGGTAGCCTCGGCTGTCCAGTGAGACTCTGTGAAACAAAATAAAGGTGGAATCAGGAGGCTGGCGCCACCTCTGGACATGAGGTGAGGAAGAAGGAGGGACACCGAGGACACACAGCTGCTGTCACCGTAGGAAGGGACAGTTAAGCTGTCTTAGTAGAAGTGGAGAACACAGCAGTTCTACGGTGAGCATAGAAAGAATGGAACTAATTTCTGTTTTAAAAACTCAGAGCAGTCGGGCATTGGTGACACACACCTTCAATCCCAGCACGGGGGAGGCAGAGGCAGGTGAATCTCTGTGAGTTTAAGACCAGCCTGGTCTACAGAGCAAGCTCCAGGACAGCCACGGCTACACAGAGAAACCCTATCTCCAAAAACTCAAGGTCAGACATGGTAGCAGACACTTTAGTCCCAGCTCTTGTGAGGTAGAAATTCGGTCTACCTCAAGATCAAGAGTTCAAGACCAGGGCTGGAGAGATGGCTCAGTGGTTAAGAGCATTGCCTGCCCTTCCAAAGGTACTGAGTTCAATTCCCAGCAACCACATGGTGGCTCACAACCATCTGAAATGGGGTCTGGTGCCCTCTTCTGGCCTGCAGACATACACACAGACAGAATATTGTATGCATAATAAATAAATAAATATTTTAAAAAAAAGAGTTCAAGACCAGCCTGAGCTATATCGTTCAAGAGTAGTTTGTTCTTCATAGTGCAAGGTCTCATAGTTCAAGCTTGGACTAAGCAATGAATTCAAGGCAGACTTGGACTACATGATACTTTGTTGTTTAAAAAAAAAAATCTTGGGCCACCAAGATGGCTCAGTGGGTAAAGGTGTTTGCTGCCAAGCCTGCTAATCTGAGTTCAATTCCCAGGACCCACATGGTACAAGAAGAGAACCAACTCCTGCAAACTGTCCTCTGCTCATATTGTGGCAACATACCCAATCATATCCACAATAACAATAAATAATATCAAAGGTTACGTATCACCTAATTCCATTTCTGTGAAATGGCCAAGGAGGCAGACCCACAGACAGGAAGCAGATCAGAGATCCTCAGCGCCGCGGCTCGGGGGAAAGATTCATGGGGCATCTCTGAGGCTGCAGGGCGGCCTGGACAGACAATAGGTTTTTGTGGATGCCTCTGTGTACCCGGAAGGTTAATTTTATAGTGTGTGCTTTGTGTCTATGTGTGTATGTGAGACAGAGAGTGTGTGTGTGTGAGAGAGAGTGTGTGAGAGAGAAAGAGAGTGTGTGTGAGAGTGTGTATGAGTGTGTGTGAGAGAGAGTGTATGAGAGAGTGTGTGTGTGTGTGAGTGAGATAGTGTGTGTGAGAGAGTGTGTATGAGTGTGTGTGAGAGAGTGTGTATGAGTGTGTGTGAGAGAGTATGTGAGAGAGAGTGTATGTGTGTGAGAGAGAGAAAGAGTGAGAATGTGTGTGTGTGAGAGAGTGCATGTGAGAGTGCATGAGAGAGTGTGTGAGAGTGTGAGAAAGAGTGAGTGTGTGTGAGAAAGAGAGTGTGTGAGAAAGAGACTGTGTGAGAGAAAGTGTGTGTGAGAGAGTGTGTGTAAGAGTGTGTGTGAGAGAGTGTGTGTGAGAGAGAGAGTGTGTGAGAGAGAGTGTGTGTGAGAGAGAGAGTGTGTGAGAGAGTGTGTGAGAGTGTGTGAGTGTGAGAAAGAGTGAGTGTCTGTGAGAGAGTGTGTGAGAGAGTGTGTAAGAAAGAGTGTGTGTGAGAGAGTATGTTAAAGAGTGAGAGAGAGTGTGTGTGTAAGAGAGTGTGTGTGAGAAAGAGAGTGTGTGTGAGATAGTGTGAGAGTGTATGTGTGAGAGAGAGAAAGATGAGAGAGTGTGTGTGTAAGATAGTGTGAGAAAATGTATGTGAGAGTGTGTGAGAGTGTGAGAAAGAGTGAGTGTGTGAGTGTGTGTGTGAGAGAGTGTGTGAGAAAGAGTGTGTGTGAGAGAGTGTGAGAAAATGTGTGAGAGTGTGTGTGAGAGAAAGTGTGTGTGAGAGAGTGTATGTGAGAGAGTGAGAGAGAGAGTGTGTGTGAGAGTGTGTGAGAAAGAGTGTGTGAGATAGTGTGTGTGTGAGAGTGTATGTGTGTGAGAAAGAGTGAGAGTGTGTGAGAGAAAGTGTGTGTGAGAGAGAGTGTATGTGTGAGAGAAAGAGTGAGTGTGTGTGAGAAAGTGTATGTGTGAGAGAAAGAGCGAGAGAGAGTGTGTGAGAGTGTATGAGAGTGTGTGAGAGAAAGTGTATATGAGAGTGTGTGAGAGAGAGTGTGTGTGAGAGAGTGTGTGTGAGAGAGAGTATGTGTGTGAGAGTGTGTGTGAGAGAGAGTGCGTGAGAGAGTGTGTGTGTGAGAGAGTGTGTGTGTGAGAGAGAGTGTGTGTGTGAGAGAGTGTGTGTGAGATAGTGTGTGTGAGAGAGTGTATGTGAGAAAGAGAAAGAGTGAGAGAGTGTGTGAAAGAGAGAAAGTGTGTGTGTGTGTGTGTGTGTGACAGAGAGAGAGTGTGTGAGAGAGAGTTTGAAACAGTGTTTCTATGTAGCCCAGGCTAGCCTCCAACTTCCAGTGATCCTCCTGCCTCAGCCTCCAAGTGCTGGGATATCAGGCATATGTGAGCTTTTAATAAAAGAAACATAGGGGGGAAATATGAGTTTGTTAGTCACCATATGTTAGTCTCTGTGACAAAATACCTGACAGATGCCCAGGCATGGTGGTGCACGCTTTTAATCCCAGCACTTGGAGGCAGAGGTAGACAGATCTCTGAGTTGGAGGACAGCCTTGTCTGCGGAGTGAGCTCCAAGACAGCCAGGGCTACACAGGAAAACCCTGTATCAACAAAACCTGACAGAAACAACCTAAAGGAGGGAATTTTGACCCCTGGTGATATCCCCCAGCCAGGTCCTACCTCTTACCAGCTTCACAGCCTTCCTATAAGCCTAACCCCAACCTGTGGAGACTTCCCGATAGAGGCCACTATGTTCCCTGAGAGTTGGACCTGGTTCAGGCCCTGGAAATGGGTGGGGAGTCCTGAGGTCAACCGCGACCTTGAGACTAGGTTTTCTGTTGCAGGTCATCATTGGGAGCATCTTTGAAGTCATCTGGGCTGTCATAAAACCTGGTACATCCTTTGGAATCAGCGTGTTACGAGCTCTCAGGTTACTGCGTATTTTCAAAGTCACAAAGTAAGTTTTGAGGTTTCTTAGCACTCTGATGAGAGGATGAGGAGGGCACCCTGCCTAGCATGCATACCCTGCTCTGATCCCCACCTTGGCTTCTGTCGGCAGGTACTGGGCATCTCTCAGAAACCTGGTTGTGTCCCTCCTCAACTCCATGAAGTCCATCATAAGTCTGTTGTTCCTCCTCTTCCTGTTCATCGTTGTCTTTGCCCTCTTGGGGATGCAGCTGTTTGGTGGCCAGTAAGTACTGCCTGACATCTGGACATCCCACCCGGGACTCCTGCTCAGCTTCCGTGACACTCCCACTACCACCCAACTCCTTCATGCTGACCTCATCATGTGACTTGCCCTCAGGACACAAATGGTCACCTAGGGCAGTGAGCTTCTGGGTACCAAATACAGTATCATCCTGGGGAACAGATACTCTACACGTTACCATGGAAACCAGAAACTAAACCAAGCCTTCAGAGTGGAAGGGCTAACACAGAATGTCCTTGCTGTCCACAGGTTTAATTTTGATGAGGGGACTCCTCCCACCAACTTCGACACTTTCCCAGCAGCAATAATGACTGTGTTTCAGGTATGAACTTTCTCAGCCCAATGCGGGCCCCTAATCACAGGGCAAGGGGCTGCCCAGGAGCATCTCTGAATTCCTTTATTTCTTCCCTTTTCTGACTGTTTTGGAATGTTTGTTTTTATTGTTGCTGGAGATGTAGCTCAATGTCAGAGCATTTATTTAGCATATCTGAGGCCCTGGATTCCAGCCCAAACAGAGACGTACACACTCACGTGCACACTCGTGCATGCACACACACACAGGAGAGGATAGCTTGTCACTTGTACATCCCAAGAGAGTTTAGGGTGCCCTACAGGACCATATAGGACTGTACCAGGGCCAGTTGGGGTAACGAAGAGCCTTGCTTGTGGTTTTCATGAGAAGGAGCAAGTAAAGCGGAGCATCTGCCCCTGCAGTAGTGACTGACAGCTGTCAGGGTCAGCTGCTATATCAGAGCAATGGCCAGATTCTTCCCCATCTCTAGGAACTGGCTTCCCCAGAGCAAAACCATCCCTCCAGGGTCTGCAGCGCTCCAGCTACTTAGGTATCAATACAGCCAGTAAAGCTGGCTGGGCATGAAGCACACTGGACTATCACCCCAGGACTTGAGGTTGGGGCAAGAGGAAGTAGGAGTTCGTCATTTTCAGTTTCTAATGAACTTGGGGTCAGCCTGAGCTACATAAAACACTGTTGAAAAAAGAAAGGAGGGAGGGGGAAGGAGAGGAGTGGGAAGGAAAACCAAAAAGAAAAAAGAACCTGGGGTAGTAGCACACACCTGTAATCCCAGTACTCAGGAGGCTGAGACTGGAGGAACTCCAGTTCAAGGCCAGGCTGTGAAACCCTGCCCAAAACGAAAGGGAAAGGCCTGGTTAATGCCTGCCTATCTTGGAAGCAAGTATCTCCACATTCTCCAGATTAAGGAGGCTTGCACCTTCTTGGGGCACCTACACTAAGGCTTGGGAACTGGCTGATCGGAATTCTCTAGATTTATCCAAATTTATGTTTTTCTTTGGGAGAGAAAGGGAATTTATAGAAGATGTGGCCTCCATCCTTTTCTTAGAGAGACTGCAAGGCAGGCTTGAGAGAGGACAGTTGTGAAGCCAGAGAATGGATGATTGACAAGCCAAGCTCCAGGAGGATGCAGTCCCCCAGGGACACAGGGCATTGTCTGCAGACACTGTTGATGGTCATACCTAGTTGAGTGGGCGAATGAGATTGGCATCTGGTTGCTGGAGGCCAGTGATGTTCAGCATAGGGCAGGGCACAGGTTGGTCCTCCCAGAGAACAGTGTACCCCCTGACTAACAGTGCCAGGCTGAGAAGCCTAGCCACAGCACAGGAACATTCTAGAATTCTTCCCTATTTCCTTCATCCTCAGGAGACTATGGATAGAAGGAGGGAAAGTGGAGTGTTGTTTTTTTTTTCTTTTTAAAAGACACAAGCCCTGGGTATGGTGGTGTGTTCCCAGTATTTGGGAAGCAGAAGCAGGTGGATCTCTGTCAGTTTGAGGCCAGCCTAGTCTATACAGTGAGACCCTGACTCAAAAAATTAAATCCATGGATGGATAAGATGCCTCAGTAGGCAAAGGTGTTTGTTGCCAAGCCTGACAAGTTGGGTTTGATCTCTGAGACTCACATGGTGGAAGGAGAGAACTGACTTCTACATGTTGTCTTCTGACCTCCACACTAGCACTGTGGCATATGTGTGAGCATGCACACAAGTGCACACACACACACACTATAATAATAAATAAAATAAATAGATAAGTGTAACTTAAGCTTGAAGATGGCCTAGGCCATATAGAGAGAATCTCAAAGGAGGGAGGGAGGGAGGGAGGGAGGGAAGAAGGAAGGAAAAAAGGAGCTCAGAGGGCCTGAGTTCAGTTCCAAGCACCCATGTCAGTGGCTCACAACCACCTGTAAGTCCAGCTCCAAGGAATCTGACGCCCTCTTCTGGCCTCTGAGGGCATCTCCATTTGTGCACAAACCCACACACAGACACACACCATGTACACATAATTATGTGTATATCTTTAAAGAGAGAGAGAACTTTTTAAAGGCTGTGGGATGATTATCTACATAGGGTGGGAATTGTGGCATGCCAGAATGTTGATGCCGTGTGCATGGCCCTGGGGCTCAGCACAACAAACAAAACCCAGAGCATATGTAAGATGACATGGCGCCATTGTCCCTCTCACCCCACTGCTCTTCGTGGGGGCTTCTCCACTTCCCTCCCTGGCCTCTAATCAGCTAGTCCATCCTCTAGGTCAACCTGAGTTTTCAGCCTGAGCGAGACTGTGGTATATCTGTCTTTCTGTGCTGAACTTATATGAACTCACACCACACCTTCGATTTTTTTCAAGCATTTGAGCACTGCTCAAGTATCTTCTTGGAGTCAGATATGGTGGCACATGCCTGTCATCCCAGCACTGGGGTGGGGAAACTAGAGGATCAAGTGTTCAAAGTCATCCTTACTTATTTGGGAAGTGTGAAGGCAACTAGCTACACGAAACCCTACCTTAAACACACACACACACACACACACACGAGAAAGCCTGGTATCCTCTGTCCCTCCTCCATGCTAATCAGCTGTTTGCTCCCAGTGACCTGCCTTTGTACATTGCCACAGGAGCAGTCCTGGGTGGGTAAACACCTTAGCTCCCTCACCTCACAAGGCTGAACCCCAGATGTCCACAGTGGAATATTGCTCCATAAAATATCCCTTTTGTTTCCTTCTCATGTAGCCCAGGCTAGCCTCATGCTAGCTATAGAGCTAAGGCTGGCCTTGAATTCCTCATCTTCATGCCTCCACCTCCCCAGCGCTGGGATGACAGGCTTGTGTCACATGCCTGGTCTATGCAATCCTGGGGCTAGAACCCCAGGTTTCGGCCAGTCAGTGGTGGCACATACCTTTAATCCCAGCACTCATGAGGCAGAGGCAGGTGGATCTCTGTGAGTTCGAGGCCGGCCTGGTCTACAAAAGTGAGTTCCAGGACAGCCAGAGCTACAGAGAAACCCTGTCTTGAAAAGAAAAAAAAAAGAAAGAAAAGAAGCCCAGGGTTTATACATGCTAGGCAAGTACTCTGTTACTGAGCTGCATCCCCAGATCTCTCTCGCTCTCATTTTCTTCTTATACTAGCAGGAATCCCACATCATATAGCTCACAGGTCCAGGAACCATGCCAAATGACGAGCTAGGCAAGGACTCTGCCACTGAGCTACATCCCCAGGACTCCTGCCATTTAATATTATTGTTTGTTTGTGTTTATTTGAGACAGGGTCTTGCTAAATTGCCAAATACCAACTCATGGAAGCTGAGTCTGTGCCCTGACCCGTGCAGCCCAGAGCAAACCCTTGTGTCATGTCAGAGAAGACAGGATTATAGCAAGCCATGAGACACCCAGTCCCCTATTTCCCACAGCCAGGTTGAGAACCCCCAGTTACAGGCACAGAGATGGGAGTTCACATGAGGTCGATGAAGACCTAGGGCTGATGGATCATGGCTGCAGCTATGGCTCCAATGAGCTGCTGGCTGAGAGGGGTTTGGCTGTGTGTCTGTCCCTGTCTTTCAGATTCTGACGGGCGAGGATTGGAATGAGGTCATGTATGATGGGATCAAGTCTCAGGGGGGTGTGCAAGGCGGCATGGTGTTCTCCATCTACTTCATCGTTCTCACCCTCTTCGGGAACTGTATCCTTCATGGGGACCAGGGACAGACTGGGTGTGGGCGGAGGAGGAGGGACCCAGATGCCCAGGCTCCGGACAGTGCTCCCATCGGCTGCTTTCCCTGACTTGACATACAGACACCCTGCTGAATGTGTTCTTGGCTATCGCAGTGGACAACCTGGCCAATGCCCAGGAGCTCACCAAGGTGGAGGACACAGTAACCATCTGCTCATGGCAGACCATGACAGCAGGGGGTGGAGGGATGTGGGGACGGATGGGGTCAGGGCTCTTGCTGGGGATGGGAGCATTGGGCACTTCTCCTGGAACCATGCCATCTCTGATCAAGCCAGTTTACAGCCCAGAAGGGAAAGGGGATAGCAAGTGGCTACTGAGGACAGATAGCCAGCTGCATCCAAGGGCTTGAGGAATAAGGAGTTCCAGGGTAATGGGACCACTACCTCACAGAGGACGGGACAAGGAGTGACTTGATAAGGCCGTGGATAGAGCTGGACCTCTGGAAATGCAGAACCATGGCAAGGCTCAGATACAGTGGCCAAGAATATACTTCCCACTGCGCCCTCCCTCTGGCTTCCATATGGAGCCTGCTAGGGACAGCTGATAGGATCCAAAAGACAGGATGCTCTCAGGTCAGCTACCTGGGAGGATGGAGAATGGGGCTGAGGGCATATTTACCACCTGTGACCATGTGCTGAGGGGCTGGCCAGATGAAATTCCCGCAGGCTGGCCTTCCAAGAGACAACAGTAAAGAACTGTGGTGCTTTGTGTGCCACACATAACTCCAGTCTCCCTTTGGAGAGTTAGAAAGGCAAAGTCCCTTGTCCAAGATGGTATGACAGCTTCAGCCACTACATAAAGCATTGTGCAGCCAGCATGGTGGCGCATGCCTGCGAGGCAGGAGGATTGCAAGTTTAACACCAGGCTGTGCTACATAGCAAGAGCCTGTCTTCCTTCCCCCCAAAAAAAGTGTGTGCTTGTGTATGTGTGTGTCTGTTTACACACACATACATACATACATACATATCTCCTCACTCCACAGTGGGAGTGGGAAAACAGGCCTGGGAGGGTGGGTGCATGTGCCATACACTAGGAGCTGGGAGAGCCAAGACAGAACCCTGCAACCCTGCAAAAGACAGAGAAAAAGAGACGGGACAGGGAGAATTTCAAAGTGGGAAGAAAAACCACCTGGGTGAGATGAAGCCCGGGTCTTCATTCAGAATGTACTCAGTGACAGTGAATTATCTGGGGTATCATGTGCCCCTCAAGGCAGTCTAGGAGACAGGGGAGATAGTACTGATTTCAACAATGCATCTCATTGCCCCCAGTGGGCTAGCCCGTAAACATGGCTGCCAGCATATGCACTACACGAAGGAAACAGGACAAAGTGATGTGTGGAGGCTATGCTCAGAGACAGGTGCATCGGCCTGGGGGAAGAGACCTCAGGGGTGATGCTTGGGACCTCGGCCTGCGCGTCAGGGACAGAGGCATCTTCTTTGTGGTCATAGCTGGCTCTGCACAATTAAAAACCACACAGCGCTTGCAGGCAGGCTCTTCCTGGCAGCCCTGGAGCTCCCCTAGTTTCAGCTTCACGGTCTCATCCCCAGTGCCTCAGAACTCAAAGACACTGGGGCTACAGAGGTAGGGACTGCCAACCCTCCATCTGTTGACCCTGGCAGGAGGGAGGGAGGATTTCCCGGCCCCACCTCCGTCAGGGAAAAGCGGAAGTCTCCCATCCCAGGCAGGAAGCCAAGAGTTCAGCCACCATGAAGCTGGCTGGCATGTGTCACCACAGGCCGATCCAGCCGAGAGCTCATCCAGGATACTGGAGGCTAGCATGGGAAGACAGGCCAGCTACACTCCAAAGTGAAGGTGGCCATTCCCCTACACACCCCATCTTCCCTTCTGTTGTACATGTTTCACACAGGTGTGATCCTCAGGCAAGGGGAGGCACTTTTTATGCACACCATCCCTCAGCCAGTAATCACGTGTTGGGCACCTGCAGTGAGCACAGCCCTGGCCTAGAAGCTAGGGTCGTAGCAGTGAATGACACTAAGAGACACTAAGATGCCTGGCCTCTCGGTGCAGGAATCCAGGCTGTGGAGACAGGCCAGGAACCAGACACATTTGCAAAACCACAGTTTGCCAGATGGTGCTGAGAAAAGTGCAGCGGGGTGAGTCAGGGAGTCTTCAAAGTTCAGATGATGAAGAGAAGACACAGAGAAGCTGAGAGACCTGCTGAAGGTCACACAGCAATAAGTGGAAAGACTGGGATTTGAACCCTGCTGTTGGAATCTGAAATGTGTGGTCTTCTCCACTGCACACACAAGATGCTTAAACCTGAATTGTTCCACGCCCTCCCAGGAGCTTGCCAAAAATGCAGATTCCGGGAGGCAGCCCTGGGTCTGCGGGTGCTGCCAGTGGCCTGGGAACCAGCTTTCTCAGTGTTGTGGAGGCAGATGCTTCCAGGACCTGATTCTAAGCTATGCTAGGCATGGTGCCTGGATAGCGGACACACCGCCTCCTTTTCACTGACAGATTTTAAGGTGGAGGTTACTCCTGGTCCCAGAAGAACTCAGAGGATAGGGGCAGCCACCCTGTAGCCCTGCCCCAGGGCTCCTATTCTTGGTGGGTCTCTCTCTCTCTCTCTCTCTCTCTCTCTCTCTCTCTCTATAAATATATATATTTATATATATATATTTATCTTTATAACCCTGTCTGTTCTAGAACTAGCTCTGTAGACCAGGCTGGCCTTGAATTCATAGCAATCTTCCAGCCTCTGCCTCCTGAGTGCTGCGATTAAAGGCGTGCTCCAGCACACCCGGCCTTTAATGATCCATCTAGGCCATGGACTTCAGCATAGAGCCCGCCCCTCTCCCCATCTCCCCACAGGCTAACCATAGCTCTTACGGACCCCGGCTGCCTTCTCCCGGCTGTTGACAGTTGAATAAGCTGTGGCTCTGCCTTTGGGGCTACCTGATGTTTAAGGGTGCTGGTTCATAGCAACCTGAAAAGCACAGAACACCCACAGGCTCAGGACTAGGGGTGCAGCTCTCTGACAGCTCTGTTCTAGCTGCCACAAAGCCTCAGGGTCTGTCCCCAGCACCAAAAAAGAAGTTGGGGAAAAGGCGGTAGGGGGAGCCAGGCATGCTCACACATGCCTGTCCTTCCAGCACTGGGGAGTGCCGAGCCAGAACGATCTCAAGTTCCAGACCAGTGGGGCTACAAAGGGTTAATGGGCTAGAGAGCCGGCCTGTACACCACCCAGTCTGACTGGGGACCTTAGTTCCAGTTGGTTAAGGCCAAGCTTGTTTCTCAGTACTTCAGATGTTGCCGCGGCTGGCAGCAAGGTGGGAAGTGAGCCCCGGGCCTGTTCTTGTGCACAGGAATCCCATTTGCTTCCTAGGATGAACAAGAAGAGGAGGAGGCGGCCAACCAGAAACTGGCACTACAGAAAGCCAAGGAGGTAGCAGAAGTGAGTCCCCTGTCTGCGGCCAACATGTCTATAGCTGTGTAAGTGTCCCCAAGCCTCGGGTGCCACTCAGGCAAGGATGTGGGGAGGGTCAGGGTGGCCCTTAAGGGCTGAGCCAGGGATAGGGGCTTTCGTTCTTACCACTTTCACTTCGTGAAGCATTTAATGAGCATCTGCTATGCACCCAGTCCTGTTGTAGTGGCTGGGAAAGCAGCATCCCAGACTCCAAGTCCGGGAGGTGACAAATAAGATGTGAGATGAGTGAGTAAATTACACACTGGGGAGCCTCCAGGAAGCAGCTGGGAAGGGGCAGGGGGTGAGGAATCTGAGCCATGCCACCCTTCTGTGCCCCATGTGTGCACCCCAGGCCAGTGCTCTGCCACTGAGCTCCACTCCATCCCCCAAAGCTGTGACTTTATAGGCAGGTGTGGTGGCACACACCTCACTCTGGAGACAGAGACAGGCAGATGTGTACAAGTTCAAGGACAGCTGGGTCCAGACTAGACACAGTAGGATCCTGCTCCAGAAAACAAACTTGTTAGGCAAGGCCTCGGTTAGAAGGAAACAAAGCTCAAAAGAAGTGAGAGAGCCAGTGAGAGAGGCAGGCGTGTTTCAGGGATGGAAAGGAGACCAGCTTGGCTAGGAAAGGGTGGTGAGGAGACAGATATGGAGGGGAGCAGAGTAGGCTAAGTCCTGAGGGCCACCGAGAAAACTTGGGTTCTGGATCCTAACTGAGCCATAGAGGGCTCTTGAGCAGTGCAGTGTCCAGACCAGACTCGGATGCTCACAGGTGTCCTCTGGTTATTCTTCGGGTAAGACTGTGGGGATGGTTGTGTGGGCTGAAGGCCATACAAAAGAGGTGAGACCTAAGCAGGATGGTGGGTCAGAGGCAGTTACCGTGAAAGTGTCTTATTAAAGGGGGTTCCCAAACACCCACATGCAGAACCACACCCCTGCTGACGGCCAAGGGAAGTAGCTATGGCAGGGCAGGCTTCCATAGTGTCAGTGCTACCCCAAAGGCAGGCACAACCAAATGCTTTCCTCCAGAGCTTCCCACAACCCCTACCTGCGCACCCCAGCTGCCCACAACTTGGAAGAAAAGAATCAGACATTGGCTTTATGTACTACTATTTAAATTATTTATGTATTCATTCATTGATTCATTCTGGCACTAGGGATGGAACCCAGGGACTCGTGGTAGGCAGTGGTAGGGACACGTGGTAGGCAGCCAGGCCTTCACCAGTGAGTCACACACCCAGTCCCTCTCTGGTAGAATCTAGGCAGGAGCGCTCCTGCTGAGACAGCTGGAGCCTGTGGTGAGGCAGGGCATTTTAATGGAAGCCCATAATGGGACCAAACTGCTCAGCTCACGGTGCTGGAGAAGAAGAGAAGGGAGGTGCCAATATGCCCCTCAAAGGCAGGCTCTCAATAACCTTCCTCCAAGTAGACCCTGCCTCCTAAAGTTTCTGTTACTCCTCATTAGTCCACAGGGCTATGAGCCCATCAACAGACCAATCACACCAGTCTTCCTAGCAGTGGAGAAGCGGAGGTGGGAAACTGACCCCTACTCAGCAATCCAAAAGAAAGGGCCATTAAGTAAAGGACCCATACCTGAATTCAGTCCCTAGGAGCTTACACAGTGGAAAAAGAGAACCGACTACAGATAATTGTCCTCTAGCTTTCATACACTTGCCGTGGCCAGGGCACACTCACATACAAATACATCAATTTATAAAGTTGAAAGAACCCTCTGGAGTTGGGGGGGGGGTTCGCAGCCCTCGCTCTCCAACCACCTTCACACACAGCCGCAAGGCACGGCAAGCAGCCCCCTTCGTGCCTTGCAGAAAGGAGCAGCAGAAGAACCAGAAGCCCGCCAAGTCGGTGTGGGAGCAGCGCACCAGCGAGATGCGCAAGCAGAACTTGCTGGCCAGCCGCGAGGCGCTGTATGGAGACGCGGCTGAGCGCTGGCCCACCGCCTACGCGCGCCCGCTGCGGCCCGATGTCAAGACGCACCTGGACCGGCCGCTCGTGGTGGACCCGCAGGAGAACCGCAACAACAATACCAACAAGAGCCGCGCGCCCGACGCGTTGCGCACAACCGCGCGACCCCGCGAGAGCGCGCGCGATCCCGACGCGCGGCGTGCCTGGGCCGGGAGCCCTGAGCGCGCGCCTGACCGGGAAGGCCCCTATGGCCGCGAGAGCGAGCCGCAGCAGCGCGAGCACGTGCTGCCCCGCGAGCACGCGCCCTGGGACGCGGACGTCGAGCGCGCCAAGGCCGGGGACGCGCCTCGCCGCCACGCGCACCGGCCTGGGGCGGACGGAGAGCCTCGCCGTCACCGTGCTCGCCGCCGGCCCGGGGACGAACCCGAAGACAGGCCGGAGCGCAGGCCTCGTCCCCGCGATGCCACCAGGCCGGCCCGTGCTGCCGACGGCGACGGCGAAGATGGGGAGCGCAGGCGGCGACATCGACACGGGCCGCCCGCCCACGACGACAGGGAACGCAGGCACCGGCGCAGAAAGTGAGTGGGCTCCGGGAGGGATGTGCACAGTTGGACCTTCACTCCGGGCCGGGCCGAGGAGTTTACCCGATAGCTAGGGGGACAGTCACCAGGCCCAGAATACCGGAAGCCGTGGGGCTGTACCCAACGGCCCCAGCCGGGGTTAGCAGATGAGGAAACGTAGTTCTGTGCTGGGATGAACCCAGGGTCTCATATACAAGAGTCCACAACAGAGCTACGCCCCTCAGTGAAGGATTTTAGGTTGGCACTCTACAGCAGAGCCAGCCTGTCACAGGGGAATTCTAGGCTAGCGTTCTATCACTGAGCTACACCCCAGCTCCTCACTGAGGACTCTTGGCCTGCCCCCTACTGCTGAGTCACGCCCTCAGCCCTTTACTGCAGGATTCTAGGCAGGAACTCTAGTACTGAACTACATCCTATCGCAGCAATATATATAGTCTAGGGTCCTGCCATCTTGGCTTCCAAAACAGCTGGAGGACTAAGGCATCATGCGTCTTACACAGGCCCTAGGGATATGGCCTGTATGTCTCCACCAGATTTATGTAGCTTTTTCATTACTTGCTGTTTACTCTTGAATTAGTGCGTTCTTTTTTTGGTTTTTCGAGGCAGGGTTTCTCCATAGCTTTGGAGCCTGTCCTGGAACTAGCTCTTGTAGACCAGGCTGGTCTCGAACTCACAGAGACCCGCCTGCCTCTGCCTCCCGAGTGCTGGGATTACAGCGTGCACCACCATCACCCGGCAAATTAGTGTGTTCATGGCATCAGTGTTCCCACCTGATGATCAGACTCCCCAGAAATAACCGAGTCATTGCTAGAATTAAATAAGTCACCTCTGCCAAGGGCTCGCATGGGCACTAACGTGTGCGAAGCGTCTGCGACTGTCATTTTGCCAGTCCTTTGCTTACTTGATGCGAGGAGGTGAGGTCTGATCTCTCAGACAGAAAGGGAGCCACCTTCCTTGATGGTACCCCACCAGTAGCTGCTTTTTGTTATGGTTCTCATAACATTTTGTAATGTTTCATGGAAGACCATAAGGGACTCTCTTTAGAGAGCCCAGGGACTTCTGTGTTGATAGCGATATCTGTTATAAAATACTGTCCTCAAGCCAAGTGTGGTGTCATTCCTATGACCCAGTACTTGGGAAGTGGGACAGGAGGCTCTGGACTTCAAGGCCAGCCTTGGCTACATAGTGAGTTTGAGACTACCCTGTGCTACATCAATAATAATAACAATAATAATAATTTAATGTCCTCTTGATCCTCCTTCATATTGCTATGAGAGTGTCACGCTGGTTTCTTGAAGGATGTACAAAATCTGCCCCCGGCCTATGGGAAAGGGGCATTTGTACAACCTTCCAGAGTCAGCTTTCTCTTCTGCTGTGTGGGTCCTGAGGTGTAGGTGTCTTACTAACCTGTATGACACAGCTCATGACTGGGTGGGACTCAGGCTTCAATGAAACCATGAGACTATGCTCCTAACAAGAGGAGCCCAGTGCAGGTCCCAGGTGCACATACCAAGTACTGGGATTCTGAGGCCCTGTGGGATACCAAAAGCTACACGTTTGAGCTCCATCTACATGGTAGATGCGTAGTATCTACATGGTACCCACACTCATCCTCTATGGGCTTCGGATCATCTTTAGGTAACTTAGAATTCCTGATGCAGTGCAAGCACTCTATGGGCAGCTATTAGACTCTATTTTTCAAACAAAGTTTAGAAAGCAGATTGACAATGTGGCCATTTAGCAAAATAAAAACAGGTTCCCCTCTAGAGCCTATGACCTCCACACTCATCAGGTTTAGAGTACTAGACATGAATTCTCTGTTGTGGAACAGCCCTCAAATTCATTCAGTAAGCAGTGGTCACCCCCACACCAGTAATGCCCCTGTTGCACCAGTGAGCACATCCTCGTTGCAGCATACAGGGACCAGTACTGGGTAAGATCATTGATATATTCTGTATTTTCTTCTTTGACACAGGGTTTCTCTGTGTAGCACGGACTGTCCTGGAACTCACAGAGGAGGGGCAGTCAGGGAGTGTGCAGAGGAGGGGCAGTCAGGGAGTGTGCAGAGGAGGGGCAGTCAGGGAGTGTGCAGAGGAGGGGCAGTCAGG
>JAQHUG010000066.1:73511-85222 GCA_028555095.1 Dicrostonyx torquatus
GAGGAGGGGCAGTCAGGGAGTGTGCAGAGGAGGGGCAGTCAGGGAGTGTGCAGAGGAGGGGCAGTCAGGGAGTGTGCAGAGGAGGGGCAGTCAGGAAGTGTGCAGTGGAGGGGCAGTCAGGAAGTAGCAGTGGAGGTCAGTCAGGGAGTGTGCAGAGGAGGTCAGTCAGGGAGTGTGCAGAGGAGGGGCAGTCAGAGAGTGTGCAGAGGAGGGGCAGTCAGGAAGTGTGCAGAGAAGGGGCAGTCAGGAAGTGTGCAGAGGAGGGGCAGTCAGGAAGTGTGCAGAGGAGGGGCAGTCAGGGAGTGTGCAGAGGAGGGGCAGTCAGGGAGTGTGCAGAGGAGAGGCAGTCGGGAAGTATGCAGAGGAGGGGCAGTCAGGGAGCAGGCAGTGAAGGGTGCTGTTTTATGGTCCAGGACAGTCTCTAGGTCTCAGGAGAGTACACCTCAAGGGAGAAGTGCATGGCAGCTGGCAGTGGGACCCTTCATAAGACAAACTTAGTACAGAGACACTGGGACAGGGCCCAACTTCAGTTTTGTGTATCCTCTGAATCTCCCTTAATGATACTTGAGGATTAAAATTAACTGAAAATTGAGCTGGGTGTGGTGGTGCACACATTTAATCCCAACACTCAGGAGACAGAAACAGGTGGTTCTCTGTGAGTTTAAGGCCAGCCTGGTCTACAGAGTGAGTTCCAGGACAGCCAGGGCTACACAGAAAAAGCCTGTCTCAAAAAGCCAACTGTTAACTGGAAATTTATGCTTGGGCTTTGCACACTGGGCTAGCAAAAAATCCCCAGTAGAACCGGGGGTGTGAGTCAGAGGTAGAGCCCCTGCCTAGGATTCCCCAGTGAGGGCTGTGGGTGTGGCTCAGCATTAGAGGGTTACCACAGCCTGTGTGAGGCTCTGAGCTCCTTCTCAGCACTACAGAAAGTTCACAAGAGTTCACAACCGCTTGACCTGCCTGAGCTGTGCAGCACTCTGTGAAGTGTAGAATCAGTAAATAATTGCTTTTTCTTTCCTTTGGGGTGGATGACGCTCAGAGCCTCATATGAGCTGGGTAGTGCGACAGACTGTCCTAGGCCATGCTGTGGGCCTGGGTGTTGGTCCGGGCAGCTGCAATGCTGATCCTAACCAGTTCTGCACTCTTCCACTTTGATCCTCTCTTTAGAGAGAACCAGGGCTCCGGGGTCCCCATGTCTGGTCCCAACCTGTCCACCACCAGGCCAATCCAGCAGGACCTAGGCCGCCAGGACTTGCCACTGGCTGAGGACCTTGACAACATGAAGAATAACAAGTTGGCCACTGGGGAGCCTGTCAGTCCCCACGACAGCCTGGGCCACAGTGGCCTTCCCCCAAGCCCCACCAAGATCGGGAACAGCACCAACCCTGGTCCCACCTTGGCCACCAACCCCCAGAACGCTGCCAGCCGCAGGATGCCCAACAACCCGGGCAACCCGTCCAACCCTGGTCCCCCCAAGACCCCCGAGAACAGCCTTATCGTCACCAACCCCAGCAGCACCCAGCCCAACTCAGCGAAGACTGCCAAGAAACCCGAGCACATGGCGGTGGAGATCCCCCCAGCCTGCCCGCCCCTCAACCACACTGTGGTCCAAGGTGAGGAGCTGCAGGGTTGCTGGGCTGTTTTCTCCACAGTCCCTGCTCACAGTCTTGGGAGGAAGAAACACTAGACCCTGTGTGCAGCCCTCAGTGGACTTGGCCTGTGACCATGTCCACACCCTACCTTCCCTCCACAGAGCCCACACTACCATAGGGGAGAAAGGAATCCCCAGATGGAAACTGGGGGCCTGGGGACAGCTTGGAGGTTGGGTACAGTGCAGCTGGAAGCATCATCATTGTAAACGGTCCAGTGGCACAGTGAGGGAGGAAGGAGCTGGGGACCTGGCCCGGTTGGTAGAGTGCTTGCCTCACACACTCTAGCACCACAGACAACCTACAGTAGTGGTAGGTGGAGGCAGGAAGTTCACAAGTTCAAGGCCACCCTTAACTTCAAGGCCAGCCAGGACCTCGCGTCTGTTAACAAGGATAATGTGTTTATCCCAGTGTCTGTCTCTCCAAACTGCTGTTGCTGCTGCACACACTTAGGAACGTTCGCATGCTCTTCTCTCTCCTGATGATCAGATGTCTCACGCACCAGTGTGGCCCATTTGGATTGGCCGCACTCCTCTAGTCACCTGGGGCTTCGGCCCCTAAAGACAACTGTGTACATTCCTGTGAGGAGTGAGTCAGTTTTTGCCTTGGGGTTGTTGTGTTTTGAGATAGCATCTCACTGTGTAGCCTGAGCTGGCCTTAAGCTAGAAGTGACCCTCCTTTTGCTCTCCCTACGGTGGCAGAATTCAGGTGTGTGCCATCACAGCTGACTTCACTGTGGTGGGTCTTGATAATAAACTAATTTTACTAGTTTTTGGATGAAGAAACAGACCCCCAGGGAGGTTCAGCCTGTCCACAAACAACCACACTGGGCTATGGAGCCTGCCCAGGGGAGAGGTGCTGCAGTCAGGACTGAGTGTTCTCACAGGGTCTGAGTTTTCTACTCTGCGGTTAGCTGCCCCATGCAGGTCCTAGTCAGAAAATCTAAGGGAACGAAGACACCATTGCTCTGTAGAGTGGGAGCTGGTATTCTAGGGCAAGTTCAATGCAGCTATGTGACCTTGGATTAGCCACTTTACTTCCCTGTGCCCGGATTCCCTTCTCTGTCAGATGGTGGGCACAGGCACCACCTGGTGACATGGGTGGCACCTGGTGCACAGGAAGCTCTTTCCTCACTGTCCTATGCTTAGTGTTGGCTCCAGGAATGACCAGGAGTCCAGAGCTTTGTGGGTAATCATGGAGGAACCCATGTTTATTCTTGTTCCAACAGTAAACAAAAATGCTAACCCAGACCCACTGCCAAAGAAAGAGGAAGAGAAGAAGGAGGAAGAGGAGGCAGACCCCGGGGAGGACGGCCCAAAACCCATGCCGCCCTACAGCTCCATGTTCATCCTCTCCACTACCAACCCGTGAGTATGGGAGCAGAGGCCTGGCCAGGCTCCCCAGGGTAGGCGGGGCAGACAGTGGAAGATATATTCTCTTCAGGACAATCTTGAGTCTTGAGGCCCTCAGTAGACCCTCTTGCTTCACTCATAGGAGATAAAAACTTGTCATAACATACTACCCTGGAAAAGACCCCTTCCTGCCATGAGATGGAAAACACTGCTGTAAATACCAACCTGTGCCATGCTGGGACAGGTGTCCTTTAGAAATTGCTGCCTTGTGCTGTCCACAACCTGTGTGGCAATCATGCATCTGAATTCTGTGAATAACCATTGCACCACACAGATGTGGACTCTGGGCCCTGCATGTCAGCTTTTTTCTAAAGTTCCGTTTTTCTCCTTTACTAAACAAATGTCTAAGTGGCACTTACTGTCAAGTATTGTTCCAAGTGCTTTATAAATTTACAGCTTTTTTTCAGAATAGCCTCTTAGCACTGGTGCAGTGAAAGCGGGTGAGGCTTGAGCCAGAACAGGCTGCTTCTACCAGCCCAGGTTTTGCTTGTTTGGGTGGTCCTGGGGACCGACCAGGCCTTGTGCAGGCAAGCACTCCACCAACTAAGCCACAGCTCAGTGTTTCTGCTTGTGGTGGAAGTGATGGGATTTGTTTTGAGTTTTGTTTTTAATTTTATTTATCACTGGTGTGTGTGTGTGTGTGTGTGTGTGTGTGTGTGTGTGTGGTGTGTTTGCCATGGCTCCCATGTGGAGGCCAGAAGACCCTGGAGTCATTGTTCTCCTTCCATCTCCATGTGGGTTCCAGGGATTGCACACTGGGCACAGGTTAGCAGGGAGAGCACCTTTACAGCTCACTGGCCCTTGTCTTTTGTTTTGTGCATGTATTGTTAATGTTGTATTTTTGTGCGTGTCTTGTTTTGGGTGTGTGTGATTTGCTGATGTGTGTATTTTGTCCTGTGTGTGTGTTTGTTGTGTTTTGTGTGTGAGTGTGTAATTTGTTTTCAGACCAGATCTTACTCTGTGACCACACTGGCCCTGAACTCATAACATAGTCCAGATGTCTTGAACTCTTAGTGATTCCTCAGCCACAGCCTCCCTGTGCTCAGACTACTGACAGGAGCCACCACTCTCAGTTTCTTTGTTTAGACACTAGAATATTTTACACATGGAAAACCTAGCCTGGAAATGGCTCCATGAGTAGAGAGGCTGCGAAGCCCTGCCAACCTGAGTTCAGTTCCCAGGACCCACAGAATCAACTCTCACAATCTGTCCTTCGCTCTGTACAGGCAAGCCTGGGCACAGCCACCATCCCACACACACAAGTAAATAATGTAATTAACTAAAAGAATAAGTAAGTGAAGTCTTTCTATGTCCTGCAGAGTCATTAGTAGTAGTGATTCCACTAGCTTCGGAAACCACCTAGTTCAGTTGTTTGGAGAGTAGGAACTCTTCCACAGGCAACATGGCTGTCTCGGGTAGCTGAGGGCTTCCAGCTGCACTGGACTATGGAACCCACCCAGTGCCCACCCAGTGCCCCATGGAGAGTCCTTGACAGATGGTCTGGGTGGGGCAATGGAATTGGACTGTAGGGGAGGAAAGGGGAAGGGCCCCTGAGCCTGCAATCTAAGTGGCTCCCTGCTCCGCCCACAGCCTTCGCCGGCTGTGCCATTACATCCTGAACCTGCGTTACTTCGAGATGTGCATCCTCATGGTCATTGCCATGAGCAGCATAGCGTTGGCTGCTGAGGATCCTGTGCAACCCAACGCGCCCCGCAACAACGTGAGTCCCAGTTCTGCTCCCCATCTGAAACAACAGACGAGATAGACATTTACCTCTGAGCCACACCACAGGCCCATTATATGACTAGCAGGTCTCTTATCCTAAGGGAAGCTGACTGACTCGGGTGGTCATAAGCACCCTCTTCTGATCATGTTCAGTAATTACCAGCCCTTGAACCTGTAGCTCCTGCCTCTTCCCCACCCCCCCCACCCCCCCACACACACAGGGTGTCCTAGGTGGCTCCTGAAGCTAGAAGCAGGGACAAAGGCCATTTTTGCTAATCCATACTGAAACAGCTAGGGCCCGACTCTGGGCAGGATGGTGGAGAGAGGAAGGGGAGGGTCCGTCATCCCAGACTGAGTGGTACCCTCAAAGTGAAAGAGAACCAGATGGCCAGGTGGCCCCAGAGTTTAGAAGATACTCCTGGAAACAGGAGAGCCCTGAGTGTGGACACTGGCCCGTCTACCCCATCACCCCAAGGACAGTCACCCCCACGGTGGAATAGACTTCTCCAAGGCCCTCTTAGTCCACAAGTGACTTGGTGTACTTAAAATACGCACTCTTGGTGACCAGCCCTCAGCAGGGTAAATCAGTAGGATTTGCCGCCATCTGCTGGACACTTTGTTCCACAACCTACACATCTTTAATCCTGCCTGGGAGTGGCTCCTGGGTGGAAGCTCTGCTTCTGGGGAATTTTCAGTGTTCCCACACCCCAGTGGGCAAGCCTGTGATTGGGTTCCCTGGCCCTTTGTCCGTGCAGGTGCTGCGGTATTTTGACTATGTTTTCACAGGCGTGTTTACCTTTGAGATGGTGATCAAGGTAAGAACAGTACTGGGGACCTCCACAGACCTTCCGAGAGGAAAAAGGCTCAATCCAAAAGTAGATGTGCTGAGTGTGTGTGAGGGGAATTCACCAGACAGTGTGATGGAGAGAGGGAGGAAGGAGGGGGGAGGCAGGGAAGAGCAGGAAGTAAGGCATGACTGTGGCTGGGAGGACTTTAGTGTACACACCAAAGGAAGGGGGAGAGCTGTGGAGAGCTTTGGGACTCTGCATGAGTGCTCTCAAGCACCCTCAGATGACAGATGAGGGGATTGTCAGGGACCAAGTAGGCCATGACAAGGGCAGGAACCACAGATCACAGAAGAAGTAAGAGGTAGACAGAGTCTTGGGAGGCTCCAAATACAGGGTACAAGGTTTCCTGGTGCATGATCTCCTGTGGGGCTCAGGCAGAGCACACTCTGATGCCTGGGCTTGAGGGCTTCAGAGTCAGGTCAGGCTCCCTTTCCTCAGGACCACCTGTCATCCTGCCTGTCCCTCCTTTCCCAGGACGGTGTTATCCTAGCGAAGGGTTGAGGGCTCTGAGCAAACTATTCTCTCCCTCTAGATGATCGACCTGGGCCTTGTCTTGCATCAGGGGGCCTACTTCCGTGACCTCTGGAACATTTTGGACTTCATAGTGGTCAGTGGGGCCCTGGTGGCCTTTGCCTTCACGTAAGTCTCCATGCAGGCTCCTCACCCTCAGTCTGAGTCCCACTGTCAGATGTGGATCATATTCTAGAGTTCTGAGATGGGAATGAGAGCCGTAGGCCAGTGTGGGTGGGGAGAGGGCAAGGTATGCCCAGTGACGCTGCAACTGGCTTTGTGCATGCCATCACCATTAAGGAAGGAAGGAAGGGAGGGACCAGAGCCACCTTCCGCTCCTCCCACAGCAAGGTGGTGGCCTCTTGCTGTGCTGCTTCTGGTATTCTTGCCTCTGGGGGACATCTCATCTCCCTACCCACAACCCCCTACATGTTGTCTCTTTGGGGTGCCCCTGAAAAGACAATCAGAAAGCAAGTGTGCATGAGATCCCATCCCACCTGTTCCCCAAGACTCCTCACCATACACCTGGTGGCCTACTTCTATGTGTCTCTGTCCTCCCGAGGCTCCTAGGATGCCCTACCCTCAGCAAGGTTATATACTATGGTACCACTCCACAATGGCACCCTGGTTATAGGAGGCAGTTTCAAATGTGGCTCCCAATTTCTGAGTGACCATTTTAAAATGGCAACTATTTCAAGATGGCACCCAAGTTCTGAGTTACCATTCCAAGCTAGCACCCACTTTGTGGTGGTACTGGAGAACAGGGCAGCCATTCTAAGATAACCGTGAATTCTTACCATCATCCCAAGATGACATTCTAGGGTTTAGGGGCCATTGCAAGTTGGTGCCCACACCTGGTGATGGTGGTGCCCACCAAGATGGTGCCCAGGTTCTTGATGGCCATTCCAGAATGACCCCTTAGGTCTGGGCAACCATTCCAAAATGGAGTCCAGGTTCTTGAAAAACATTTCAAGACAGTGCTCAAGAAGCAGACGGCCATCCCAAGATGGCAACTGAGTTCTAGAAAGCCATCTCAAACATGCTCAAGGGGTCAGAAGCAATTCCAAGATGTTACCTGAAATCTTGCCATCATTCCAAGATCGTGCTTAAGTGCAGAATTGTCATCTCAATGTCTCCGGAGGTCTATACATCCACTTGATGTGGTATCTAATATCTCAGTGGCCATTCTCAAAGGTACATGAGCTCTGCCATCCAAGCTTCTAGATAACCTTTCCAGACGGTGTCCAGCCTGAGATGGAGCTCAGGTTAGGTCTAATTGGAGAGGGAGCCCGAGATCCCGGCAGCAGACATCTATATCAGGGAGAGACCTAACTTGCTCCTCATCCAGAAATCCATCTTGGGAACCAAAACTGTGCTTATCACATAGGTCAGTCCCAGAAAGAAAGGTCTTACAAGGTCCCTGACCGCCCCCCCCCCACCTGGCACAGAAACCTGAGGGTTTCTTTGGATTGTCTGACTGGCTGCCTCTCAGTAGGCATGGCCTCTCAGCCTGCTCCCTCCCCTGGAGCTAAGTGCCCATTTCATCACAGAGGGCCCCAACTGTTACCCATTTCCAGGGGAAGGTCTACAGTAGGGCCTCCCAAGCTGCCCCCTGGAGCACAGCAAGCTGTGGTTGTGGTGGACATGAATCAGCATTTCCATAGCCAGCAAGCCTAACTCGGCCAGACTCCCAGCTCTCTTTTCTTTTATCCACTCTTCCGATTCTCTCCCTGTCCTCCGTGTATTCTCTTCTCTTCCCTTCTTTTTTCTGGTCCTGAGGATGGAGCCAGAGGGTGGAGCCAGGGGCCTTTGCACTGAGCCCCGAGCGATGCTCCCAGCTCTAGAGTCAGACTTTTAATATTCTCACAAATTCAGTGCAAACATAGTGCTATGCTGCATTCCTATAATTCCTTGTTTTTAACGTTATTCCCTAATTCCTATGTAAGAGAAGGTCAGACTAGGGACAGCCATGTGCCTGTGCAGGCTGGCAGTTCTAACAGAAACTGGTATTGAAAGCATGGGCCAAGGATTCTCTTGGAATTTTGGAAGAACTTGGAATTGTGGATCTTGCTGTGAGGTGAAAGAGGAGACACCATGACCCCTACCGTTCCCCTACCTCACTACCAAGAATCCACTTGGCCCTGCCACTTCTCACTAAAGACAGGACTGCAGCTCGGTGCAAGCCAGCCAGCACCTTGTTTAAGTCACTCCTGCACACCCAACAGCAAAAGCGATTGCCAGTTGCTGCTTGCTTCCCAAAAGACGTTTCAGAACCTCCTTGTCCCTCAGTCCTCAGCAGCAGGCTCTGCTCTCTTGTACCAGAGGTGTTTCAACTTGTGAAGTCTTTGCTTGGTGTCTCCTTGTTGTCATGGTAGAGCATAAGCTTGCTGTTTTCCTTTCTTTTGTCTATCCTGTGAGCCTGTCTGCTCATAGATAAGGTGGAAAACCCCAATAGGAGTAAGTGGTACCTCCGTCTGGGTGTGGTGGCAAATGTGAGGTCAAAGCAGGAGGATTGCTGATCTAAAGCCAGCCTGGGCTATGGAGCACAGATGTCTCAGTAAAGAAGAAAAGGACTTAGGGTCTGTCACACCAGAGTAGTGATCCCCATTCCAGTTTCTCCAGATGAGAAACTGAGGCTGACCTGAACCCCTCTGAATGATCCCACCCTCCTCTCCTCACCCAGATCTGTATGTGTGATCTGTGTAGGCATAGGTGTGGGTGTGCATTCGTGTGCTGTCCGTCCACTAACCATGCTCCATCTTCCATGCACCGTCACTAACGAGCCATCTCACAAGCTGTCACCAAGAGGGACGTCACGCTCAGTGCTCATGCTTTGGAGCAGCTATCTTGACATCTCACAGCAGCTGCTAGCTAGATCATGATCCCACCCTCACTGCCAAGAGTCCATCTGGCACCACCGCCCCTCCCCCAGAGCAGGTCTTCAGCTGCTGGCAGACTCTGGCATAGCTGCCAGAGTGTAGCTTGATCCAGCTGCTCCTGCACCCTCAAAACCACACTCCCAGCAACTAAAGAAGAGGCCCTCCAGCAACATCCTCACAATAGCCCTGTCCCCAAGGGGCTCTCCAGCAGCACCTTAAAACAGCCCTGTCCCCGAGGAAGGCAGATTCAAGCTCAAGATGCAGGCATGTGACTCTCAGTCTGCCACTTTCTGGCTAGCTTCCTCATCTGGAAAATGGGCACAATGGTGCCATCCTCCTGCAGATAAATGCAGTGGCACGAGACTCAGCAGCACATACACATTAGGGGAAGGCCACGGGCAATGGAGCTCAGGGGCAGTGCTGGGCTGGTGTGCAGGAACTCTGAGTTCAAACAAAAGATAAAGTAGATGCCAGTGCCGTTGGAGGCACTGCTAACGCCCATGGAGAAGGGCTATGGATTTACAGTAGATGCCAGTGCCGTTGGAGGCACTGCTAACGCCCATGGAGAAGGGCTATAGATTTACAGGCAGGGCTGAGAGCCCTAAGCTGGACCTCGGGAAGGCTCAGTAGAGATATTTGTAGACATTAAACCATTCAAGGTTGAAAAAAGAAAATTGTTGGGTATAACTTGATGCCTAGAATCCCAGCTCCTCAGGAGGCTGAGGCAGGAGGACCACAGTGTCAAGGACTGCCAGGAAATTTAGCAAGACCCTCAAAATAAAAAGTAAAGAGAAGTCTCAAGGAGTGGCTCATAGGTAGAATCCCCCAGTGAGGGGCTGGGAACAGCTCAGCAGTAAAACGCTGACCTAGCCTGTGTGAGGTCCTTGATTCCCCATCAGCAGCAACTCTCCTTCCAGAAAGGTCCACCCACCTGAGTGACACACTCTACATCCCAGCTACTTAGAAGTTGGAGGCAGGAAGATCAGTTATTCAGGCCAGCCTGGGCTACATCTTGACAAGTCAGTAGAAAACAAGGTGGAGGCTCCTGATACTGAAGCATCATGAAGACAAGCCCATTTTCCAGATGAAACTTGTTGGCAGTCAAAGCGCCATTCAAGCCTCTGTTCCCTCCCCATGACACTCACCTACAGCAAGCTGAGCCCCCGTGCCAGGACCGCTGTAGGATGCGACCCTGCTCTTGGCAGTGACTGAGTGGCGAGTTCACCCAGGGTAATAGGCAGCCCCAGGGCTGCCTTACTCCTTGGAAATTTGCCTTTGCGAGCTGCTGTCAAGGCCATGTCCTGCCCAGTGCAGAGACTGAAGGAAAGGCTGGTTCCCCTGGTCCCTGGGATCCCAGAGCCCAGTGCCCATGTGTGTCTGTGCGTGTCCTGTGTTCTCTCTGAGGCCACTCACGATTTGTCTCTCCTTCCGACGCCACCTCACCAGGAGCAGTACACGGTAAAGTGCCTCTCTCTCTCTCTCTCTCTCTCTCTCTCTCTCTCTCTCTCTCTCTCTCTCTCTCTCTCTCTCTCTCCCTCCCTATTCTGTCTTGTCTCCCGTGCCCCATTCGCAGCCATGTTGGTTCTGGCCTTCTTTTTCTGTGGCCTTTGTTCTTGCTGGTGTCCTGTTGCTTACCATGATCAGAGCCTGCTCCCCAGGGGGCAGAGGAGTCACAAGGGCTCACAGCCTCACCTGCCCTTGTGACCCACTAGCTCTTACCCAGAGCAGAAGGGGCAAGACATGTGATGTCAGCAGGGCCAAGGAGCTGGGGAGAATAGTCACCAGAGCAGCTGAGGTGTGGGAAATGGGCTTTCCAGAGAGGAGGTGCCCATAACACTGAGGAGCCTCTACCTGGCACATCTTCCTAGCCACTTAGGGACTGAGGCAGGAGAATCTTAGAGTTTCAGGTTTGCCTGACTTACATAATGTGTCCCTGCCTCAAAAAGGATAAGATATATATAGAAGTCAGTGTTCTTCTTTAATACGTAACAAGCAGTTAGAAATAGGAAACACCAATCAGTGAACAAAAGTATATACGAGGAAATATCAGGACTGGGTGGTGGTGGTGCACACTTTTAATCCCAACACTCAGGTGGCAGAGGCAGGTGGATCTCTGAATTGGAGGCCAGCCTGGTCTACATAGTTCTAGACCAGCCAGGGCTGCCTAGACAGATGCTTTCTCAAAACAAAAAGACACCTTAGTTAAGTGTTTGTCATGCAAACATGAGGACCCAAGTTCAGTCTCTAGAACCCATGGAAAGCGTGACATGGTGGCACACACATGTAAACGCAGAACTCGGGGTGGAGAGACAGATCCCTGGGGATACCTTGCTGGCCAGAACAAGATCCTGCTTCAAAAGATAAGTGGTGACACCTGGAGAACGTCACCTGAAGTTGACTGCCTCCACCTGCATACATCTACACAGACACATGCTCACATCTACACAGACACATGCTCACATCTACACAGACACATGCTCATATCTATCTACACAGACACATGCACACATCTACACAGACACATGCTCATATCTATCTACACAGACACATGCACACATCTACACAGACACATGCTCATATCTATCTACACAGACATATATGCACACATCTATAGACACATGCTCACATTTACACAGACACATGCTCACATCTACACAGACACATGCTCACATCTACACAGACACATGC
>JAQHUG010000066.1:86669-151975 GCA_028555095.1 Dicrostonyx torquatus
CATATGCACACATCTACACAGACACATGCTCACATCTACACAGACACATGCTCACATCTACACAAACACATATGCACACACACCAAGGCAAGAAACAAATTGACCGAGAGGGCTGGAAGCACAGCAGCACATGCACACACACACAGCTATAACCAGCTTTCCTCATATACCAGGAAATGGTGCTGGTGCTAGGCAGCTCTGCCCATGACTTGGGCAGTAATCAATATGAACATGTTTGCCCTGGGACTGCAGCCTTGGTACATTCCAGTGTCCTGAGACCTCACACCAATTGTGAGTCAGTAGCTGGGACAACAGCCAAGATTAAAGAGAAAACACAGAAGAAATCATCACAAGTTGGGCCTCTGAGGGTTTCCTGTTAAACACAGCCCTTGTCTAAGCCTGACATAGATCTCTCCAGAAATAGCACCAGAGGCTGACTGGAGCCCAGAGCTGTCGAGGGAGGTGAGCATCACATCAGCAAAGGGAGGTGAGCATGGCTGGGCGGTCAGCGTACAGAGCCAGATGGGGCACACCCATAATCCCAGCACTCAGGAGTATGACATCGGAGGATCTCAAGGCAACATGGGCTACATGGTGAAACTTTGTCTCAAGGAAATTTAAAAAAAAAAAAAGAGCTGGTGAAATGTCTAAACTAGTAAAGGCACTTGCCACCAAGCCTGAGAATCTGAATTCTACGGGATCTATGTGGTAAAGGAGAGAACCAACTCCCAAATGTTGTCCACACATGCTGTGACACACATTTGCCCACAAAATAAATAAATCTAATTTAAAAGGTTTTTGACTCTCCAGGTGCTGGTGGTACACACCTTTAATCCCAGCAGTCAGGAGGCAGAGACAGGTGGATCTCTGAGCTCAAGGTTAGCCTGGTCTACAGAGTGAGCTCCAGGGCAGGCAGAGCTACACAGAGAAACCCCATCTTGGAAAACAAACAAAAAAGTTTTTTGGCTGGGCATAATGATGTGCACCTTTTAACCCAGCCTTCAGGAGGGAAAACAAAAATAGATCTCTGAATTCAAAGCCAACCCCGGCCTATTTGTTGTGTGTTGTGTGTTTGAGGACTCCACATTAAGGCCCTTTCTCCAAAAGCAGAAAAAGAAAAAAAATTACAGAAATCAGGGAGTTGTGGCCAGAGGTTGGGCTGTGCAGCAGTCAATGAGTTTATCTAGATTGCAAAGGGCCTTGACATGTCAAACCAAAAGTCTGCCTTGCTCTTTAAGAACTCAGATTTGGGAAGAATCCTCAGTAGAATAAAATGGTGACCAGTATGTATAAAAAGACAGGAAGTACATGTGTGGGGCGGTAGGGTCTGTCGTAAAATGTGACCCCGATGAGCAGTGGACACTTTGGATAGCACCCTCTGGGGATTGGGTGAAGACAGCAGACAAATGTGACTCTAGGATTTATGTTTGGGCCCTGAGTAAGGGTAGGGGGTCCATTAACCTCAAGATCTTGGTAGCCCCATGCCATACCATCCTCTTTGGAAACCAAGTTGTGGGTATCTAAGAGCCCCTGTGCTTTTGGGGTCTGCATGGCTAAGCCCAGCAGGCCACACTTTTTACCACTGGGAAAGATAGATGGGGACCTTAGCAGACTGAGGCAGCAACCATAGCTGAGGTCATGCTGGCATTTGAAAGGACCAACCCCTGGTCACTGTGTCCTTCAACTTAGGGGACGTGGAGGGAGGTGCACCGTCCCTACTTCTTCAGAAGGGGGGTAGATCTCTGGCAGTCACCAGCCTCCGAGGCCAAAAGGCAAAGAGCAGTGGAAGAGTTGATGCAAAAGGCTGCACATGGTGGTGTACATTTTAGTCCCAGAACTTGGGAGGCAGGTGAAGGAGGAGCTCTGTAGTTCCTGGCAAGCCATGGCTCCGTAGTGCGACACTGTCTCAAGAAACCTAAGAGGGAAAAGTTAGTGCAGAGGTGGGGTCTTCGGCAAACTGTGAGATCAGGATCTCCTCAAAGCCATATGGTTTCCAGGCCGAAACTAAAACATCCTTTGGAAAGGGATGGGATATGCCTGACTCAGCCCAGACCTGAGTGCAGGCAAGAGGGACCACATGGGGTTGTGGGCCCCTCCCCAGCCTGACTGCCACTCCATCTCTTCCCTTCCCCAACCCTGACATCCCCCAACAGTGGCAATAGCAAAGGGAAAGACATCAACACCATTAAGTCTCTACGAGTCCTCCGGGTGCTACGACCTCTAAAGACCATCAAGCGGCTGCCAAAGCTAAAGGTGAGACAGGTCTGGAGAGAGGGCCCTCAGGCTGACCATGCGCAGATGGAAGGGTTGCACATTACTCCAGAATGGTCTAAGAAACAGACCATGGTGGGAAGACAATCCCAAGTTTAAGGTCAGCCTGGATCCACAGGGGATCCCTGTTTCAAAACACATTAAAAGCCGGGCGGTGGTGGCACATGCCTTTAATCCCAGCACTCGGGAGGCAGAGGCAGGCGGATCTCTGTGAGTTCAAGACCAGCCTGGTCTACAAGAGCTAGTGTCAGGACAGGCTCCAAAGCTACAGAGAAACCCTGTCTCAAAAAAAAAAAAAACCAAAACACCACATTAAAGGAGGTAGATGCTAGTATGCTAGTTGCCTCGTGGCCTTCCTATATGGGTGTGCTTACTAGGCTTGTACAGCAGATGGCAGCAAAGGGGTTGGCTGGCAGAATCTGCCCTAGGTCGGGATTTCTTTTGGTGGGTTACTGCAGAGACTAGTGAGAAGGCACTAGTTCCAGGGCAACAGAACTACTTAAATAGTTGGGACATGGGGATGATCTCAGCAGAGTGCTTGCCTAGTGTACAAGAAGCACTAAGTTTCATACCCGGGGATTCAAACTGTGGAGGCAGGAGGATTAGAAAGTCAAGGTCCTTTTAAGGCCTGAGCTACACGAGATCCTGCCCAAAAATGGTTGTGAGGTGCCTGGAACAGGACACCTGGTACCCAGTCACCATACGGCTGTTAGGGGACAAGGGTGAGGAAAGGTCCAGGCACACATGGAATATACTTTCCCCCAATATTTTCAAGCCAGCTGTTAGAACCCGCAGGTGCCTCGGGTACAGAGGGAGCAGCAGCCATGCTTCCAGCCCCATGCCTCTTCCCCTGACGCCGGCTGTGTTTGCCTCTTCCTTGTTCCGGCGCAGGCCGTGTTTGACTGTGTGGTGAACTCACTCAAGAACGTCTTCAACATCCTCATCGTGTACATGCTCTTCATGTTCATCTTTGCTGTGGTGGCCGTGCAGCTCTTCAAGGGCAAGTTCTTCCACTGCACGGACGAGTCCAAGGAGTTCGAGCGAGACTGCCGGTGGGTGGGCCACGGTCTCGGGACCCCTGCAGGGGGGGTGAAGTACAGGGTTGGCGGTCCAGACGCTAAGGCAGAGGGATGACTCTGGGTCCGCTTGGATCTGGGATAGGATTTTTAAAGCCAGGTATGGTGGTACACACCTAGGTCCTCAGCACTCTGAAGGCCGAGTTGTGAGACCAGCCTGAGTTACAGAGTGGGCACTTGTCTCAAAAACTAGTGTGCAAGCTTGGTGTGTGCACGGCAAGGTGCAGGCCCACTCCCTGGCATGAAAAGTAGTAACAAGGAAGAAGTGTGCAGTGTGAGGCACAGACTTGTCGCCCCAGCCCTTGGGGGCTGAGATGGGAGGTTGGAGAGGTCCAGACAAGCCTGGGCTACACAGAGAGACCCTATCTCATAAAAGAAACAGTTTGAGAATTTGGGCTCACAAACCTGGGTTAAGCCATTCTCCTAGTCTCCCAATGACTTGGTGAAGTGGGGCTCCATAGTCCCTGGTTGGGGCGTGTCTGAGCAGCCCTGTTCAGATACTTCCAGGCACAGTGGCACAGGCCTGTCATTCCACTGCTTGGGATACTGAGGCAGGAAGAGCCAGAATTCCAGCCAGCCTGGGCTACATTGTGAGACCGTGCCACACAAAAAGGCTCCTAGACTCTTGGGTGGTGTCTGAAGCTCACTCCTTCCTGCTCTGAAAGAAGCAGCCATTGCCTCTTAAGGTGTGAGAACCCTGAAATAGGGTGCCCCTGTGTTTGCCTCCCTGCCCTGTCTGTGTCCCCACACCCACACTCAAGCCAGGGTCTCAGCTCCCACAGGGACAATGCTGTGCTCCAGGCAGCACAAATGGCCTTAGGGAGGTGGTGGCGCCCTGCTGACTAACCAGCTCTCTGTGACAGAGGCAAGTACCTCCTGTATGAGAAGAACGAGGTGAAGGCCCGAGACCGAGAGTGGAAGAAGTACGAGTTCCACTACGACAACGTGCTCTGGGCCCTGCTCACGCTCTTCACCGTGTCCACGGGCGAGGGCTGGCCGCAGTGAGTGGTCCGCATGGAAGGGCAAGGGCTGGGGACCCCTGGAGCAGGGGAGCGGAGTGGAGGAGGAGGGAGGACAGGGGTGTCAGAACCTGGTTCTGTGCCCAAGGTCATTACCAAGATGGCGCTCTTATAGTTTAGGGGCTGTCCATGGGGCTGAGTGTGGCTCTGATGCTGAGTGTGGCCTAGCTGCTGGGAAATCCAGGTTACTCGCCAGCGGCACAAATGTGAACACAATCTTAAAAACAACAACCTTACTGTGATGGTGGCTGTGACTTTAACTCCAGCATCCCGAGACAGTGGCAGGAGCAGGGGTTTCTCTGAGCCTGATGCCATGACCACCCAGGGCTGCACAGTGAGACTCAGAATAAAGACTCAAGGCTGCGAGGTAGCTCTGAACAGGCCTTGCTGTTCATCCAGAAGGCAGGAGTTGGGTTCCCAGCTCTCACATCAGACTTTGCCACCTGCACTTCTAGGGATCTGGTACCTCTGAGCTCTGAGGGCACTGCACTTGTGTGCACGTACTCACACATGCACGGTTTTAAATAAAAAAGTCTTTTAAAAAATAAAAATTAGGTGGTGGCACACGCCTTTAATCCCAGCACTCCGGAGGCAGAGGCAGGCGGATCTTTGTGAGTTCGAGACCAGCCTGGTCTACAAGAGCTAGTTCCAGGACTGACTCCAAAGCTGCAGAGAAACCCTGTCTCAAAAAACCAAAATAAATAAAAAATAAAAATTAAGAAGAAAAAGCGAGCCCCGGGGCTGGGGGAATGAGTCAGTTGGTAAAGGCCTGAGTTTGAATTTCAGCAGCTGCACAGGAGCCAGGCATGCAAACAAATACTTCAGTCCCCAGTACTAGTCCCAGGAGCTCCGTGGCTGTTCAGCTTGGCTAAACCAGCAAGTTCCAGGATCAGCGAGAGACTCTGTCTCCCAGAATAAGGCACGATCAGCAAGGTAGCTCAGCAGGCAAAGGGACCTGCATGGTGCAAGGAAGGAACTGCACTCCCAAAAGTTATCCTCCCTAACACAGCAGGCATGCACACACAAATAAATACATTTAAATGTTGTGACCCAGTGGGCAAGAATGCTTGCAGTTCTCCTAGAAGACCAGAACCCAAGGCTTGCGGCTCACATCACCTGTGACTCCAGCTCCAGGGGACTCAGCATCCTCCTCTAGCCTCTGGATACCTGCACTCATTTGCCTCACAGGCACACACACACAAAGATAAATTTAAGAAGAAAGTCATAGCCATACAGAAATGATTTGTCCAAACAAGGTACCCATGTTCATCACGGTGAACATACGTGTTATCACATCTGCTATACACAGGCACTTTTTGGACACCAATTTTTTCCCTTTGGTTAGAGATTATTTACAGAGCAAGACAGCCATGAACGCTGCATTCACCAGACACAGAACTTTCGTGTCTGTGTGTATGTGGTGCTGGGAATGGAACCAAGGGCCTCACACATCCAAGGCACTGAGCCCCACCAAGAGAGTTTTTAAGCCACACATCCTGTGCATCTTTACAGTGCTGCTTTGAGCACACTTCCACACATGCTGCCATTGAACCTCCTTCATACCCACCACCACCTGTGTTTAAATGCCCCACGATGGCCGATGCCTGCTTCCAAGATGCCCTGCCTCATCCATCACCACAAACCTGGCTTTAGATACCAACCAAGGGGTCCTTAGAAGAATCTCCAAACTGCTGAATGTCGGTTTCCTTATGTGCAAAGTGGATCCAGGGCTGCTGGGAAAGCGTGTGAAATGTTCAGCATTCTTTGGCACATAATCAACCCAGTGCTTCTCAGAAGGCATTGACTGGGTTTATCTCTTTTCCATCTCTTGTCTCCCCCCCTCCTCCCTTCCTGTGTCCCTGCCCTTTCCATCCCCTCTGCTGCTCTCCTGTCCCCCTCCCACATTTCACAGGGTCCTCAAGCACTCAGTGGATGCCACTTTTGAGAACCAGGGCCCCAGCCCCGGGTATCGCATGGAGATGTCCATCTTCTATGTGGTGTACTTTGTAGTGTTTCCCTTCTTCTTTGTCAACATCTTTGTGGCCTTGATCATCATCACCTTTCAGGAGCAGGGAGACAAGATGATGGAGGAGTACAGCCTGGAAAAAAACGAGGTACCACTGCCTAGTTGTGTTCCCTGTTTAAAAACTGGTACTCAGCCTTGTTCTCTCTCTCTCTCCCTCTCCCTCTCATCCACACACATACTCACGCACACACACACATACACACAAGAAACCTGAATGAAAAAAAGGAAGGACATCACTGGAGGAGGCAGGTTTTTTATAGATAAAAGGGAAAGTATAGCCAGAGGCAGAGACATCTGGGAGGGTCCTGAGCCTGGCCATGTAAAGGGAACGGGGAGGGAAGAGGGGAGAGAATAGCCTCGCCAAGAGGGGCAGCCTGGGCCAAGAGACTGACTAAGAGGGTATAGACCTAGTAACCAAAATAGCTGGATTATATAGGGAAGAGAAGCTGGGGGAAAGGTAGTCTAGCCCATGGGCTGGGGAATTTGGGATATACCAGCCCTACCCTGTGATAGGTAGGGACTGAAGGATGCTGGGAAAAACTAGCAGCTATGTCCAGTTTGTGTAAATAGGCAATTCAGTCAGTCTTTTGTCCCAGGTTTGAGGCCTAACATCCCAGTCTTTCTGTTGATAGCAGTGATAGGGGGATGCAGTCTTTTCTATGACTCCTTCCTTTTGACATTGGGGTGTCATTGTTAGGTACCCAAGAAGTTGGGATGTTGGCCAAGGCCAAGAAGAACAGGCCATTTCACTGACTATCCAGGCTCTTCAAGTCTATTTGGGGTTAAAGAAGTGTAGGTTTTATTGGAGCAGTCTGCAAGGCTGGACCACCTGGGATGTCTTAGGTAGGGTTTCTATTGCTGTGAAGAGACACTATGACCACAGCAACTCTTATAAAGAAAACATTTAATTGAGGTGGCCTCCTTACAGTTCAGAGTTTTAACCCATTATTATCGTGGTGGGAAGCATGGTGGCATGCAGGCAGACATGATGCTGGCTACATCTTAATCAGAAGATGACAGAAAATGGCCTGTGACACTCAGAGTAGTTTGAAAATAGGAGAACTCAAAGCCCACCCCCACAATGACACACTTCCTCCAATAATGTCACACCTACTCCAACAAGTCCACACCTCTTTAGTGAGTTTCTTTTCTGAATCTTGAAACAAGGAAAACTGTAACTATAAAGTTTTCAACTCCCTCAGAGACCCAAGAAGGAAATAATATTACCTGAGTAAGCAAGAAATGTAAGCAAGGAACTTCCAAAAAAATGTGAAAAATGACAGAAACAGCTGGCTGCCTGGACAGTCACCCAAAGGTCCTCTGCAATATTGGGCATCCATCATTGGTCTACAGGCCTAGCATATTTGAAAGACTTTTCTGTGAAGTAGGATATTCAAATGACTGTCCTAACTTGTCTTGGCAAGGTTTGGCAGTCACTCTCTTTTGTGTCCTGTTTGTGCAAATTGGACAGCATACTATCAGCAGTTGAGGCAAGGGGAGTTTCTTTCTTTTTTTTTTTTTTTTGGTTTTTCAAGACAGGGTTTCTCTGTGGCTTTGGAGACTGTCCTGGAACTAGCTCTTGTAGACCAGGCTGGTCTCGAACTCACAGAGATCCGCCTGCCTCTGCCTCCCAAGTGCTGGGATTAAAGGCGTGCGCCACCACCGCGCAAGGGGAGTTTCTAGCCCAGTGGCAAACTTTTACCACAAAGGAAGTAAACTCCATATGGAGTTACTTCAATGTCTATCCTCTTCTCTGAAGCAGATTGGTGTTTTTTTTTCATTGTCATAAAAGAACCTATGTTATTAATTTAAATACCATATTCAGTAATCTCTGAAGTGTTTGAAGACAACCTATCTAAAATATCTCTGTTTGACCTTGGGAAAATACCTAATATGACTACAAGTTCAATTGTATTAGGTGACTAACTACTAACTTGCATTTCCTTATTCTAAATAGTTGGTAATAATAACTTTCAAAGAGTAGAAATTTCCATTACATTGTTCAATGATCTGTATAGATACAACACCTTGAGCAACAAATGTATATGTAGAATGTTTTAACAAAAATAACCTTAAATTTGTATCAATATACAAAAATCCATACCAGTGTAAAATATTTAAAACTAATGGTTGCTTTTTTGGGTTAAAAGTAGATTTAATAATCTACCTTTTTATCCTATTTCTATATCCCCTTTTTCTTTTCAGAGTAGACTCAATAATCTACCCTTATATCCTATCACCTATATCCCCCTTTTTTCTTTTCAAAATGAGAACCCTGAATCTAAACTTCTTTGTTCATCTTTTTTCCTGACCATTACCAATAACAATTTGTAACCAACTCCCCTAAACAATGACAAATACCCATAACCCACTGAGCAACTAAAAACCACCCACCCACCTCTTGGGAAAGTGGACTTCATGTTCTTAAAATACTTACTGCTATCTGGGGAGACAGCATCTTTAGGTGACGCTGAAAGGAAAAGTCTGGGTTCATTGTCAAGTCCTGGGAGAGGTCGCTATATCATTTGTTGTCCAGTCTCTGTATACTGGGAATGTCCCAAGTCCTGCTAGAGTAGTCTGTTAGGCTGGATCATCTCAGCTAGCCACCTCAAAACTGTTCTGAGCAGTTTGTAGTCCAAAGCCAATCTTTAGGTGGTGTTTTTCAGCTTAGTGATGTTATCATAGTCCTGGTGGAATCGTCATTATGGGTTCCCTTCCTCCTTTTGGAGACTTCAAAGGTTACTGTTAGGTGGTCATGGTTCCCTGCAGAAAAACATTTTAAATGTTATATGCAGTGGATCTCAAAGACATAAACCAAGATCATGTACAGAAAGCTAGAGGGAGTCTTTTTCTAGAATTAGTACTCTATATGACCATTAATATCATGACAAAAATGTTTAAAATACATATAGATATATGAATCTTATAAATTTTGAGGTAATATTCATTCATGGTGGCCGGGCGGTGGTGGTGCACGCCTTTAATCCCAGCACTCGGGAGGCAGAGGCAGGCAGATCTTTGTGAGTTCGAGACCAGCCTGGTCTACAAGAGCTAGTTCCAGTGCAGGCTCCAAAGCCACAGAGAAACCCTGTCTCGAAAAACCAAAAAAAAAAAAAATTCATTCATGGCTTATGAAAAATTTTCAAAGAATTGAAATAAAACCAAAGGATTATGAGATTAGTGGCAATAGAGTATCCCTAATTTTGGTTTTTCTTCTGTCCCATATCAGGTGGCTCTTCTGACATGAGACAGAGATTCTGGATTTTACTTTAACAAGCATGCTTGGGTTTAGAAAAGGAGAGAGCCACACTCCCATTCCAAAGCCAGCTTTAATTTTTAGTTGGATTGGAACTACAGAAAGACCATTTCCATTAAATGTCTGTAGAGAATAGCAGAAACAAACATTTGGGAAGATTTATTAAATTTCATCCTTGGGCTGGAAAGATGGCTCAGCGGTTAAGAGCATTGCCTGCTCTTCCAAAGGTCCTGAGTTCAATTCCCAGCAACCACATGGTGGCTCACAATCATCTGTAATGAGGTCTGGTGCTCTCTTCTGGCGGGCAGTCATGAAATTTCATCCTCTTGGAAATGTGATATACCAATAGGCCAATTTACTCTTTTTCTTGGTATGCTTTTTTCTGAATGATTTGTCCTTTTTCTTCAGGTGTCTCATTTATCCAGTGGTCTTCAGATTCCTTAGCTGGATGTCTTATTCTCCTGAAAAGGCAAAAAGACAACCCTTCCCCAACCCTGATTTTGGGAAGGTTCCCTTTTGGGAAGTTACATCTGATCAAATGAGAAGCATTTGTTAGACATATAAGTTAGTTTAGATTGAATGGTCACAATGATTGATGAACTATCATCTCTTTTAATTAAGAGATCTCTCTTGTTCAAATTGAACATTTATCAATTTTGATGGCATCCATACCTTTTCTTCTTCTGTGGAAACAAAAGCAAAATCCCTCTCCAATGTAACACATGTCTTGGTTTCCATTCTGAGGTCAGTACATCTTTAAAGTATACAGGCTGATTTCATTCATAGTTTTTTCTACTATCCACTGTCTCTCCACAGCTGTTGTTCCTTTCTCATTAGCATTTAGAAAATTGAAATTTAAAGCATTATACAATCTGTTTCTGGGGGTCTTTATGTTTATTTAACATACCTTTTAGAGTTCAATTTGATCTTCTATATCTGCTTGCCTGTAGGATTATATGGTATACCTGTAATATGCTTTATATTGTAATAAGCAAAAAACTGTTTCATTTGCCAGAGACACATGCTGGGGCATTGTCAGTCTTAATTTGTACAGGTATACCTGTTGTAAGGAGGCTGTTTGTTCGTTTTCCGGCTGCCCAGACTTCCGAAATAATCACACACAAACCATATTATTTAAATCACTGCTTGGACCATTAGCTCTAGCTTCTTATTTGCTAACTCTAATATCCTGGTTTAACCCATCTCCATTAATCTGTGCATCACCACAAGGTCGTGGCCTACCAGCAAAGTTTCAGCACATTGTCTCTGGCAGTGGCTCCATGACTTCTCTCTGACTCTGCCTCCTTCTCTCAGCATTCAATTTAGTTTTTCCTGCCTGTCTCTATTCTACCCTATCACAGGCTCAAGACAGTTTCTTTATTAATCAATGATATTCACAGCATACAGAGGGGAATCCCACATCACCTACCAATAAATCAATAAAACTATAATGTTTATAATTGACATTACATAAATCTCACCTAAATTATTTATCCTCTCATGTAAATTGTTCCATTTTCAGACCGTCCAGCATATTATAATATAGGAACCTAGCTCCCTCCCTCCATTGTAATAGTGTTTCCCATTTTTTTTAATGTGGGAAAAAACTCTCTTTTAACTAATTCCTCCCTTTAAGAATTCCCAGTCGTCTCACCAAACCTGCTGACAATGATGGTGAACTGTGAGGTGTAGCACGTCTAAGGGAGAGCACAGGCGGTCCCAGTCTGGCTGAGGACAGCTGCAGCTGTTAGCTGTAGCCGTGAGCTGAGAGTGGCAGCCCGAGGAGAGGGGTTCTAGGGAAGCAAGAGTGAGCCAGCTGTCTGAAAAATGCATACAGGATTGTGCAGAAGAAGCACATGTGGCAGGAGCTGCTGAAGGCAGAGCCAGTCGTCCTAGGTTGGGGAAGTTCTGTGGCGTTTGGAGCCCAGGTGCTTCTGGAGCTCGGGTGGCAGCTGGAGACTGTTGTAGACAGGCTGTAACAGGAAAACCCCAAGCTTACTCAGAGGCTTGGGGTAAAAAGAAAAGAAAATCTAGCCAGCAGGGGCGGTGACCCCAGTGGGAGCCTCCACGTGCAGCTGCAGCCTGTGCCAGTGGCTGTAAAGCCGCAGGCACACAGCTCTTTCGTGAATTCATGCCTTAATGCTAGGCACCAACTGCTGCATGAGTTCTAATTGGTCTTAATAATTAAAACCCAGAGTCAGATACTGGGGCAAATGCTGAAAGGAGCAAGCCGCAGCCAATTCTTACCTTGCTAACTCCTCAGCCAGAAAAGGGGCCGAGTGCCTGTCTTCTCCCACTTTATATTCTCTCTCTGCCCAGCCATATCACGTCCTGTCTATCTATACAGACTTTCAGACCTCTGTGGTTAACTAGTGACTACCTCGGCCCTCTGATCTTCAGGCAAGCTTTATTTGCTAGAGCACAAACAAAATATCACCACATTAGACAAATGTTACTGTAACCTTGAGTAGATCTTAGGAATTTATAAACCTTATCAAATGTATCTTATTTATCAAACATATATTGTTACTTATCTAAATTTTCTAGAAGCCTGGGGTTGAACAGTTAGCAAAGCCATGAGTAGTAGTTAGGTGTAAATCTCTAAATCAGCCTTTGTTAATCTGAGTAGACCTTTATAACCTTAAAGTTTTATCATCATAATCCATACCAAAATAATTCAGGCCTGTTGTGTTTCCTGAGTCTAAAAAGAAATAACAATAATAAGCAGTAGGACTGAGAAGTTTTATAGGTGCTGCCTCACTTGGTTTATACCACATGGCCGTGGTGAAGTTCATGGCACATACCCTTTAAGTTCAGTAAAAAACAACTGCCAGCCATGTGGCTGTTATTTAAAATGCCATCTTTTGTAGATCATTTTTAAACATAAGTTGAATTTAAGTTACATATACAGTATATAGATCTATTTTCTAAATAAGTCTTGAATTTAAATAAGAGTTGAATATAGCAAATTGAGACTCAACCTTTTGGGTTTTTTTGTTTTGTTTTTCAAGACAGAATTTCTCTGTGTAGCTTTGGAGCCTGTCCTGAAACTCACTCTATTGCCCGCCTGCCTCTGCCTCCCGAGTGCTGGGATTAGAGATGTGTGCCTCCACTCTCTGATGTTTCAGTACAAGTTTTAAACTGACTTCTTTGTTACAGATTTTACAGAACTTTTTAACCATAGCCAGTGAACTAGAGTTTACAGTGTGGTCTTCAGAGATGTTTTCAGAGCAGAGCGTAGAGGCGATTTAGAGATAAAAGATTTTTAGGAGTGGGGAGTAGAGCCTTAGAAGTAGTGGACTCTGGAAGTATAGAGCAGAGCAAGTGTAGACACATGAGATTTAGAGACCATTTGTTTGTTCTGTGGCAGAAGTTACAAGTTGTGAGAATTTGGAAATCAAGTTTTTGGCCATTGATCTGTAGCAAAAGCTGTAGTAATAAAATCTGAGTCTGTGGAAGAAGAGAGAAGGAATTTCTGTAAGCTCCAGTGGGCGTGGGCTTAGAGAAGCTGTGGAGGAGTTCCGCCTGAGCAGGGGGCATCCTGGCAGGGCCTAAGGAAGAGACAAAGCAGGCAGCCCTGAGTAGGAAAAGGAACCTTTAGCAGGGAGCTGAGAGCAGAAGCTCTGGGATTGTAGGCAGGATCTGAGAGATGAGAGAACAGGGTCACACAGGCTTGGACTGGCTTAAGAAAGTTGAGAGAAGGAGCTGAGAGGGAGCAGGGTTGCAAAGCATTATAGACAAAAAAAAAAGTGTAAAGAAGTGGTGGGGGCAAGGAAGGGGTCCCAGGCAATAGGCAGGGTGGCAGGCAAAGAGTTGGCATAGTGGGACCGCCCAGCGGGTGGGCCGCAGCTCCTGGGGGAGGCGAGGGAAAGCTAGCTGAGCTGAGATGGATGAAATGCTGTGACAACAAGAATTTCCATCCAGGGTGTCCCCAAGCAGAATGGGAAACTTGTCAGAGAAAAATGTTCCAAATCACAGAGGAAAAGTGTCGCTTGTCCTTGTGATTGAGCCCAGTGGGGCGAGGGGGCTTCCTGGCACACAGGTGTGGCTTTTGTAGTGACAGTGGAGAAGCAGGCAGCTTGGGGTGACACTGATCCTGCAAAGAGATGAGAGAGCAGGGGAGGGAGACCCAGATGGGTGTCACAGACCAGAGCCGAGAGATGAAGGGAGCTCCCAGTGGGTACCTTGGGAGGATGTAGAAGGCTCAGGAGTCGGAGATACAGTTATGGCATAGACAAGGAGAGGGATATGGGGGATATTGGGAGAAGTATTGAGAAGGCAGACCCTAGAATTTGGGGTCCAGTTTGATGGATGACAGGAGGGGGCAGAAACAAATGATCTGTACAGACCTTAGGAGAGTCAGATCAGCAGAGTTCCTTGGAAGGGATCAGTTATGCCAATCCCAGCTTTTGGTGCCAGATGAGTGAAAAGAAGAAATAAGAAAGGAAGGACATGACTGCCCCTAAGCATGGTGGAGGGGAAGGTTTATTGTAGATAAAAGGGAGAGCAGAGCCAGAGGCAGGGATGGCTGAGAGTCCAGAATGAATGTGACCCTGAGATGGCCATGTGAGGAGAGGGCAGGAGGGAGAGGCCACCAACCAAGATGGGTAGCCTGGACTGAGAGACTGCCCAGGAGAGTAAAGGGTAGACCAAAAGTCTAGGTAACCAAAATGGCTGGATTATACAGGGAAGAGCAGCTGGGGGAATGGCAACCCAGCCCCTGGACTGGAGAGTTTAGGATTAGAGGCCAGGGTGTGCCAACCATATCCTATAACAGGTAAAGACTGAAGGATGCTGGGTCCACTTTGATATGTTAATGGGTACCTAAGATGGCCCTTTGTCCAAGGTTTGAGATCTAACAAAACCTACTTGTGGGGGGAAAAAATGGGGAAAGAACAACAGCAAATGTTCCCAAGCAGGGGACAATCTGCAAGATAGCTCTCCTTTGAGTTTCAGGGTGGGGATACTCATGCACACATCAGATATAGGGAGGTTGGATCAGTCATCCTGGTTGAGGTTGTGCTACAATAACAGCAACCCCACGAATCCACGAAGGAACTGATTTCTTGCTCTTACTGCATGTCCTATTCAGTGGTCCTGCCCATGCCTCCTTTATTGTTGTTGGCCAAGCTGGCACACAACCTTTCAAGATACTTGAGAGCAAAGGATAGTGTGCCATGGTCTAGCCCTTGGTTCCTCCCTGAGTAACGTATGATTTCTCTAAGAACATATAAATAAATGTCTATTTACTCCCAGATGGTGCACCAAAGACAATCAAAAGCAATGCCAACCAGACCTAGCTGTGTGAACCTGTGAGTTTATTGGGATCACTTAGAGAAATATAGTTGACTCAGAGACAACTACATCACCAAAAAGCCCACATCAGCATAGGTGACAACTCTTGAGAACTGTGCTCATTCTTGGAACGCCCTACACAATTGCAGGCAGCTCAGTGGAAAAGTCCTTTCTCCAGCAATTCTTTATACATATATAGCATTGTGGAGGGGGCTGCCGAATACAGCTCTGTGAGCTTCCGTAGTCATGTGGACTTCCTGTACTACACTTCCTGAGCCTTGTCGTGAGCCTTCTTCCTTGCTTAGAGGGAGGGTTTTCCTAGGAAGGAGCTACACATAACTCTGGCTGTTCCATATTTTCTGCCTCCTCTTCACCAGTGTTCTGAGCCATGGATCTGGTGGTATAGATAGCAGTTTTCCTTCACTTATAGCTGAGCACTGAAACATTTTGCCACAAAAAGCCACTTATTCTCTGAAACTTGACCAGTTTTGAGTCTCTTCAATAACCACTTGTTACCAAAAAAAGAAAGGAAGGAAGGAAGTAGTGGTGGTACTCTGCCAAAATTAGAATAATAGCTTATCATCATTTTATTGATAATGTTAAGACTATGAACGGCAACGTGAGAGAGAAAAATCTGATAACTTGCTTTTGTCCTTGGACCTTTATAACTTGCAGGTACACACCTTAGTAACTTGCCTTTGTATATCTTAAGCCATCTTTTATTTAGAACATGGTAAGAAGTTAGTCTTTCCCACCTGTCCTGCACACTGTCCTGGCAGTCACACCTTCCTTCTCCAGTGAACTGTTGCTCAGGGTGTCAAGCACTGGATTCGGCTTCTTTCCTTTTCCTTCAGAACTCAGTCTCAATAGATGTCTTCCCAAGTCTGTCTTCAGGGGATAGGCCAGGCCCTATTGCCTGCCTTGCCTTTTTCTCATCTCAATTGCTTTGGTCCTTTGAAAACCAGATGAGTTTGCTCCTGTGAGTCATTAAGATATATATTCCAGAGCCTCTTCTACCTCATAAAGATGGGTAAAACCATGAAGTCCCATGACAGCCTGAAGGTCCTTGATGGATCAGCCTTTTTCTTAACTCTCCATGAACACAATCCTATCTGATCCACTGAAGTAGACATCGAGCGCTGCCTGTCACATACCCAGTTCCCTCAGTAATGTTTGTCCCTCTGTATTGTTTCTACTACCTGATGCCCATGGAGACCTCAATTGGTATTAACCAAATTCCTCATGACTCTTTCAGGCCAGTCCCTCATGGCTGCACGCTATGCAGCCTTTGTAGTTGTGTAGCCCAGCTCCTCTGCCTCCACAAAACAATCCCTTGTGTGTCCCACAGCCTCCCTCACACACAAGAAGCAAGGAACTCATAAAGAATAGTTCAGCTGGCCATGGTGGCAGACCTGTTAGCCCAGTACTCAGAAGGTGGACAGGGGACCACTATTTTGAAACCAGCACTAACTACAGAGTGAGACCCTGTCTCTTAAGGAGAGACATGTGGTAGGAATGAAGCCCAGGCGGTAGAGTCCTGGAAGCCCTGGACTCCAATCCGTAGCACCATAGGAGGTCATCTTGCTGACTTTGGCAGCTTGGGACCAGGCTGGACTACATGAAGTCCTGGAGAGAGGGAGAGGGAGAGAGGTATGGGGAAGTGGGGGCCGGGAAAGACCCAAGGGCAGGCTCTGCTCTATGTCACTCACAGTCAGTGCTTTTCTCAGCTGCCCTCAAGCCCAGCCTCTGGAGTTGGTTTTCCTCATTCACAAACTGGTACTGTAGATAACGACTTGCCAGGGAGATTCCAGGAGAGAAACAGGGCAGGGCAGCAGTGTGGTTACTCCCCAAGTTGCCATAGGCAACAGAACTCAGTTTTTATGAGGAGCCCACATGGACTGCAGGGAGCCCAGCTGGTGCCAGCAGAACAAGGGCAGCTGCACTGGAGGTTGTGAGCAGTTGGCCTCCCTTCATTGGCCCTTCTCATGCAATGGCATCTCCCACAGAGGGCCTGCATCGACTTTGCCATCAGTGCCAAGCCGCTGACTAGGCACATGCCCCAGAACAAGCAGAGTTTCCAGTATCGAATGTGGCAGTTCGTGGTGTCCCCACCCTTTGAGTACACGATCATGGCGATGATCGCTCTCAACACCATCGTGCTGATGATGAAGGTGAGTGAACCGCCCCATCCTCCTAATGTAGCATCCCAGCCAGACCACACTCTGCTACCTCTGAGCCTTTGCTGCTGTTCTCTCTGCCCACCATACTGTTCCCACCACACTGCCTGGCCAGCTCCTCCCTTCCTCCCAGAAACCGTGAACTAGGTCTGGGGCTGGTCTCCACAGCTCTCTGGCATTCCCCCACTTGCTTCAGTCTCCCTGTGGCTGCACACGCCATGGCCCGCCTGTCTCTTGTCTTTGGTAAGTCATGGAGAAGAGTGGACACCCTCTTCAAATGTTTGCTGGGTGGAACATGGGAATAGGTCGGGGATGGGGGCTTCTGGAGTTTCAAGGCTCCCAGCCACTCACTGGGGGATTCTGGGCAGGGGTACGACCTCTGAGCCATACTCCCAGCCCTCACTGAAAGATCCTAGGCCATCACTGTACCACTGAGGCCACACTTCCAGGCCTCCTCTCTCTTTTTAAAATGTTTTGTATTATTTGACTAGTAGAGCACTGGAGGTACCAACCAGGAGGCTCCCCCAGCACAGTAGCACATGCCTGTCCATCCCAACCATCAGAGGCTGGGACAGGGGGCTCATGAATACAGGACTGCACGGACAACTCAGTACAACCCTGTCTCAAAAATAAAAATATGTAATGCTGGGCAGTGGTGACGCAGCACTTGAAAAGCAGAGACAGGTGAATCTCTGTGAGTTCAAGGTCAGCCTGGTCTACAGAGAGAGAGTTCCAGGACAGTCAGGGCTACACAGAGAAACCCTGTCTCCAAAACCAAAAAAAATAAAAAAATAAAAATATAAAGAGCTGGCAAGATGGCTCAGTAATTAAGGCACTTGCACCAAACCTGAGTTTGATCCCCAGAACCCACATGGTGGAAGGAGAGAACCAACTCCTGCAAGCTGTCCTCTGACCTCCACATATATGCATGTGTTCATATATACATAATAACTAAATAATATATAATTAAAAATTTAAGGGCTGGAGAGATGGCCTCAGAGGGTAAGAGCATTGCCTGCTCTTCCAAAGGTCTTGAGTTCAATTCCCAGCAACCACATGGTGGCTCACAACCACCTGAAATGAGGTCTGGTGCCCTCTTCTGGCCTGCAGGCATACATACAGACAGAATATTGTATACATAATAAATAAATAAATATTTTTTTAAAAATTTAACAATAAGCCAGGGTGGTGGTGCATTCCTGTAATCCTAGCACTTGGGAAGGCAGAGGCAGGCAGATCTCTATGAGTTCGAGGCCAGCCTGGTCTACAGAGCAAGTTCCAGGACAGCCAGAGCTGTTACACAGAGAAATCCTGTCTCGAAAAACCAAAAAAAAAAAAAAAAGAAAGAAAAAGAAAGAAAATTAAAAATACACAAAACTAACAAAGACTAAAGAAGGATGTGGTTCAGTGGTAGATAGGCCCCAGACTCCGTTACTAACCCCAAACAATAAATACAAAAAGGAGGGCTCTAGATGGCTCAGTGGTTAAGAGTCCTAACTGCCTTTCATGAGGATCTGAGTTTGGTTCCTGCAGCTCGCAACTGCCTGTACTCCAGCTCTAGAGGGCCAATAGACTTTCTGGCCTCCAGACATTCACACTCATAGTGCACACACACACACACACACACACATACACATACACACACACACACACACACACACGTATGCCTGTAGACAAACACAAAAGTCCTTTTTAATCAACAAAAAAGTTTGGCTACATTATCATTGAGATGTTTTCTGGTAAATAAATAAATACTCAGCATATCAGAGATAAAAATCACCACAAATAAAGACTACTCTGTGGCTCATGGCTCGTGTGTGATTGCAGCACTTGGGAGGCAGAGCTAGGATCATTAGCATGATTCTAAGGCCAGCCTGTGCTAGGGTAAGACCCTGTCTCATGGCCTTGCTGAGCTGTTGTCCTCTCTGGGCTCTCAGGTCGGACCTGCAGCCACTGACTCTCTCTCTCCTCCACATCTAGTTCTACGGAGCCTCTGTGGCCTATGAGAACGCCCTTCGAGTGTTCAACATTGTCTTCACCTCCCTCTTCTCTCTCGAGTGTGTGCTCAAAGTCATGGCTTTTGGGATTTTGGTACGTGGGGCCTGTGGGTAATGGCAGTGGGAACACATAGGGCTCAAGGTGTGGGAGGTGGTTGGTGTGTGCACTGGACCCCATGACCTAGTCCCCAGCAAAGGCCCATGCCCAATCTGCACAGCTTTGTACTGACCTAGAAATAAATACCAGAAAGACCCAATCCAGATTTACCAGGGGCTAGTGGTACATGTATTCATCTGTCCTCCAGATGACCCGGGTCTGGGATACTGAGGTCAGGAAACCACGAACACAGAGGACAAATCTCTAGTAGTCACACAGGCCTGCTGGAGCACACCTGTCACCCCAGTACTTGAAAGACTGAGGCAGGAGACTCTGGAATTCAAGGCAGCCTGGGGCAGAGTAAGACATGTCAGAAGTAAAGACAGAAAAGAAGGAAGGGAGGCAGGAAAAGAAAGAGAGAAAACAGTTTTGACCATAAGCCAGCAGATCTCACACCACAATGAATAGACACCAGAGTAGAATTCTCAGGAACTACCCCACTGTTGTTTCTCTTTCATCTTGATTTTTTAATTAATTTTGTTTATGTGTATTGGTGTTTTGCCTGCATATATGTTTGTGTATCACATGTGGGCTTGGTGTCCTTGGAAACTAGAAGAGGTCAGCAAGTCCCCTGAAAGTAGAATTACAGACAGTTTTGAGCTGTCATGTGGATACCAGTAATTGAACCCAGGTCCTCTAGAAGAGCAGCTAGCACTCCTAACTAACTGCTGCGCTGTCTCTGTTCCCTGACAGGCTGAAAGCTGAGAGATGGCCCAGTCAGTAAAGTGTGTGCCGCGAAAGCATGAGAAATTCAGGCCCTAGAGCCCTGTTTTTAAAAGCTAGGTATGGTGCCAGTGATCCTTGCACTGGGGAAACAGAGGGCGGAGGACCCTGCGGCTCCCTGTCCTGACAACTAACCTAAATGATAACCCTCCAGACCAGTTGGAGACCTTGTCTCAAAGGTGACAGACAACATTCCTAAATATGACTCTTGGGTTTGTGCCCTGGCCTACACGCACATAATTTATACATGTGCATACACAGGAACATGCACACATACACACATAAATGAAAACAAGAGTCCCAGACTGGCCTTGCCGGCTTTGAACTTGATCCCTGTGTGTCAGCCTCCCAAGGGCTTCGATGACAGGCTTGTGCTATCAGACAAGGATATGCATAGTCTTAATCCGAGGCACTCAGATCCCCAAGGGAATTGATGAGTAGGTGAAGGAGGAGCTGTGAAATTAGATGGGGAAGTATCACACCCTTGTTTTCACTGCTAACTGAGCTAGAGTGCTTGCTTTCATCTTGATGTGTTAGTTTCCCATTGCTCTGTCAAAATACCTGATATATCTAACTTAATAAGCCGGGAAGGTTTATCTTTGGTCCACAGTATCAGAGGTTAGCCCCTGTCATTTCAGCCCTATTGCCTTTGGGCCTGTGGGAGCACACAATAGAGCAGGATATCCACTTCATGGCAGTGGGAAGCCAAGAGCAAGGGTTACCCCAGTGGCCTGCTTCCCTCCCATGAGAATCTAGCAACTCCCAATAGCACTGGCTACCTAGCCTCTACCTGTAGGTCTCTGGCACAGCCCCTATCAAATGCATGCTGTATTCCTAATAGCATCCATTTGACACAGAAATATTAGGTTTTTTAAACCAGGGCTGGTAACATGTACCTGCAACCTCAGCACTGAAGACTGAATCAGGAGGATTACATGTTCAAAACCAGCCTGGTTCACATAGATAGCAAGAGAAAGCCTAAAAAAAAAAAAGGAAAAGGAAAAAAAATTGAGCATTTTTATAGGGCTTTAGAGGGCTCACAGATACCTTGAGATTCAGCTTGTGCTAATTGTTTCAGAACTCAGGTAGTTAGCTCGGCTTTGAGATATACACTGCTCTTGAGAGACTGAAGCAGTAGAATCGGGAGCTTAAGGCCAGCCTGGACTACATGAGACCCTGTCACCCCCCAAAAGAAAACTGTTATGCACAGCTAATGAGATGATGCTCATTCTTAATCCTAGCACCCTGAAGGCAAAGGCAGGAGGGATTTCTGAATTTGAGATCAGCCTGGTCTACACAGCGAGCTCCAGATCCATCCCTCAGTAGCTCACAGTTGTGTTTAAGACTTTTTTTTTTTTTTTTTTTTTTTTTGGTTTTTCGAGACAGGGTTTCTCTGTGGCTTTGGAGCCTGCGCTGGAACTAGCTCTTGTAGACCAGGCNCGAGACAGGGTTTCTCTGTGGCTTTGGAGCCTGCGCTGGAACTAGCTCTTGTAGACCAGGCTGGTCTCGAACTCCCAGAGATCCGCCTGCCTCTGCCTCCCGAGTGCTGGGATTAAAGGCGTGCGCCACCACCGCCCAGCTGTTTAAGACTTCTTAAAGGTGCCTTAAGAACAACTGGAGTGCATGTGAACTGCCTATACATTGTCACCTGGTCCGGTCCTCTGGGAGGGCTCAGCCACCTCCAGGACAGAGTCCTTCCCTAAGCTTTCTGAGGTGCTTGAGGGCTTTAGCACCAGAAAAACCTGGCCTCAGAGTCTGCCCCCATCCCCAGGGGGTGTCACCTGATTACAATTAGAAGGGGTCACTCTTTCATCAGAGTCCCTGGTAGTTTCAAAAGCAATAATGCCTATCAGGCTGCCCTTCTTGGGGTCATTTCCCAAATCAGTTATTTGTACTCAGTCCTTGTCTTAGGCTGTTCATCCAAAGAATACCCAGGAAGCTTGGCAGGGAATGAGCACTCTATAGATACTAGAAAGGGCTAAAATAAAGCTCATGGGGACTGCGGAGATGACTCAGTCAGTGCTTGCCACATGAGTTCAGATACCAGCACCCACGAAAAGACATGTTGTGGTGCACCCTGGCTCTGGGGACAGTTCCTGGGGTGCACTAGCCAAATAGCCTAGCGAGCTCCAGATCAGTGAGAACCCCTGTCTCAAAAGACACCCTTGATTGACATCTGGCCTCTGACATCCACAGGCGTGGCCCAAATTCACATGTGTGCATACGTGTACACACATACAGCAGCACATGGGCAAATGTCTTAAAGTTGGAGTGTTCCAGACCCACCTCCAGCAGTTCCATGTTGTTGGGTAACAGCCCCAAAACTTAGTTTTCTCTTGTTTTTACATATTCACACTGTAGCCCAGGCTGGTCTCAAACTCTCAAGTTCCCTGCCTCAGCCTTCTGAGTACTGGCGCTCATGGGCGGCAGCAACATACTAGCCCAGCCCAGTTCTGTAGGGTTTGTTTTCTTTTGTTTTGGTCTTTTTTGAGACAAGGTCTCTCTGTGTAGCCCTGAGTGAATTGGAACAACCTCTGCCCCAGAGTTCTGGAATTAAAGGCATGCACTATCACATCTGGCTTCAAACTTCTATTTTTTAAATGAGTATTCTCAGAAGGCACAGCCTGAGCAATGGGGCGCTGAGCCGTGTACCTGCTAGGTATCTGCAGGCAGATAGCACAGCCAAGAAGTCCCATGACTCCTGTGGGTTGTGCTACACAGGAGAATCGTGGAGAATGAGTCTCAGTGGTCACAGAAAGTTGTCAGCTCCCAGCTTAACCCAACATGGGTTCAAGTCCTTTACAACTGAGTGGACACCACCCAATCTTTGCACTGGTTGGCACTTCTGGAACCAGAGCTGGAGCATTGGCCTCCTGCAGCTGAGAGGAGCTGCCTTCTTCTCAGCCAGTCTTCCACAGTGCTAGGGTTGAGGCTCCACAGCCTTTTAGAGAAAACTAGAAATTCCTCATGTGACTTAGTAAGATCAGTGGCCAGACACCTAGAAGTTGTCTTCGTTGAGCCTTCCTCAGAAGCCAAGTCTGAGGTGAGGATTTAATGCAGGGAACCTAGTTGGGAGGTGACTCCTGAAATGGTCAGGAAAGGAGAGTCAAGGACAGGGACTCCACTGCCTCCTGTGGAAAGTGTCTTCTGATGCAGCCAGCACTTAGCTTGGGGAGTGCCTGAGGCCATTCCACATAAGGCCTCCAGATGGCAGCAGAGAGCATGGTTGACTGCACTGATCTCAGGAGGGAGGAGGAGTATTGAGCACCCAGGGGCTATCAATTAGGAACTTCTGCCAGGCCCTGACCCTGGGAAAGTAAAGAAAGCCCGTGATGGTATATGAGGGCAAGGGTAGGCCCAAATACCAAAAGTGCCATGGGACCTGAATTCCCTCCAGGCAAGTGTACCCAGCACTCACCTACTGAGTGCCTCTGGTGTGTCACTGTGAGCTCCTTGCTCTACGCACATTCATGAGCTGATGACCCGGAACTCTGGAGCCTTCCCAGGAAGAAGGAGGGACGGCCTGAAGGTCAAGGGAAAAGTTTCTCACATGGAGTTTTTTGTTGGAGCAGAGGTCTCTGGAGATTTGAGGCTATGACTGTCACCAAAGAACAAGGAATAAGAATTCAGCCTGTAATGCCCCTCTTGAGCCAGTACACAGCTGGGACATGTGTCAAGAGCCGTCACAGGAACACACATCCCCCAAATCCGAGGCTGCTATCAACAGAGGCTTCCGTTTCACTCATCAGGGAGGGGTTTTGCCTCCTAGTTACTTGGGGATCCAGCCACCACCTGGAATAGGTGGCATAGGGTTAGGAGAGTCTGGAGTCAGGGCCAGGGAGATGGATATAGTCTCTAAACTGCAAGCATGAGGGTCTGAGTTTGATCCCAAGCACATGACGCCCTCACAGCTGCCTTAGCTCCAACTCCAGGGAGTCAGCACCCACATATACACATAATAATTCACCTTTTAAAAGTCATTTAAAAGCCAGGCATGGTAGTACACATCTGTAATGAGGGAGGCAGAGTCAGGAGGATCTCTGGGGCTCCCTGGCCAGCCGGCCTAACTGAATCAGTGAGCTCCAGATGAGCAAGAGACCCTGTGTCAAAAAACAAGATGGATGTCTTCCGAGGAACAATGCCTGACTTGACCTCTAGCCTCCACACCCATGTGAGCACATGTATGTACAAGAGGGGAGGAGAAAGGGAGGGAGGGAGAGAGAGACAGAGATTGAGGATCGCTTACTGGTCACCACTTCTAGTGTCTTTGAGGAATTCAGTGATGTCCTGGGGGCTTGAAGAGCTTTCAGGAATGTTTGGAAGATGGGCCCAGCAGAGCAGAAGCAGGTCCCCACATCCCCTCTGGGGCAAGCTGTCAAGGACCAGGGTTCAGGAGCAGAGGGTTCCGATGACATGGAGCCACTCTTTCCACACCTTTGTCCTGCCCTCGTGTGCCCCTTCTGGCCTTGGGGAGCCAGGGCACGGAGACCTCTGTTAGCATTTCTGTCTTGTGGGTCCCTATTCCAGAATTATTTCCGTGATGCCTGGAACATCTTCGACTTTGTGACTGTTCTGGGCAGCATCACAGACATCCTTGTCACCGAGTTTGGGGTAAGTCTCCTACCAGCTTCTTTCTGGGTGACTCGGGCTGGAGTAGTGGGCGGTGGCAGGAAGGGTGTCCAGAAGCAGCAGTTCCGGGGGCACAGTGGGCTATGATCAGAGCTGGGCTTCAGGTGCACAGCGTGAGATGGGAAATAGGTGTGGAGTTGTCTGGGTGGTGGTTTTGGGGTGCACAGATAGCCCCTTAAGGTCTCAGTGAGGGGAGATGGGTGTGTCCAAAGTCAGGACATAGGCCAGGGATGAGCAGTGTGCTTCCCTGCCTGGTGGTTGGTGAATGATGGATAAAGAGTGTGACTTAGGACAAGCAATGCAGTTTACTACTTTGAGAATTCATACATTTAAAGGCAAATAGAACTGAGCTACTGCTCCAACCGGCTCTCAAGGTTGGGTTCCACTACCCCCTGCTGGCCATTATGGGAATAGCACTATCAAGGCCTTAGAGTAGTTCCTGGAATGACAGCCTTTCCCCAGCCCCAGGGATTCCAAATCGGGCTTTCAGGACACATTGTCCTTACCCCTTTTCAAGTAAATCCAGGACCCCAGAGTTCCCCACCGAGACCTTATCCTTGTCCATGAGCCAGTGAGCTCAGGCTTGGGAACCCTCAGGAGACTAAGTAGGAGATCCAGGGACCAGAAGGGAAAAAGCAAACCTTCAATACCCAGGGCCAATTGTGGGGGTGGGTTCTGCCTCCAATGACAATGGAAATAATAATAACCAGATAGGAGTGTGGCACAGCAGCAGAGTGCTGGCTTGATCTGTGTAAGGCCCTAGATTGGTCTCCTCACCCCAAAACAAAATTAAAAACAAGAAACACATTGAGATTATTGTACCAAACACCTCATATGAACTGACTCCCATTGAGGGTCTGTGCTCAGAGCATAGAAGAATTGTCTCAAAGGGCTGGACTGAAGGAATGATGAGCAAGAGCACTGTCCAGGAGAGGCATTCGAGGAGATCCAAATGCCCTGCCACCCAGTGAAACACCATACTGAAGTGGGAAGGGCTGGAACAGACCAGAGTAGCAGCCAGCAAAGCACAGTGGGAGAGGCCCTGCTTCCCTCATCCTCTCCCACCATGAGCCCCTTGCTGACCTAGAAGAAATGGGGACGGAAAGAAGTCCTGCATGGGATGGATCCCAGCACCAGGAGGCAAGAGGTCACCCAAGGCCTGATTGATTCCTGCCAGCTCTGGAAGCCCCAGAACAGACTCAACCATTTTCCCACTTCTGTAAGGCTGTTACTTCTAGGACCTTAGAAGGGAGGGTCAGGGCAGCCTTGAGATGGTGTCCCTCTAGGGCCTTCAGAAGGGAGGGTTAGGACAGCCTTGAGACGAAATCCCCCTAGGGCCTTAGAAGGGAGGGTCAGGACAGCCTTGAGCGCTGTCCCTTTGGCTTAGAGGTTGGGAGGAGCTGTCTGCACCCCAGCAGAGCAGGTGGAAGGAGTTGGAACTTGGAGTTGCCAGTAAGACATCCTTAGGGTTCATTCTGACTGCTTTCTCTAGCAAATAGGATGGTGACACACAGAAGTCAATTCAGAGACACCTAGACCATTATAATAGCCAAACAGCCCTCCCAACCAACCAGTTGGCACTTGTCAGATCATCTCTTAAGCAGCAGGGATAAATGCTACCACCTCATCAATTCCACACATGACTTGGGCAGGCACATATTGAGCACCTACCTGCTGTTTCCAGCAGAGTTATAGGTACTAGAGACAGAGAAAAAAGAGCAAGACAGAACAGCAGGCACACAGAGTGCCTGCCTCAGAGGGCTTCTGCTGTAGAGGGGAGAATAGATAATAACAGTTAGGGGCCATTGAGAGGGCTCCATGAGTTAAGGTGCTTGCCACCAAGCCTGACTACCTGTCTTAAATTACTTTTCTATTGATGTAAAAAGACACTATAACCAAGGCAACCTATAAAAGAGACATTTAGTTGAGGGCTTACAGCTCCAGAAGTAGAGTTCACGATCATCGTAGAGGAAGCATGGGAGCAGGCACACAGACATAGAGCTGGAGAAGTATCTGAGAACTTACAGGAGGCACACACAGAGGGAAAGGGAGCAGGAGCTACCCAGGAAGGACATGGACTTTTGAAACCTCAACCCTCCTCCAACCTGGCAATACACCTCCTCCAACAAAGCCACCCCTTCTAATCCTTTTCAAACAGTTCCACCAACTGGAAACCAAGTATTCAAATATATGAGCCAATGGGAGTCATTCTCATTCAAAACTAAATTACCTAAGTTCCATCCCTGGGACCCACAAAGGCACACAAAATAATAACTGTAATTTTAAAAAGTTAAAGGAAGTGGGCTATAAGTGCAATTAAATGGTAGAGCCCCTGCCTACAATCCTACAGTGAGGGTTAGGGGCATGGCTCCATGGCAGAGCAGTGCCTCAAATCCTACCCCACCCACTGGTGAGGGTCTGGGTGTGTGGCTCAGTGGTAGAGCTCTGGTTTTGCTTGTGGGAGACCCTGCACCTAGCCACAGTAGTACACACACAAAAAAGTCAACCTTCTGAAGTGCTTGGCACAAAACCTGCCACAAAATTTGGTTCCAAAAAAAAAAAATCAGTTCCCAGTGGTTATTATTATTACCATTGTTATTTTCCCCATGTGTGTACTTTGGTATACAGTGAAGCTGCCCTAAGAGGGATAGGCATATGACCTGTCCTCACCCTGCACTAGGTGCTGGTAGCCCCTGTCTGGGACCCAGGTAAGGCCACTATCCTTAAGGCTAGAGCCAAGCTGAGCTAGGAGAGCAGGAAGGCAGTTAGTTCCCTCTGGGTTGAGAGGCTAAAACGCTAGCACAGCCCTGGGCTTTAATGTCTTGCCCACATCTGGCTGGGGGCGGGTTTGCCCATGCGCGATGGATAATGACTGTGTTTCTTGTCTTGTCTCTTTCCATGCCTGCTGTTTAAACTGTATATTGGCTCAACGCCGTCTGAAAAACTCATCCAATCAAAATGCACTATGAAATCCATTTGTTCACCCATGACGTGGTCTGTGTGTCCATACACCAATGACTTACCTCCCAACCCACCGCCACCGCCACCGCCACCCCACTCCCCGCCCGGAACCGAAACCCATTGGTTTTTGGCACTGGTTACAAATCCACCTAAAAATTTAAATTTATAAAACAAAACAAAACGCTGAATCGCCTCCCCAACTGCCCCTGCCCGCCCGCTCCCCCTCCATCTTCAACATCTGCATCTAGAATCCGGTTGGTGTTACCTCTTTCTGAAGTGTAAATGCCTTACATTAACTGTGACTGCACTGCATGCCCCGCCCACCCCGCCTCTGTCCGTCTCCCACCCTTTTCCTCCCCTTTCTTAGAGCTCCTTCTGGTTGGTTTTATTGGACACTGGATTGGGCTTTGGCTCCAAAGGGTTGTGTCCTTGTCAAGAAAGGAATGTTCTCCCTCCTCTAGGACCCCAGGATGTGACCCTTCTCCACCCCACTCACATCCCTTAACTCTGAACCATCCCTGACATAGTGATGGCACCGAACTGTGATCTCAGAGTTCAGGAGTTCAGGAAATTAAGGCTAGAAGATTCCAGTTTGAGGCCAGCTTCTTTCAGTCCAGCCAGAGCTACAGTAACACTGTCCCAGAGTTAATTTAAAAAAAAAAATCTTGGCAGTTGTGGCGCATACCTTTACTCCCATCACCTGGGAGGCAGAGGCAGATGGATCTCTGAGTCCAAGGCCAGCCTGGTCTACAGAGGCAAGCTCCAGGATAGGCTCCAAAGCCACAGAGAAACCATGAAATCTTGGGGAGGGGGAGGGAAATGTGGCATATGAATCAGCAAAGACATCTAATATTAACCTCAGGATCGCAACGTGCATGTGCATTCCTGCACACATAGCCCCGTGTGTGCTCCGCGTCTACTCCCACCACATTTCCTGCCCGTCACAACCCTTAGTAGCTGTGATTTCCCCATCCCTGCCCATCTGCCAACCTCCATGGAGACACACTGACAGACCTCCAGTGGCGTGCCCGCAGTAAACACACATCCACCAGACACCAGTGGGGCCCTGTTAGGTGCCACTGAAAAGGAGCAAGTTGTAGCCCCCACTGCCGTTCTGCTTGGCTACTGTAAAGTAGGAGAAGGTGGTTTGGTCCTAAACCGTGATTCTACTTGAAACTGTAACTGCACTGCTGGAAGAATAGGCAGCATTAGCAAGGCATTCTGGGCCCCCAGCCCTATGGCCAGGAAGAGTATGCAGAGGTGTAGGTCTGAAGTGAGAGGCCTTGGGTACAGGAGGAGCAGAGAGAAAAGCTGGTTCAGAAAGATGAAGGGACTGGGCATCTAGGCTTCATCCTGAGCAGTGAATAGATCTGGAAGGATCTGAATCTGGGACAGATTGGATAATATTGCCAGGAGGGCCCTGTGCAGGGCCTGGGGAGGAGTAGAGCTGGGTGTCTCTGGAAAGCTAGCGATGGAAGTTAGGATTGGGAGGAGACCAGGGCTATGGGGAGAACACCTCTAGCCAGTCTGAGGCACCCTTTGGATGCCCCCGAAGAACCCCAGTTAGGGGCCTGGGGCCTGAGGGAAGGGCTGAGAGAAGATACATTGGCAGGTAGTAAGGACTTGGAATCTCGAGTAAGTGGTGCCCATGTCTTTTTGCAAACCCAAGGGACACCTGCCCTTGAGCATGTCACTGGAAGGGAACACAAGGTCCAGGATACCCCACACTCCTAACCTGCATCCTCTGCTGCTGCTCAGCCTGGAGCACAGAGTGGAGTTTGAGTAGAAAAGACTCCTCTTGGGAATTCTGTGTGCTATCAGGACTCCATGCAGACCCAGGAAGAGCTGGAGGAGCAGATGAGGCCTAAGACCCCTGACTTCTCCAGTCCCTACCCCTCCTCCCTCATGTGTGCGCATGCTCAGCAGCTGCCAGATCCCTGCTTCTGCATGTGCCAGTTCGCCCCAAGCTGCTCCTAAGAACCCCTGCCTCTGCATGTCCAGCCGAGCCCACATGTTATGATCTGCCCCATTGAAGGGATGGCTTGTTCTCTGGAGGGTTGAGGGAAAGGGTTAGGAATACTCCTTGATTAGTGGTCCCATCCCCAGTGGAACTGGTGGCCAGGCAGGGCCAGGCATCAGGTCAGCGGGGCATGGTGGGTGACTCTTAGTTAGGTCTGCAGGCTCACAATGGTTAGACCCACCAGTGCCCTAATGTAGGAACCCAAGGCTTATTCCCCGTCCCAGAAGTCCTAGGGACAAGTCATTTATCCCAGAAGCCTCTTACCAGCCTCAGAAATTCTTCAAACTCCAGTCACTGCCTCTCAGCTTCCAAGCCAGAGCTAGCTCAAGGCACAGGTCCAGCAAAAAGAAGCCTCTGGGAAACAGGTTAAACATATCATTTACTGCCCAAAAAACAGAGAGATCCCCCTGTAATCCCAGCACTTGGGAGCCAAAGGCAGGAAGATCTCAAATTCAAGATCAGCCTGGGAGATAGCACAACCCTGTTGCAATAAATAAATGATCCATTGTGCAAATAGGGACATATCAAAACCAGGAAGGATGCTGTTGTCAAAGCCACTCACTTCCACAAGCAAGCACCTTTTGTCATTAGCCCTAGGTCAGTCTTGCCTCATGACTCCAGGACTCCTACAAATCCTTAGGCTGGGGCACCAGTAAGCCTCTGGCCCTCCTGCCTCCAGGTAGTGACCACTCAAATGCTCTGTGGGCCAGTGATCAGAGAGATTAGGAAACTGGAGAGCATGGAGCTGGACGCCAGGGGTCAGCTATGAGAGGCTTGGGGAGCCAAAAAGCCAGAATGGTGGGCAAAATCTGATTTTTAAAATTAGTCACTTATTTTAAAAAAAAAAAAAAAAAAAAGCTCAGGCCCAACAAATTAATTTCATTGGCTGTATTGGGTCACTTCCCACCTTCACCAACCTCATCTGAAGCCCCCTGGAGAGTCCTGGGCCTTGCGCAGTTTCCAGCTAGCCTCTCCCCAATTACAGCCTGGGTGGGAGGCCGCAGAGGCAGCGACTAGACCTGGGTTTGGAGGACAGGAAGTTCTAGGGAAGTCCTGGGGCCAAGGATAGCTTCATCCCCCACCTCCCAGCACTGGCCCCTTGGTGGGCCCTGGGCTGATCAGAGCTCACTCGCCCCGGGAGCTGAGACCTTCCTGCTTCCCGCAGGCCTGGTCCCGAGACACCACCCAGCCCCAGAAGCTGAGAAGCCATCCCTGAGAGGGGGGAAAAGGGCCCCTAATGCATCTTCTCCGACTCAGCGGGCAGCGAGGACTCACCCTGCAGCCGAACAGCCCCAGCTCCCTCCCGTTCTCCCCATTCCCGCTCGCCAAGGGGGTAAGAAAAGATGCCCTTCCGCTTCTCCCCATTGGCTCCAGCCGCTCCTCCTCTGGGCCGTGGGGTGAGGTCAGGGCGGGCAGGAGCGGGTGGGTAGCTCGGCAGGGCAGGGCAGGGCAGGGTGCCCGGTGAGTCCCAGGACAGATGCATTTCTGGCCCCGAGCGTAACATGCCTCGGAACCGCACTTGCCCCCTAGGCCTGCGTGTGCTGGCGCCCTTCCCCCACCCCGCCCGTGTCTATGCTTCGTACTCTTGTGCTGGGTTCTGCAACTTGACCCGCTTGTGTCCTATCGTCTCAGTGCATTTGGTTGTTGGGAGAAATAAAAACCATCTCGATTTTTTTCCTGATTGGATGATTCGGATGTATTATTTTCTTTTCCGTACTCTTTTGTTATTTCCTCCCCAACCCTGTTCCTTTCTCCTCCCCCACCCACCCACCTTTTCCCCCCACTTGTGAGTGGGCCTGGCTGGGTGGGCTTAAGCTTTTGAGTTGATATCTCTTCCTTTCCCACCCGCCTCCCCTACGCCACTCTTTTTTTTTTTAAGTTCCCCCCTGCTCTATTGCATTAACAGTGCTTTCTCTCCTCTCCCTCCTTATTTGGGGTGTGGCTTGCTTTTTTTCCTATTGGTTGGCTTCATGTAGGGCCTCTATGAGTGTTAACTACTCTAAGCTCCGCAGGGTGGGTGGATGGTCACCTTTCTTCCTCATCTCCTCAGAATAACTTCATCAACCTGAGCTTTCTCCGTCTCTTCCGTGCCGCCCGACTCATCAAACTCCTCCGGCAGGGTTACACCATACGCATTCTCCTCTGGACCTTCGTTCAATCCTTTAAGGTGAGGCTGCTCCAGCTGCTGGTCCAGGCCAGAGCAGATCCCTAACTCTAGGGAAATGAGGAAACCAGACCGAAAGTGGTTAAAGCATGACCCTGGGCCAACATCTGTACCCAGTGTCTGCAGAACTCCCGAGGGCCTTATCACAGACCCTAGCAGCCAGGGGCACGTGATCGCTTGACTCTGAGGACAGTTCTGGGCAAGCTGTCTGGCACCCTTCCTCACTGCCTTCCTTCCCTCCAGGCCCTACCATATGTCTGTCTCTTGATCGCCATGCTCTTCTTCATCTACGCCATCATCGGGATGCAGGTGATCCCGCACCCTTGGGGTACCAGGGCTGCGGGAGGGGAGCCTTCCTCAGAGGGAGCCAGGGTCCCTGTGACTGCCCCAGTTGTCACCCTCCCACTCTCCAGGTGTTTGGCAACATCGGCATTGACGGAGAGGACGAGGACAGCGACGAGGACGAGTTCCAAATCACTGAGCACAATAACTTCCGGACCTTCTTCCAGGCGCTCATGCTCCTCTTCCGGTGAGGGGGTGGGGGTCGTGCTTCTCCTTGGGTTGCGTTTGAACCTGCCTTCATTCTGTGTGTTCATTACTCTTCTGGCTGAGGATGTGGACTCTTCCAGTTGGGGTGAACTTAAATCTGCCCAGCTGTCCTTTTTGCACTAGCACTTGGAACAAGGATCCCGCAGGTGAGAAGCATAGAAGGAATGTTCCAGCTGTTACCTAGTTGAATCCTCCAGACCCTCTTTTGAAGTGGGGGACTTGTGAGACCCTGTCTTACAGAAGTTAGAAAGAAAGAATAATCTGTGACCACAAAGATACACGCTAATGAAATAAAGCAACAAGACCCAACCAGTCCAGCAAGCACATCAGATCTCAGGGAGACAGGTAGTGGCTGTTTCGTCCCATTGGGGACAACTCCACTTCACACGCTGATATGAGTAGCCAGTTGTGCAAAGGGACAAGGAAGATCCAGAAAACATGAGCCCTTGCCGGGCTAACTACCTTCAACAGAAAAAAGTTGTATCTCACGATTACCCCTCTTTGTTACACGTCTCCCCCCAAACTTAGCCAGATATATGGAGCATTAGAAGTTTCTAGTAACAGGTGATGGCTTAAGCATAGTTCACAGTATGCCCACCTTCCTTACAGAAGATCCCTCACCAATTGGTTGACCTGCAATGTGAGGTGTTCACCCTAGATAGAAAGTGTTCTTTTGACCAGGAGTTTTGTCTCAACAGACATTTACTACTTTGTCTTAGTTAGGGTTTCTATTGCTGAGAAGAAAAAAAAATGACCGAAAGCAAGTTGGGGAGGAAAGGGTTTATTTGGGCTTTCACTTCCACATCCTAGTCCATTATTGAAGGAAGTCAGGGCAGGAACCTGGAGACAGGAGTAGATGCAGAGGCCATGTCAAGTGAACATAAAACCCAGGAACCAGCCTAAGGATGGCACCACCCGCCATGGGCTGGACCCTCCCTCATTGATCACTAATTAAGAAAATGCCTTACAACCAGATCTTATGGAGGCATTTTCACAATGGAGGTTCCCCCCTTTCAAATAGCCAGAATGTGTGTCAGACTGGCGTAAAATCAACCAGCACAGCATATCTGGTCTCTGATAAGGATGGGGCTGCTAAGAAGCACAAGGATATTTTTGGCTTTAAACCAAGAAAGAATTTGTTCATTCTGGGCAGTGGTGGCACATGCCTTTAATCCCTGCACTTGGGAGGCAGAAACAGGCAGATCTCTGTGAGTTCCAGGACAGCTTGGTCTACAGAGCGAGTTCCAGAACAGTCAAGTCTACACTCAGAAACCCTGTCTTTAAAAAAAAAAAAAAAAAGTCTGTTTACTTTGGGGTCTTTTTACCCTAAACTCCCAGACAGTTTCTGCCTCCTGCTCTCATCATCGCCTGATGAGGTAACCCTAAATGCTGAATGTTAATGCTGTTGGGAGTTTTTGACATCAGCCAGTCTGGCTCCTCCTAGCTGAATTGGGGTATCAAGTCTGGTTTGGGTTACCCTTCCAGAGGGTACATCTGACCTCAACTATCAGGTGTGGGAGGAAAGAAAGCCTTGATAGGTCTGTGGAAGGAGATGTGAGGGAAGAGCAAGAGGGATTAGCCTAGGCAGGACCAGGAAAGTTAGGAGACACGTCCAGATCATGTCCCTTAGGATCTTTGGATAGGCTCACAAGAGCATCCATCTGCTGAGCTCCTCCTTAATTTCCCTTTGGCCTTCATGACCTGACTCCACAGTGATGAACTTAAGATCTGTTTTCAGGCAATATCATAGTTGTTGGCTTAGTTAGAATCAGGGTGTGGTCCCTCGTAGATGGCTCTAGAAAGAGAAAGAGAAGAAATTTGAATTTTTAGTTTAAAAAGGACTACAAATAGTCCTCTGTGAGCCAGCGTCTGAAGTCTTAATCTGAGTGACTGAGTGGGGTGGTGGTGACGCTCACCCTTAATCCCAGCACTCGGAAGGCAGAGGCAGGCAGATCTCTGCATTTGAGGACAGCCTGGTCTACAGAGCAAATTCCAGGACAGCCAGGGCTACACAGAGAAACCCTGCCTCAAAAAACAAACAAACTGGAGACTGAGAGATGGCTCAGTAGTTAAGAGCACTGGCTTTTCTTCCAGAGGACCTGGGTTCAGTGCCTTGTGCCCATGTGACAGTTCACAATTGTCTGTTATTCTCACACAAACAATGTGAAGTACCAATGCATATAAAAATAATAGAGCATTTTAAACAAACAAAAAATTGAAGCAGCATTTGTTTGTTTGTTTGTTTGTTTGTTTGAAACAGGTTCTCACTACATAGGTCTGGTTGTCCTGGAACTCACTATGTAGACCAGGCTGGCCTTGAACTCACAGAGATCTACCTGCTTCTGCCTCCTAAATTCTGGAATTAAAGGTGTACACCATCATGCCCAGCACAGAGTCTGGGGAGGCCAAGTCCTTGCACTTTTGAGGAGATGCCAACCATTAGTCTTCTGTTTCACTTCTGACTGGGCAGTTACAACTATGCAATTGACCAAATCAGTCACTTTCTTTGCTTTTGTTTTTATCCTGTCTAGCCCATTTGCGGGTCTGGTCCGCAGAGTTCACTACTTGAGCTTGAGAGGAACCTTTGGCTCCTTTAATAGTCGCTCCACCTATGCGAGGACAAGTCTAAGGCTTACCAGTGAGTTCTCTGGAAGCCCCGAGATTCTGTCCTCTGTCCTCTGTCCTGTGTTGACTCCTCTTTGTGGGCTGGACACTGGTTACTGTTCATCTGGTGGGTCTCCATGGTACAGGACATGTTAGAAAAGCCCCACAGTGCCCTGGAATCTAGTTGACCTTGGAGGGAAAGGAAGAAAGTCCTGTCTTCTTAATCCCTCTGCCCACACCAGTACATGATCATTGAACACTCAGAAGGTCAGTCAGCAGTCAGGTATTTTAACTACTGTATTTTCCTGGACAAAACCAATGCACATTTACAAGAAACATGGATTAGACGTATATGTTTGTCCTTTAAGCCAGTCCTTGCCATTGTCAAGAACAGATTGATGGCACCATTGGTTTAAACAGACATTTAGCATCAATGTATTGAAACTTGACCTTAGAAATATTAATGTGTGTAATCTCTAAGTCTCATCTTTTACAAACTTTGAATGACTTAGGGAAGCCTTCATAACGTGGATAGACTTCCTGGTTTTCTCTTTCATTCTGGAAACATCCAGCCATCTTAGTCTTCATTCATAACCCCTGCTTCTCTAATGCTCTTTCCATGTTTGCATCCTTCCAACATTTTCCTTTACTTACCAGTCTTGTTTCTCACACCAGGAGACGCAATAATGTTAATAAATTACCACCTGTTGTGAGAATTTTTTCTCTGCAGGTCCTAAGGTCCTAATGACAAACCAGAGTTCATCCTGGGGGACTGAAGGGTTAACAGGGCTTACTTGCAGGGCATGGCTGAGGGGTTCTGACAGGAGTGTGGGTGACCTGAAGCCACACTGTAGTCTTCATTCAGTGTAGACAGTGGTGTCCCCACAGCTGTGCAGGTGCAGCCCTCTGTCCCTAGTCTTCCCAGCCTTTATTCTCTAGCTCCTCCCCCAGACCTCAAAGTCAGGTACCATTAGGGCAAAACTGCAGGCAGCTGGCTGGGAGGAGGAACTGGATGCTCAGCGAGGGTCCGATGACCCCGCCCACACCCTCCTCCTATGAAGGTCCAGCTGTGACGATCTTTTTAAAGATGTGTTTAATTTTGTATGTGTAAACATGCACCTCTGCATTTGTATGTGCACCACATGCATGCAAGAGCCCTCCAGAGGTGAGAAGGTGTCAGGGCCCTCAGAACAGAAAAGTTACTGTAAGCTGCCGTGTGGGTCCCGGGAACACGAGTGTCCTACAAGAACAGCAATCCCTCGTTGTTTTGTACTCTCTTTTAAACATATAGCCTCTTTTTTCATTAATTGTTGTTATCCATATAACTATATTCCTAAGTCCATAAATACAACCTGCTAATCTGTACAATGTTATAGTGTGTTTTCAGGTTGATTGGAAGTGGATAACAAACTGCTGTACTCTTCCCTGGGGAAGACGACTTCCCCTGCTCTCAGCATTCCTTAATTGCCTATAGTTCTTGGTACAGGGTAGAAGCCTCGTGGGCTCCCTCCCACCTTGCCTGCGCCATCCGCAGTAGCCTGTCTGTTGTGGTTGTCCATCTCTGCAGCCCCTGTGATGCTCTTCCGTGAGCAGACACAGTTGGTCTTAGCAAGATCCAATAGTTTGCCTTAGAGGAGAATGCTGTACAACACCACAATTGAAGAAGAAAGTCCAGTCTAAACTACACACACAGGATAATGTTAAAAATAATGATAATATTATGGGCCTGGTGGTGCACACCTTTAATCCCAACACTCGGGAGGCAGAGGCAGGTGGATCTCTGTGAGTTCGAAGCCAGACTGGTCTACAGAGTGAGTTCTAGGACAAATACACACACACAAGTTGAGAGAGTGTGGGAAGCAGGGTGTGCCGGTGTTTATCCACAGTGCCAAAACACAGGAAGAGGCAGGAGGACTGTGTGAGACCTGTGGGAGACAGATCCTGGGAAGGAAGGACAGCTAGGCAAAAAAATATAGCCAGTGCGAATGCGCTGAGGCAGGAGCATGGCTGATGTGCTCGAAGACAGGGAAGAGCCTGGCATGCCTGGCAAGCAACCTGGAGACAAAGCACTAAGAGATGGGAATGTGGAGAGAGGGACGTCCCCAGACGGCCCTCACCATCAGGCCCCACCGCAGCCTCGTCACTTCAGGCTTCTCACGCACTTCCGTTTCCATTCTCCTTCCGTTTATAAAATCGTACTGTGCGAGGTCATGGCGCACCTGTCGAGGCAATCAGGGAAAAGTTGGAGTCAGTTCTCCCCTTTTATCGTGTGGGTCCCAGGGACCCTAGTGGTCAGACAAGAACCTGTGCTCACTGAACCACCTCACTGACACCTTCCTGTGGACTTTTAAGGTGCATCGTAGCCTTCTGAGCCCTCTAACACTTAAGGAAAGAGGATGGTCCCGGGGACTTGGGCCCATGACTGGCTAGCCCAAAGTCTCAGCCCAGTACCCCTCTGGGAAGCAGTAGTGCCCATTTGGGGCCAGAGCCCAGGTCATGGGTTACCGATGCTGCCTATCCTTAGGAGCGCCACCGGGGAAGCATGGCACAACATCATGCTCTCGTGCCTCAGTGGGAAGCCCTGCGACAAGAACTCCGGAATCCACACGGCCGACTGTGGCAACGAATTTGCATACTTTTACTTCGTCTCTTTCATCTTCCTTTGCTCATTCCTGGTGAGTTTGCACACATGGAGGGGGCCATGTCCTTACCCTGCTGAGTCTGTACACACATGGAGGGCCATGTCCTTACCCTGCCGAGTCTGTGCACACATGGAGGGTCATGTCCTTACCCTGCCGAGTCTGTGCACATGGAGGGCCATGTCCTTACCCCTGGCATTGATCTGGGCAAATGAATCTCTGTAGACTGTGTCTGGGGTGGAGGACTTGCTCCCTCCCTGCTGCTGACAAATTGTCTCCCACATAGTGACATCTGGACGGGTGGCTGTGGGTCTGTGCACTGTAGGATGTTAAGGAGCACCCTGACTCCCCTACTTTGAGTCAGTAGCAGACACTCCCTCCTGCAGAGGCCCAGGGCCTCCCCAGTTGGAACTGGACCCCATTGAAAACCTGAATTTAGCTCTGGTGGGTGGATATGGACTGCAGCAGGTCCTAGCTTTGGCCCGGGCTCGCACAGCACCCCCTTCCTCCAACTGTACATCTCTCTCAGGCTTTGCCTCTGTGTGTGTCTACCCATCTCTCTCCCCTTTGCCGTTGGCTTCCACGCTCATTGACATTCTGAGTGGGTATCTTTTGTGTCTGTGCCATTTGTGTTTGCACCCTTTCCCCATCTGGTCTGTTCCTCCTGTCCCTTTCCCCTACCCCTATGGTCTCCTCTCTACTCCTATTGGCCCCCTTGGCCCCCAGATGCTGAATCTCTTTGTTGCTGTCATAATGGACAACTTCGAGTACCTTACGCGAGACTCCTCCATCCTGGGCCCCCACCACCTGGATGAATACGTGCGTGTCTGGGCCGAGTATGACCCTGCTGCCTGGTAAGGAGGCATCAAATCTTCTGGCTGTGTTGTCCACCTCCTCCTTCTGAAACTGGGACAGGAGCTAAGTCAGCTCTCAGGTGTGGGACACTGGGTCCTAGGGTTTTAGCAGGAACCTCACGAGTGAGTCCAGGGTGGGAACCATGACTTTCACACTACCTCAGGTTTAGTGCTTGCCACCCCTTGTCCAAGCCCCAGCCTTTCTAGATGAAGATGGTCAACTATGGGGATTTTCAAGGTTCCCTGGCCCCCACAACTCTAATGGTTTCTTGTGGTAACCCACATTAAGAACCTCTGGCTTCCATTCACCTGGGAGTGTAGAGGCAGCCTTGACACATGTGCCAGAGTCAGCATGGCAGAATTCAGCTCAGAAATTTAGAGCAAGCCAGATAGTGTAGCACATGTAAGTGACCCCAACTCTCAAAAGGCTGAAGCAGGAGAAGCAGGAGTGCAGGGCCAGCCTGGGCTACAAGTGACCTTGTTTCAAAAATGATCAAAATAGGGCTGGAGAGATGGCTCAGAAGTTAAGAGCACTTGACTGCTCTTCCAGAGGTCCTGCGTTCAATTCCCAGCAACAACATGGTGACTCACAACCATTTATAATGAGATCTAGTGCCCTTTTCTGTCATGCAAGCAGAACACTGTATACATAATAAGTAAATAAATCTTTAAAAAAAAACAGGCATGGTGGCACACACCTGTAATCCCAGCAAACAGGAGGCAGAGGCAGGCAAGTCTCAAAGCCTACAGAAATAGTTTAAGGACAGCCAGGGCTGTTACACAGAGATACCCTGTTTCAAAAAACCAAAAACAAACAAGCAAAACCCAAATAATAATACTAAATACTAAAGCTTCCAAAAGAGCCAGACATGGGGGTGCACACCTATAGTTCTAGCTTTAGGAGACTGAAGCAGGAGAATCAGGAGTTCAAGGTCCATTATCCGACTCCAAGTCAAATTTTAGGGCTAGCAAGATGGCTAATGTGTAAAGGTGCCTACTGTCTAGATTGACTGAGTTCAATCCCCAGGACCCACCCACATGGTGAGAAGCAACTCCCACAAATTGTTCACACACACATACACATGGGGCTGGAGACATGGCTCAGTGGTGAAGATCATGTGCTGCTTTTGCAGAGGACCCTGGTTCAGTTCTCAGCCTAATCTATATAATGAGCTTCAGGACAGCCGAGGCCACAAACACGGTGAGACCTTGCCCCCACCAAAATTAAACAAAAACAATCCGCAAAGAAAATAACAAAAAAGCCAGAAGATGAATAAATAGGCCTGTTTGTTTGGTTGGTTGGTTGGTTGGTTGGTTTGGCTTTTTGGTTTTTTTCGAGACAGTTTCTCTATGTAGTTTTAGAGTCTGTCCTGGAACTCAGAACTCACTCTGTAGACCAGGCTGGCCTCGAACTCACAGACCTATCTGCCTCTGCCTCCCGAGTGCTGAAATTAAAGGTGTGTGAAGCCGGGCGGTGGTGGCGCACGCCTTTAATCCCAGCACTCGGGAGGCAGAGGCAGGCGGATCTCTGTGAGTTCAAGACCAGCCTGGTCTACAAGAGCTAGTTCCAGCGCAGGCTCCAAAGCCACAGAGAAACCCTGTCTCGAAAATCAAAAAAAAAAAAAAAATTAAAGGTGTGTGAAACCACCACTAGGCTAAATGAAAGCCTTTTTAAATATAAAAATTTGAAAATAGTGCTGAAGAGATGACTCAGTGGTCAAGAGCACTGGCTGCCCTTGCAGGGGACTCAGGTTCAGTTCCTGGATCCCACATGGTGGCTGTAACTCCAGCTCCAGGAGATTTTATGCCCTCTTCTAGCCTCTGTGAGTACCCACAGACAGGTATATAAGTAAATATAAATAATTTTTATTGAAATAAAAACTATCAAGGTCTAAGAATGCGGCTGAATGGTAGACTCTTGCCCTTAGTTCCATCTCCCACACCTTGAAAAATAAATAAAAAAAAAAACCTCAAGAGTAGATCACACAGGAAAGGGGAGGGTGCGTCCCCTTTAGTGATGTGTTAGTGATGATAACAAGGTTGAGTTTCCCTGCCTCACAGAGACCACCACACACACCTCACACCTTCTTCTGGTGAACAGGAGATCACAGAGCATTTTTGACTACTTGGAGTGTACTGAGGTGCCTCAGAGGCGGCAGAACACAGAATCTAGTTCCTTCTGGGCCCAGGGCTGAAGGAGCATCATTGGAGGGACTCTTAGTGCTGTATGCTCTGTTTCGTCTGGCCTTGGCCCTAAATGATAGGCTCCCAAGAAAATAAATGCAGAGATCTGTCTGTCTCTCCCATAGCTGCAGCCTCAGACAAGCCCTCCCTGAGTCTGTGAGGCTAGGACTAGACATGTGGCTGGGGCTGGTGTGGGGTCCCTTTTAACTCTTCCTTTTTGATTTTAGGTCACTGGAATGCTGTCCCCTCCACTAGGCCACATACCCACCCACACCAGGATAGCCCATGTAGATGACAAAGGAAAAACAGATGCAGAGGACTCCCGGGTTGAGAGGCCCCAGCCTAGCACTCCAGCACACCCCATCAGAGTCTCTCCCTGAGGGCGGGGGTGCACAAGTGTCTTTAAATGCATCAGACTACTTACTTGTCCCAGGTTCCCACTCCTTCAAGTCAGGAGGCCTGAGCCTCATCACCCTGGTCCCACTGTGTGCTTGGGGAGCCCTTTTTATGGTGACCAAGCCTGGACCCCACTAACCCTCTCTTCTCCTTTCAGCGGCCGCATTCACTATAAGGACATGTACAGTTTATTGCGAGTAATATCGCCCCCTCTCGGCTTAGGCAAGAAATGTCCTCATAGGGTTGCTTGCAAGGTTTGATTTCCACTAAAACCTGCTAGCATCGATTGAATGAGTGTGGCTTGGGGTCTTCCATATATATATTTCTTATATATATATATATATTTCTCAAAAACAGAGCCATCTCTCTCTCTTGCATTACACTAGCAAACTCTTAGCCTCCAGAATGCGGCCATGCAGACTCCACGAAGCATGGGACATTACCTCTGTTCCCTCCGAACATCTGTGCTTGCTCTTAGCTGAAGCTGCCCATCCCGTGGTCTCAATGACACCCCCAAATCAGACGCATCCCTTGGGGGAGTTGTAATTTTGCATTTCCCTACCCCCACTCTCTCCACCACTCCCTGCCTCCTGAAGCCTCCAGCCCCCCTTCCCACCCCCACACCCTGTCCTAGCTCCTCTTCCTCACCCAGGCCCCCTCAGAGACCAGCCTCAGCCAAGCCAGAATACTCGGCCCCTCGAACAGTAAAGCCCTCCAGCTCCGCACCACCTGAGCCACAGCCTGGAGCCCAAGTGGAATCTGACTGTTTCTCTTTTCTCTCTCTCTCTGCCTGCTTGTAAGCAGTGAAATAATCATTTTTAATTACCTTTTCTTCCATTTTTTCTCCTCTTTTCCATTTATTTGAAACATCTATTTTATCGTTCTCTGCCTCTTTCTCTATTTTTTCGGCTCGTGTGGTTTTTTGTTTTTTGGTTTTTTTTTTCTTTTTTCTTTTTTTCTTTTTCTGTTTCTTCTCCGCCTCTCCCCCCACCCTTTTGGTTCTCTGCCCCACCCACCCCCTCCTGTTTTTTGTTTTTGGTGCTGCCAGGGGTCGCATGCCTTACCCGGACATGTATCAGATGCTGAGACACATGTCCCCACCCCTGGGTCTGGGGAAGAAGTGCCCGGCCAGAGTGGCTTACAAGGTAGTCTATCTTTGCCAACACCGATGTCCCAGAGCTGGGGACTTTTCAGTGGTGACCACAACACCCAGCGAGTCTTCTGCCGACACCCTCTTCTTTTTTTCTTTTTTTCTTTTCTCGAGTAACTGAGTCGTGAGCATCCTTTGACTCTCGGCAGCGCACTGTGTCCTTTCTGATGAGTGTCTAAGTGTTCTGAGACTCCATTATGGCCAACAAGCTACGGGGAGGGGGAGGGAGTGCTCCAATCCCCTAGCACCCATGTGACACCCCACCCCCACCCCACCCCGGGAAGCCAAATTGTACATCTCTGCCCTTTCAGAAACGCATGCCCCAGGCCCAAGCCAGACAATTCTGTGCCTTGAGCCCTTAAACCCTGGCCTCCCCACACACATCTGAAGCTGACCTCTGACTTAGGGCCCGGGAGATCTGACACCTCCCACAGCTGAGTACCCCCATCCTCCCCTTGCCCTGGAGATGTCTCCCCAGTGCCTGAACCATGCCACCCTCTACCCAAGATGCCCCAACATGCCTCTCCACTCCATTGTTTCAGAGCAAGCAGGAGGGCTGCCGCTGCCCCCACCCCGAACGTGGTGCACCAATCAGGCCTTGCACGCTGCCTTGGAGGGGTCTGGGGGTGGGTGGGTGTATGCCAGCCGAGGGAGCGAGGAGACTGCTGCTCCTCTAAACTTCTGTCCTGGAATCTCCCCCGGCCCTGGAGGACATCTGCTCCCTCAGTTCATCCTCAAGGTGGCCAGGGATGACCTTCAAACCCCATGCCCCAGAAGTGACTCCATAGCCCAACCTTCCCATCCACCTTGCCCCCTCTCCTTCCAGCGCTACTCCAAGCCTGGTGTAGCTGCTTGTCAAATCTAAACCTCTTCCCACACGTGTCCCTTTTGTCCTCCCCAACCTGATGTCTGGATAAAGCCACCGTGGCTCCCTAAAACAACTTTGTGCATATTTAAAATGGCACATTTTCCACGGAACATTGTCTGCTGGAAAATTCTGTTGTAGAGGACACCCTTACCCACTGTGCAAACAAAAGCTGTGTCGTTTAACACAGTACAATGCACACCTGCCCAATGGGACGCAGTGCCCTTGGCTACTTTATCTACTGCCTCCTCCTTGCCCCACCCCAGCATCCCACTTCCTACCCTATTCTTGGTTTACTGTCTCCCTGCTGTCTCTGTGAATCCCCTGGTGAAACCCAGATTCGCCCTTAACACCCTCTCAAGTCCATGGCACCTCAGAGCCCAACATCCCCCTGCCCAAGCCACCGAGCAGGCAGAACCCTTCCCTGGGCCTCAGGAATGTCCTTGCCCCTTCTCCCTGCTACTGCACAGACAGCCATGATCTGGCAAGCCCCAACAGTCACTTCCCACGGAGCTATGAATGAGTCTCGAGATTCCGTCTGCATGTGCCCGTTTGTACCGCTCTGTGTAGGCCTCGCTGCATGTCCACAAGGGGCCTGCGTGGGGAGGTGCCTGCCGCTTCTGAGGATGGAATGCTGCGGCTGGGTGCCCATCATCTGCCCATTGTGGGCCGAGCAGGGGTGGGGGCGGGGAGCGGCGGCTGTGGCCGTGAACCCCACCGCGAGGCTGCTGCACGCACGCGCTGCTGACATCTGCCTTCTGCTCTTTCTCTTTGGGTGGACATAAGAGGGAGCCTTTGAGAAGAACTCTGGGTCAGGGCAAGAAGGCCTCAGGTCCCGAAGGTGGGATTTAAAATGGGGAAAAAAACAGGTTGGGCTAGATGTGGTGGCAGGCCCTGGCATCCCAGCTGCTCAGGAAGCCAAGGCAGGAGGATGGCCATAAGTTCCAAGGACAGTCTGTGCTATTAGCAAGATCCAGTCTTCCAAAACAGAAAAGGGGTAAAAGAGAGGGGTGGGGTGAAGTCAGCATTGTGGAAAGCCTTGAAGAGGAGTGGGGTATGAGAAATTCTGCACTGGCTTAGGTGAGCACAGGGAGAGTGTCCCCAGCTTCAGAGTTCTTCCTGGGTCTCCCTGGGTTGGGGGAATTTGGCTTGCAAGATGCCAGTAGGGCCCAAGAATGACTGCCCTCGCCTGGGGTTTTCTGTAGAGACTCCTGCGGATGGATCTTCCTGTAGCGGACGACAACACAGTGCACTTCAACTCCACCCTCATGGCTCTGATCCGAACAGCCCTGGATATCAAGATTGCCAAAGGTAGGCAAGCTGTAGACTTGGGGGAGGGGTGGGGTGGGCTTGGACTGAAAGCAGGGTTGCCTAAGGGACCCCTGTCCTTGTCCTCATTCTTGCATCTGTGTAAACATTTACCCTCCAGCCAAAGGGATGCAGCACCTTACAGAGGAGCCCTGCACCCTCTCCCTGTCTTTGAAGTAGGTAGCACAATGAAGTTGTGTGTTCTCATAGGGAAAAGGAGCCCTGGGCTGAGACCAGCCTGCGCCCAAAAGCCCTGAGAGGTAGGAATGAGTGAAGTAGGGAATAGGAACCACATGGGGTCCCACTGAGCTGATTTGGCCTTTGAGTAGGGAGACACCCCCAGAATCCAGAGAGAAGAGGTAGGATCTGACCCACATCGCATCAGAAGGATGTCGAATCTGTGGAAACAGCCCAGTGGGAAGAGGTAGGTTGAGGGCCTGCGTTAATCTGACCTTAGTTACTGTCCTGAACTAGCTAGAGCCCTAGTCTTTATAAAGAGGCAGGCTGACCACATGGCCAGCACTTGCCACCAAGCCCAACTGACCTGAATTCAGTTGCTAAGAGTTGTTTTCTCCCTTTTATATGTGCACTGTGGCAGCCTGCTCCCTACCTCCCCAATCCTCCAACACACACACACACACACACACACACACTTGAATAAAAGTAATTTTAAGAAATCTCTGAGCTGGGTGGTGGTGGCCCATGCCTTTAATCCCAGCACTTGGGAGGCAGAGACAGGTGGATCTCTGTGAGTTTGAGGCCAGCCTGATCTACAGAGCTAGTTCCAGGACAGGCTCCAAAGCTACAGAGAAACCCTGTCTCAAAATAAATAAATAAATAAATGTCTCCAAGAGTTCTGATGGCTCTCAAGAGAAAGAGACCCCATCATCAGAGTTCTCAGCCCAGAGATCCCAGGTAGCATCAGAGCCTCCTCCTTTGAAACAGAATTTTGTTCCTTTGCAGAAGAGAGTGGAAAGAGAGAAGAAGAGGAGACAGTGTGAGCAGCTGAGGAGAGTTAGAGTCCTCAGGCTTCATCCTCGTTCTCCCACAACCTCCATCTTTCTTTATTCCTTATTTTCTGGCATCTCTCCCTTTATTTTTTAATTTTTATTTTTTAATTAATTAACTTATTTATTTTGATTTTTTTTTTGAGACAATCTCTCTGTGTAGTCCGAGTCATCCTGGAACTCACTCTGTAGACCAGGCTGGCCCAGAACTTAAAGCCTCTGCCTCTGCCTCTGCCTCCCGAGCCTTGTGAGTGGTGTTGGGCTCCCTATCTTTTTAAATATTGACAGGATTTCCAGTACTCCCTTCGTCCCTTCTAAATTAGCAATGTCACCATTTGTTCCATGTGAGGCTCTAATCTGCAGCAGAGCAGGCTGCTGAGGTCTCGTCTCAGTTCTGTTGCTGACAAACAATTTTAGGGATGCAAACCTGGTGGTCACAGCACACACCTTTAATGATATGTAGAGCAGGTAGCCTACCTGTGAGTTCTAGGCCATCCACAACTCCATAATAACTCTATTAAATTGCAAATACACACACACACACACACAACCTTAATAGGCCTGGAGAGATGGCTCAGCAGCTCAGAGCACCCAGGTTTGGTTCAAACCTCTTAAATCCAATTCCAGGTGATCTGACACCTTCTTCTTGCCTCCACGGTCACCAGAAATGCACATACAAAAAAGCAAATCATACACTCAAAAATAAATAAAATCTTTCTTAAAAATAACCTCCCCCCAAAAAAAGCCAGGCAGGGTGATGTATGTCTTTAGTCCCAGCATTGGGAGGCAGAGGCAGGTGGATTGTCAGTTTGAGGGCCTTCTGCTCTACATATCAAGTTCTGGGTGAATCAGGGCCACAGTGAGATCCTCTTAAAAATAAAATGTAAAGAGATGGTTGGTCCCTCAATGTGCCCTTTTTTCCCACCCTCTTTGGTTTGTTGACACAGAGTTTCTCTGGCTGTCCTGGAATTTACTCTGAAGACCAGGCTGGCCTCGAATTCACAGAGATCCCCCTGCCCCTGCCTCCTCAGTGCTGAAGTATGCCTCTTTAATAAAACATTTGGACACAGACCTAAAGAGCTGTGTGAGGCAGCCATATGTAAGAATAGTCACTGCAGAGAAAACAACTTGTTCAGAGGTCTTGAAGCAGGACCATGTCTAGTATGCCTAAGACAGAGGTCAGCATGTCTGAACCATCATAAGAGGGGAGGGAGAGCAGAAGAAACCAGGGCCTGGGGAGACAGCTCAGTCACTAAGGTGCCTGTCACCCAAGTGTGGGGACCGGAGTTTGGATCCTCAGTACCTGAATAAAAGCTGGACATGGCAATGCCCATCTGTAAACACAGCTCTGGAGAACAGGCAGATGGATCCCTAGAACTCACTTTACAGCCAGTCTAGACAAATGCTCCAGGATCAGTGAGAAACCTTGTCCCCAAAGGTGCAGGAGACCCCACAAGAGATGGCTCCGTGAGCAAAGGGCTTGTCACCAGGTCTGAAAATCAGTGTCCAGCCTCCCAGACCCATAGAGTGGGAAGAGAGAACCAACCCTTAGCATCAGGCATGTGCTACCTGCCACTCCTGTGTGGGCCAGGCTGGCTCTGCCTCCCGAGCGCTGGGACTAAAGGCATACGCCACCACACCTGGCACCTTTTTGTTTATTTAACATATCTGGGTGTTCTGCCTGTGCACCATGTGTGTGTTGGTGCCTGCAGAGACTGGAAGAGGTTGTCTGATTCCTGGAGCTTCAGTTACAGGTAGTTGTGGTCCTGGGAACAAAACCTGGGTCTTTTGCAAAAGTAGTGTGTGTTCTTAACCAGTCTCTTCAGACTTTAGCTAGCTTGCGTTTGTTTGGTTGGTTGGTTTTATTTTTGTTTTCTGTTCTTGTTTTGGATTTTTTGAGACAGGATTTCTCTGTATAATAACTCTGGCTGTCCTGGAACTTGCTCTATAGACCAGGCCGGCCTTGAATTCACAGAGATTCACCTGCCTCTGCCTCCCAAGTGCTGGGATTAAAGGTGTGCACCACCACGCCTGGCTTTATTTTATTTTTCAAAAGAGTTTGTTTTTTTCTTATTTTGTTTATTTTGTGTGAATGAGTCTTTTGCCTGGATGTACGGGTGCCACCTGCAAGCAGAGGTCAGAAGAGGACATCAAATCCCCTGGGACTGGAGTTGCAGATGGGTGCCATGTGAGTGCAGGAACTGAACCTGGGTCCTCTGAAAGCAACAAATGCTGTTAAGCACTGAGCAAACTCCCCAGATGGTAACTAGCTTCCCTATACAGCCCAGGACCACTTGCCTAGGGAGCTGTTCTGCCCACAGTAGGTGGAGCCTTCTTACATCAACCATCCAGCGAGGCTGTATCAAATTAACAGTTAAAGCTAAGTAGGACACTAAAGAAAAGGTATACCACTGAGTCACATCTCCAACCAAGCCTCCAGTGTCTGGTACTTCAGTCCTACTCCAGGGGGCCACACAGGTGGAGGTGGGGGCCAGGCAGATGTGTCCATCACGATGAAGGCTTTCACCGTAACAACCCCAAGGTCTCTGTGACTCAAACCAAATGGGTCATTTTTCTGCTGTCTGCCTCCTGTTTGTGACCGGGAACTCTGCTGGTCAGAGTCCCTTAAAGCTAGGGCAGAGGAAGCTACTGCCACAGCGCACAGTGACCCCAGCACTGCAGAGGCTGGGGCAGACGGACTTTGAGTTCTGGGCCAGCCTGGCTGTTTAGTGAGATCCTGCCTCAAAACACCAAAGAAAGGATTGACTTGAAAAAGACTCTCTGACCCTTCTGTCACCTGTCTTGGGTCACAAAGTAAAGGGATCCATGGAGGACCCCCATACTGCTAATGAATCCTCCAAGTGGCAGGTCACTGTGTTCATACCCATCTTAAAGGGCCACAGTCCTGCTCTCCCGACCTGGAGCTCCAGGACCCCCATGGCTGGGATGAGGGGCTAGAAACACGATATAACAAAGCCACATTTTGTGCAGTGGACTAGGGGGAAAAGGGTTGGTAGCCTCTGCCAGGTGTCAGGGTAGCCCAGACTCCTGTCACAGATTACTGGGTTGCTTGTCTGTGTTCCGTTACATACTCCAAACTGGATATGGTTTACTCAGGAAACAGAGGCAAGTGGATCTCTGAGTTCAAGGCCAACTTGGTTTATAGGACAGCCAGGGCTGCACATAGAAACCCTGTCTAGAAAACAAAACAAAACAAAAAACCAACAACAACAAAAATAAAAGATTAGACTTAGTCATGCCCCTGCCTCTCACTAACACATTACGCATTCCCCTCTTTATCTTGGTATCAGAACCCAAGGCCTTGTACATGCTAGGCAAGTATCTGATTTTTAGTTTGTATTTATTTATCTTGGGTCCTGGGGATGGAACCCAGCTGACTATGTATGCACTTTACCACCTGAGCCATATCCCCAGCCCTTCCTTCTGAGATAGAGTCTCATTAAATTATCCAGGCCAACTTTGAATTCATTTTGTGATTAATTCATCTTTCCCTCCCTCCTCTTTCCCCTCTCTTCCCTTCTCGTGTGTGTGTGTGTGTGTTATATGTGGTGTATATGTGGTGTATATGTGGTGTATGTGGTATGTATGTGGGTGTGGTATATATGTGTGCAGTATTTACACATGAACATCCGGGAGTACTCACCCATTGGTGGATGTGCCAAGGAAGGATGTCAGGCCCCCTCCTTTGTTGCTTGCCCCCTTGCTCACGTTTTGGCCCTGGCTCTGGAAGTCCAGGCCCACAAGGCCACATCTATTCACCAAATGGTCCTAGGCAGCATGGCCAGTCAGCAAACTCTCAGGACCTCCACCCTCCAGTGCTGGTGTACAGCTCCTTCCATGGCTTCTGGGAATCCAAACTGAGGTCCTTATGCACACACAGCACATTCTCCTGCCCACTAAGCCATCTCCCTAGCCCTAGGCCTGAACATTCAATCCGCCTGCCTCAGCCTCCCTCGTACCAGATAGCGGGCTTAGAGCAGCAATTTTTATATTTTTGTGTAGTGGAAGCTGGCCTAGAATTTCTGGGCCTCTTGCTTCTCGCTCCAGGCTCTGGATCTGCAGGCATACACCGCCCACTCAGTTCTGTGTACTCAGATACAGCACAGCAGGGCTGGTGTGTGGCTTAGCAGCAGAGCCTGTTCTTAGCATGTCTAGGTCCTGAGTTCAGTCCCCAGCCCCACATACCCCAAAATCAGTAAGAAGATAAAAATTTTAAATCAGGCCAGGTGGTAGTGGCGCATGCCTTTAATCCCAGCACTCAGGAGGCAGAAGCAGGCAGATCTCTGTGAGTTCGAGACTAGCCTGGTCTGTAAGAGCTAATTCCAGGGTCCAAAGCTACAGAGAAACCCTGTCCCCTGTTATCAGTAAAACCAAAAAAAAATAAAAAATTCAGGGTCTGGGGCACTGTCAAGATGGCTCAGCAGGTGAAGGTGTTTGGATATGAATTGGATACCTGGAACCCATATGGTGGAAGGAGAGAACTAGCTCCTCCAAGTTGTCCTCTGACCTCCACACATTCTGTGTGTGTGTGTGTGTGTGTGTGTGTGTGTGTGTGTGTGCATCTCTGTGACTCTTTCTCTGTCTCTCTCTCTCTCTCTCACACACACACACATAAATAAATAAATGCTATGGAAAGAGAAAGCTTACAACAGGGAAAACTAGGGGCTGTGAGACAGCTCAGTCAGTAAAGTTTGCTGTACAGTGAGGAGCCCTTCTGTCCCCCAGAACCTGTGCAGAGTGACAAACACTAGTCCAGCTCTAGGTAACTGGGTAGGTGGAGACAGCTGAATCCTCGGGACTCCGTTTCCAGCCACCCTCGCCTAATTGGTGAATTCCAGGCTGGTGAGAAATCCAGTTTCAAAAAACAAGACAGTTGGCTCCTGAGGAATGACAGCCAAGGCTCACCTCTGACTTCCACATGCATGCACACATGTAATATTTATATGTCTCCAACCTGGTTGATACACTTTCCTGGTCCCAACTATCAGCTGCCTCGTTCACAGAACAAGGCTGTCTGTCATTCCAGATGTTTTTGGTGTGGGTCAGTGGTGTAGTCTTACCCAGCACCCAGAGTAGCCCCCACCCAAAACTCTAATACCAACCAGTTTGTGGACTTGAACTTCAGCCTGGGTCAAAGGGACAAAGCCACAGCACTGTGGTAGTAATGGCCTGGAGGTGCTGTCCCAATGTAGCACACACATACACTGCTTGGATCAGCAAACAGCAGGTAGGGCAAGGGCTATAACTCATTCTGATGGTTTTCACCAGTGGGGAAACTGAGGGGAGTGGGAGATAGCCAACCCTAGGAACACAGTTGGTAAGTGGAAGCCAGGATGCAATCCTGGCCCTTCTGGTGCCTCTAGGCCAGACCTGTGGGTCCTGGCAGTGGCCCCATAGTAGTCCCAGAGCCCAGCTCTGCAGATGCTCAACCTCCTATCTCCCCATATTGTAGGCGGAGCCGACAAGCAGCAAATGGATGCAGAGCTCCGAAAGGAAATGATGGCCATTTGGCCCAACCTGTCCCAGAAGACCCTGGATCTGCTGGTCACACCTCACAAGTGTAAGTGCAAGCCCAGGGAGGGGCAGGGGAGGATCAGAGAGGGGCCTGGGCTATGTAAGAGCTTGCCTGTCCTTCACAGCCACAGACCTGACAGTGGGCAAGATCTACGCAGCCATGATGATCATGGAGTACTACCGGCAGAGCAAAGCCAAGAAACTTCAGGCCATGCGAGAGGAGCAGGTACTCCCATTTTGCTGGGGGTGCCAGGGATGGGGTGCCAGGTCTAGTGGTCTTCGTGGGAACCAGTCACAACAAGGAGTGCGCTGAGGTTGGGCTATTTCACAAACACCTAACCAACAAACTTTCAGCCACCAACAGGTACTCAGTATCTGTTGTGCAGGTCACTGTTTAAGACTTTGGCATGCACGTCTGCCCTGAGGTAGTAGAAAAGACTAAATGACTGTTTTCATAGTGGCAAATAGTGTCATGGGGGAAAATGGAACCAACCAAAGAACATACGGTGCTAGAACAGGGGTGTGTGGTGTGAAATGTGAAATAAGCTGTCGAGGACACCCTCCTGGGAGAGCTGAGGTGAAAAGCAAAGGGACTGAAGACATGGCTCAGCAGTTAAGAGCTGAGGGCAAGTGCTTCTCTTGTAGAGAGCCTGTGTTTAGTTCCCACCACCCACGGGGTGTCTCACAACTGCCTGGAACGCCCTCTTCTGGCCTCTGTGGTCACCTGATCATGTGTGGCACACAAACACACACACAGGCCTACACACATGCACATAAAATGGTAAGATTTTTAAAGGTGTCGGACACCAGGCATGATGGTGCACGCCTTAAATTCCAGCCCTAGGGAGGCAGAGAATTAAAAGCAGATAGAAAGAAAGAAAAGAAGGGGTTTATTTCCAGAGTGAGACATTTGCTGTGTGACAAAACTGTTCCAGGAGAGACCTGACACCCCAGATAGGGAACCCACAACAGACAAAAGTTCAACTTGGACAACATGAGTTTTATTGGGGTTACTTAAGAATCAGAAATGAACCAGGCAGTGGTGGTGCATGCCTTTAATATAATTCTAGCACATGGGAGGCAGAGGCAGGCAAATTTCAGTGAGTTCGACGCTAGCCTGGTCTACAAAGCAAGTTCCAAGACACCCAGGACTGTTACACAGAGAAACCCTGTCTCAAAACAAAATCAGAAATTACTCAAAGACAATGAATGCATCACCAAAACTCACCCCAGCATGGGTGACAGCTCACAAAAGCTGGGAACCTGGAGCACATTCTGCAGGCAGCTCAGCTGGTTGGAAAATACTTTTTTTCTTTTGAGACAGGATTTTTCTGTGTAGCCTGGCTGTCCTGGAACTGGATCTGTAGCCCAGGCTGGCCTCAGAAACTAACAGAGATCTGCCTGCCTCTACCTCCCGACTGCTAGGATTAAAGGTGTGCATCACCACCGCCCGGCCATATCCCAGGGTCTGTAGTGCAGCTTGGCTCCTCTGACAGTGACTCTTAGTTGTCCTAGTTGCTTACTCTGGCAGGGAGGGACCTAGTGAATCTGGTCAGTCCCAGGGACTTCCTTAAGCTTTTTGAGCTGCTTGCCTCGTGTGTTAAAGAACAAGAAGGAATGTTTCCCTCTCTGAGAAGTGTGAAAGCAGAGAGGGCAGCCCGTGCAAGGCCCTGAGCAGGTCAGGGTGACAAACAAAACAGAGCAGGGCAGAATGTGGGAGGAGATGAGGACACTAAGAGTACAGGGCTTAACCCTGGACACTACAGGGTGGACTCTGGCTATTATTCCAAATGGCATAGGAGCAGAAGAGGGATCTAAGTACTAGAGGAACTGTCCACTGTGTGCTCGCTGGCACCCTCAGGTGGCTGTATGTGGGAGAACATGCACAGAGGTTTCTGTCCTGGTTGAAGGTGTGGGATGAGGAGGCTGAGCATGGTAAAGGGTTTGTGATAAATGGTTTAGTTTGAAGGAATCTGGGTGGAAGATACATATATAACTCGGTTGCATGGGTCTCCAGAATGAACTTTATAAGTGACAAAATTGTGTCACAATGTCAAAAGTTGAACAGCGTCTCAAGAAATAGTTCAGAGGGTAAAGTTCTTGTCTTTGAGGACCTGAGTTCCATTCTCAGTGGCATGTGCATGCACAAAAAGATAAATAATTTATTTGTTTATACATAATACACAAGATAAATAAATTTAAGTAAAAGATAAAAAAAATTAACTAGAGCACTAGGGAGGCAGAGGCAGGCAGAGTTCCAGGTCAGCTAGGACTACAAATAGAAAGATCCACCCTTAAAAAAAAAATAAAGAAGAAGAAATAGGTAGACTCACAGGTAGAGCAAACCTGCCTGTATGCAGTGGGTGTCAAGGGTGAGGGAGTGGCTTGGTGGGAGACACAAGGCCCTGGACTTGACTCCCAGCATCACAGGGCCAGCCCCAACTTCCTGTCAGTGCTGGCTACGTCAGCCCTCCCTGCACATGCTCACTACCTTCTTGCCTTCCCAGAACCGGACACCACTCATGTTCCAGCGCATGGAACCTCCATCTCCAACACAGGAGGGAGGGCCCAGCCAGAATGCCCTTCCGTCCACTCAGCTGGACCCAGGAGGAGGCCTGTGAGTAGCCAGCTGGGCAGGTGTCAGTGGGTATGAGGCCCCAGGTCCCTGAATCCCAGAGCACATATGTCCTTCTTGGCCTCTGTCCCTGTGCAGGATGGCTCAAGAAAGCAGCATGAAGGAGAGCCCGTCCTGGGTGACCCAGCGAGCCCAAGAGATGTTCCAGAAGACTGGCACATGGAGCCCAGAGCGAGGGCCACCCAGCGACATGCCTAACAGCCAGCCCAACTCGCAGGTGCTGCTGCCCCTCCCCCAGGGTGGGTGGTTCAGGCAGAAAGGGTCTCCCACACACATGGTCAGGCACCAGACTCACCCAGCCCCACCCACCCTCTGCCTGACAGTCTGTGGAGATGCGAGAAATGGGTACGGATGGCTACTCAGACAGCGAACACTACCTCCCCATGGAAGGCCAGGCCAGGGCCGCCTCCATGCCCCGCCTCCCAGCAGAGAACCAGGTGAGAGCTTGCAGGGTTCTGGGCCATGCCCACACACATTCCTAAGGACCTTGTACCTCTCCCTTAGAGAAACTGGCCTAGGTGGGATCTCCTGCAGCTTCCTGCAGGGGACCCTTACCCTTTCCTGGCTCCTTCAGTGCACCCAGCGGATCTGGCCCTCCAACCACTCCCTACCAGAAGCCATCGAGAAACTGGGCACCCTTGTAGGACATAGCATCACTGCCCTATTGGGAACACAGAGGGAAGGGATGGGTCCAGCTCTGCTGAGAGGTGGGAATCCCAGCTTCAGCAGCAGGTAGTGGTGTCTCAAGCACTCAGTTTAGGCTACAGACCTGGACCATATCTCAAAACAAACAACAGGGCTTACATCCATAATCCCAGCATTGGGAAGTAAAGATCAGTAATTGGAGGCCAGACACTGCTATTTAGCTAGTTTGAGGCCAGCCTCAACTATGTGAGATCCTGTCTCATAACAGAACTTAAGAACCCTGACTGCTATCTGGAGAGGTGGCTCATCGGGTGAGAGCGTGCAGTACTCCTGCAGAAGGGCCAGCACTGATCCCCAGCACCTCCACTAAATGAGCTCACAACCTGTGAAGGGAGCTCCAGGGGACCGACACCTTTCTTGGCCTTCTCAGGCTTCCATGCAGGCCCACAAACTCACACACATACACACAAATAATAAGCTAATTTTTAAAAAGAAAAGAGAATTCTACTTCTAAAGCTGGAGCTCGCTCATGGTATGCTTAGCATGGGCAGGGTCCCATCACAGAAAAAAAAAAAGTCCTGCTACCCATACAGTTCACACACATACACCTTACATGTGCACCTGTACATACATGCACCTGTGTGCTACCAGTGTAACAGGAATCTATAGGCATTGCACCTGTTCGTGTGTAGGCACATAGCCTACTGCCTTCAGGAACAGGGCATGTCTGAGGACTCTGAAGGCAGAGTCTGGGTGGGCCTGGGATGGCTGGGGCGTATCTTCTGTCACGCGTCTGGGAGGGGTGGTGTGGCTGGGTGTGTACCTGGTATGTGTCTCAGTGTGGCTGCTTCACTTAGCTATTTCGGCCCCTTGTAGGGAAGGCAAGATCCCCATGGGGATAGAGGATACTAAAGCATGCCTGGCTAATGCACAGTAAGAGATGGGGATAAAGCCCAGGCTGGCCTGAGGCGCCCGAGGACAAGGAGAAAGAGCAGGAGGAGGGGGGCTGTAGGAGGGTGGCCGGCATGTCTGGCTGGGGCAGCTTGCCCTGTGTTATGTAGCATATTTGCTGTGCCTGGCTGGGTCATCATGGCCCAAGGGCCTGGCCTCTGGCTGCTGTGACCTTGGGGTGCATGTGTCTGTCCAGTCCCTTCTGTCAGGCCTGGTCTGCTGGCCCCCAAACAGAGATGAGCCAAGTTGGGTTGATGACCACCTGGGAGCTTTGAGCTGAAGCTGGGGCGAGGTGGGGGAGGGGTGCTGTGCCGCAGTGCATCGCATGAAATGGGCCAGGAGCCTGTGGCCTTGCTGTCCCATCTGTCAGTCTTATGTCTCTGCCATCTGTTTGTTTGTCTCTTGTTTCTTCTGTGCCTATTGTGGGGGACAGCCATCCGGGTCCTGGGGCACCCCCTCACTCAGCACCGGAAAGTTTAACCTCTCTCTGCCCACCACCCCCACCATGTGCCAACCACCACCTCACCATCACTTTTGCCTTTTATATTTATTTCCTTCTTTCTGTTTTTTTTTCTGTGTGCGCCATCCTGTGGGGCTGGGACAGAGGAGAAGGGGCCGGCCACGTGGAAATAACCTCAGTGTATGTACCGCGCCCGGCCAGCTCGGCTCCAGCCCCCTCTCCCTCCCTGCCCTTTTTGTACCAGTACCCACCATCTCCCCTGCCCTTCACCCTACCCCCTACCCTTTCGTTACAGACCCTCCCCCTCCCCCATGGAGCCCCTTCCTTGTGTGTTGTGTCCTGTGTATTCAAGGGGCCACAGTGCACCCCACTTCGTCTTCAGAGCCTCCAAGGAGCCAACCTGTCCACCCTGTCCCTTTCTTGGGGGTCTGTTCCTCCAACTCCTCCAGTGACCACTGGCCTTCTGCCTCAGGTCCCTTTAGTTCCTGCCTTGAGCTAGGCCCTGCACATCAGAGCTGGACCAGGCTTGGTCCAGTGGGCCTTCCTTCTTCTGCCTGCTACTGAGAACTGAAGACTGTCCATGGTAGAGCAAGACCAAGAATTGTGGGACAGTGAATGCAGATTCAGAATGCTCTCCAGTACCTCCACTGCCAGGACAGCCCAAGCTGGGCCTGAGCCAAAGTTGGGGGTGGGGATGAGGGTCAAGAGTTGGACCGAGAAGAAGCAGGGTTCCCAGGCTTGACCTCTGCAAGTGGAGCATGCTTCTTGCCAGCCAGCCAGCCTTAACATCAGAGGGGCAAGGGCTTAGCCGGGGCCTTCTGGCCAAAGTCCAGCACACACCCTAAGAAGCAGCAACACTCCTGTCGGTGGTCTTAAGTAGCCTTAGGATTCCACCCTTGCAGCCAGCAAGCCAGACACTCAAACCTCTACTGTACCCCTAGATAGACACAGTCCCTGGATGGTCACATCACCCTTATTCTATTACCCATCAGCTACAGGGCTGGAAGAAGCAGGCCACGAAAGGGCTGACCATTAACTCTGCCCACACCTGTCCCCCTCCCCCAGACCATCTCTGATACCAGCCCCATGAAGCGCTCAGCCTCTGTGCTGGGGCCCAAAGCCAGACGACTGGACGACTACTCACTGGAGCGGGTACCACCTGAGGAGAATCAGCGGTACCACCAGCGCCGCCGAGACCGTGGTCACCGCACCTCGGAGCGCTCTCTGGGCCGCTACACTGATGTGGACACAGGTAGGCTGCCACAGAACCAAGGACAGAGGCTCTGCAAAAAAACAGAAGGTATGGAGGAGGAGGCTGAGGGGCAGAAGTAGGGACAAAGGACTGGACATACATCACTAATGCCAGCATTTGGGAAGTTAGGAAGGAAGGGGGTTAGGGTCTGAAGTTAGAGGCCAGCCAAGATACAGATAAGAACCCAATTCAAAGAAGGAGTCAGGCTTTAATCCCAGCACTCAGGAGGCAGAGGTAGGGCAGATTTTGAGTTTGAGGCTAGCCTGATCTACAGAGCAAGTTCTAGGACAGTCAGGGCTACACAGAAAAACCGTCTCAAAAGAAAAGAAAGAGGACTGGGTGGTATCTCTGTGGTGTAAACCACGTGCTGCACACAAATGATGAGCTGAGCTGATGTAAGATCCCAGCACCCATGCAAACCAGGTATGGGAGTGGATATCTGTAACCCTGGTGCTGAGAAGGCATAAGGTAGATCCCTGATGGTTCCACGTGAGTTCCAGGCTAGTGAGAGACACTGTCTTTGAAAAAAAAAAAAAACAAGGCAGAGGCTGGAGAGGCTCAAAAGGTACAACAGCTGCCATGCAAGCATTAGGTCTGCGTTTGCAAAGAAGCACATAAAGACAGGGAGGGCAGTGAGCATCCCAGCCCTCCTAAGGTGAGATGGGAGATGAAGCTAGCATGGCATACACAGCAGATAGCAAGAGACCCTGTCTCAAACAAGATAGACGGTGAGGGCCAACATCTAAGACTGTCCCAACCTCCACATGCACTTGTGATACTTGCACATACACTCACACACACAAATTTTAACATTCAAAAAAGGTAAGATTTAACCGGGCAGTGGTGGCGCACGCCTTTAATCCCAGCACTCGGGAGGCAGAGGCAGGTGGATCTCTGTGAGTTCGAGACCAGCCTGGTCTACAAAAGCTAGTTCCAGGACAGGCTCCAAAGCTGCAGAGAAACCCTGTCTCGAAAAACCAAAAAAAAAAAAAAAAAAAAAAAAAAGGTAAGATTTAGTTAGTTTGAGACAAGATCTCACTATGTGGTCCTAGTTGGTGGCCTGGAACTCACAGAGATTTTTCTTTTTCTTTTAAATATTTATTTATTTATTTATTATGTATACAATATTCTGTCTGTGTGTATGTCTGCAGGCCAGAAGAGGGTACCAGACCTCATTACAAATGGTTATGGGCCACCATGTGGTTGCCGGGACCTTTGGAAGAGCAGGCAATGCTCTTAACCTCTGAGCCATCTCTCCAGCCCTCACAAAGATTTTTCTGCTTCTACTTCCTGAATGCTAGAACTAAAGGCTGTTTGGTTGCTTGTGGTTTTCTCCCCCGAGACAGGGTTTCTCTGTGTAGCCCTGGCTGTGCTAGAACTTGCTCTGTAGACCAGGCTGGCCTTGAACTCAAAGATCTGCCTGCCTGTCTCCAAAGTGCTAGGATTAAAAGTGTGGGCTTTAATCCTGCCCCGCTGCATTTTTTTTTTCTTTTTCGAAACAGGGTTTCTCTGTGTAACCGCCCTAGCTGTCCTGGAATGAACTCTTGTAGACCAGGCTTGCCTCGAACTCACAGAGATCAGCCTGCCTCTGCCTCCCGAGTGCTGGGATTAAAGGTCTGTGCCACCACCTTCCAGCTGCATTTTATTTTTATTTTTTTTTTAATGAGAGGTAGGAGGGATGTGAGTGTTGGATTCCCTGGATCTGGAGCTACGGGCAGTTGTGAGCTGCAGGACCATTGGTGCAGGAAACTGAACTTAGATCTTATGCAAGAGGAGCAGACACGTTTAATCACTGACCCATGACTGCAACACCCCAGATTGAGTGGGATGTTGTCTAGGTGGTAGGTATAGCTAACACGTACATGGTCCTAAATTGATCATATTCAACACAGAAAAGGGAGGGGCCAAGCAAGATGGCTTAGCCTGTAAAGGTATTTGAAGCCTGAAGACCCGAGTTTGATTCCTGGAACCCATAAGGTGGAAGGTCACACTTTCAGATAAGTGCCACAGCGGAAGGATGCGCGCCCTGAAAATGAATATAAAAATAAAGTGAGGAGGGAGTTCCAGAGTAGGGAGGAAACCAGGGGCTGCTGCACTGAGCCTGGAGACCCTCCAGGCCTGCTCTCCCTTCTCTGGGGCCCCTTCTCCCTCTCTCAACCATCGTCTCCTACTTAGGTCTGGGGACAGATCTGAGCATGACCACCCAATCCGGTGACCTGCCCTCCAAAGATCGGGACCAAGACCGGGGCCGGCCCAAGGACCGGAAGCATCGGCCGCACCATCACCATCACCANTCACCACCACCACCACCACCCCCCGGCCCCCGACCGGGAGCTCGTTTCTCATTTCTCTCCTCACTGTTGTGTTGGTTTGCCCCCCCCCCCACTTCTCCGTCCCGCCGCCCGCCCGCCCTCCCGTCTGTGTGTCCCCGTGTGCTCCTGGTTGGTCCGTGGTATCTTTGCTTTTGATTTCCTTTGTTTCGATTTTCGTGTAGGGCAGTAGTTCCGTCAGTGGAAGCCCAGCCCCCTCTACGTCCGGCACCAGCACGCCGCGACGCGGCCGCCGCCAGCTCCCCCAGACCCCCTGCACCCCGCGGCCGCTCGTGTCCTACTCGCCCGCGCCGCGCAGGCCGGCGGCGCGCAGGCTCGCGGGTCCTGCCCCGCCCCCTGGCGGGTCGCCGAGGGGTTGCCGCCGCGCGCCTCGCTGGCCTGCGCATGCGCCTGAGGGCCCGCGGCCGCGCGGTGCCGACTACACCGAGTCCGACGACCCGCGCGAGCAGCCAGGGGGCGCGCACGAGCCCGCGCCGCGGTCGCCCAGGACTCCGCGCGCCGCGGGCTGCGCGTCACCGCGCCACGGCCGCAGGCTGCCCAACGGCTACTATGCGGGGCACGGCGCGCCACGGCCGCGCACAGCCCGCAGGGGCGCGCACGACGCCTACAGCGAGAGCGAGGACGACTGGTGCTAAGCCGCCCCGCCTCCCCGCTGCGCCCGTGTATAGCGGGCGCACAGCAAATGATAAACAATAACGTTTTTAAAAAAGAAAACCGGGGAGAAAAACTAAAATAGCTTCTATTGATGAGTTTTATCATCTCAATTGAATCTTTCGTTTTCCCGGTGAACGAAACCGAGGTGGCTGCGAGCCGGAGGGACGGCCGCACGCCCCACACACTTCTCAGACCCACGGGAGTGCTTGCGGGCCACGCCAAACTTATTACTGCCTGCAGAGATCAACTACAAGAAAATAACACTAACAGTTTTTAAAAGGACAAAAAAAAAAAGATTGAGGAAAAACTTTTTTTTTCTGACATTTGGTCCTGCTTGAAATAACAAAAGGAAAAAAAAGGAAAAATTTACCACCACCACCGATTCCCTTGCTTCTTTTTTTTTTTTTCTTTATCTTTTTAAAAACTTTTTTTCCTTTTTTTCCTATCTTGTTTGAAAAACGTGGGCTTGGGACTGTGAAATATTGCATGACATTAAAAAAGAACAAAAAAATAATAAAAATGAAAAAACTTGAATCCAAGGGCTTCTGAACTGGAGTGGTCTTTGTCCTTTGACCAAGATGCCATGCAAGTTACTCTTGGGAAATGGATGGAAGAGGGGAGGCAGTTTGTTAGCTCCCAGAGAACCGCACTGGGGACATGGCTCAAAGGCAGTGCCCACAGGTACCAGAAACGACGGCCCTGGGTTCACTCCCAGCTAAGGGCATCTGTGACTCCTTGAGAGGAGAGTCCCACAGAACCGAGGCTTCTCCTGGCTGTGCCCAGCTACTTGTACCACTCACCTCTGTGTTAAGTGTTCTGCCCTGGCCTCTGGCTTCTTGGAGAAATGCTGGCGAGGTCAAAGATCTGAACAGTCTTGATTATGTCAGAGCAATGAGTTGAGCCAGGATTGTTTTTTTAAACATTTATTATTATTTATGTATATGTGGATTTGGGCAAATGTGAAAGTGCCTTTTGAGCCAGCTGGAGTTACAGGCAGCTGTGAGTCTTCTAACCCAGGTCCTGGAAACCGAGTCCAGGTCCTTTGGAAGAGTAATATATACTTTTAACTTTAGAGCCTGCGCCCTTCCCCCTCCCACCTCCAGGGTTCATAGACTGACCCCCTCACCCTACATTCACCTACCTCATCCAGCATACTGTCTAGATATCCACTCTCATACAACACAAACACACTGTCTACATACTGCAGCCTTGGTGGTCAAGAGCACTCTGCCCAGCCCCAGTCTCCTAGGCCCTCACTCCCTCCCTGCCTGCCTGTTTGGAAAATACTGTGAATATGGCCTGTATCTGCAAAATTGAAGTAAGGGTGGGAAAAGAAAGCTGCACCTACCTATTCACAGAAAGGTCAGGTCCCCAAGATCGTTTCTCTGGCCTAATAGGGCAACTTCTGGCTGTATGTGTCAAGCATGTGTGGTACCGAGCATACATACAGGGGTGCATGCATGTGAACTGTGTGATGATCACACAGGTTGATACTAGTTGTCTTTTATTGTTAGCCACCTTTTGTTTTATTTTGTTGTTTGTGAGACAAACTATGTAGTCCTGGCTGTCCTGGAACTCCCTATGTAGACCAGGCCGACCTCAAACTCAGAGATCTGTGCTTGCCTCTGCCTCCCAAGTGCTGGGATTAAAGGCATTTGTCACCACATCCAATCACACCTTAAGTTTTTTCTTTTCTTCTTTAATAAATCTTTTTTAATTATTTATTTGTATTTTATGTGCATTGGTGTTTTGCCTGCATGTATGTCTGTAAGGGTGTAAGATCCCCTGGAACAGGAGTTACAGACAGTTATGAGCTGCCATGTGGGTGCTGGGGATAGAACCTGGGTCCTCTGGAAGAGCAGCCAGTGCTCTTAGCCACTGAGCCATCTCTCCAGCCTCCCACACCTCAATTTTTAAATTGAGTCATTAGACTGAAGATTTATCATTGCCACTCAGCCTTACCATCATAGTCTCAAAAAACTTCACCATCTGGTTTAACTTCTCTGTCCCCCTATTTTGCCTTAGTAAAATGGAAATTGTAGAATTATTATTACACACACTCAGTTTCTTTTTTATGGTATACAAATGTGTAGGTTCTATGTTCTGATGAAACTTTTCATAAAAGTAGCCAGTGTGAGGGGCTGTTGAGCTGACTCAACAGAGCACTGACTGCTCTTCCAGAGGCCCTAGATCTCATTCCCAGCACCCATATGGCAGTTCACAGCCTTATGTAGCTCCAGTCCCTGGGGATGGGACGCCCTCCTCTGGCCTCTGCAGGTACAACATGTTTGTGATGCACTGACATAAATGCAAGCCCAAACACATAAAATAAATCTTTTAAAATGAGGAAGTAAATGTAGGACAGGAGCTGGCACTGATGGAACATGTCCACAATCTTAGTTACTCAGAAAGCTGAAGCAGGAAGAGCTTTTAAACTCAGGAGTTCAACACAGCAAGATCCCACCTCAGAATGGCTCAGTAGGTAGAGGTGCCTGCCACCAAGCCTAATGACCTGAGTTCAATCCCTAGAACCCCTATGATAGAAGGAGAGAACTGAACTCTACAAATTATCCTCTGACCTCCATACCTACAAAGAGGCATGCTTCCCACACATACATTCAAATAAACAAATATGTATTTTGTTGTTGTTGAGACAGAACCTCACTGTATAGCCCTGACTGACCTGGAACTCTCTATGTAAACCAGGTTGGTCTCAAACTCACAGAGATCCACCTGCTTCTGCCTCCCTTGTGCTCAAATGTAATCTTCTTGTTTTTGAGACAGGGTTTTTCTATGTAGTTCTGGAGCCTATACTAGAACCAGCTCTTGTAGACTAGGCTGGTCTCGAACTCACAAAGATCCGCCAGCCTCTGCCTCCCAGTGCTTAAAGGATTAAAGGTGGATTAAAGGTGTGTGCCACCACCGCCCGGCATTCACATGTCATTTTAAAAATTAAAATATGTGTAAATATAACCCATAACTGCCAGGCTGCACTGGAGCTACCTTTTCTCAGAAGCGAAGAAAGTCAATGGCCACTTTGCCCCTTTCATCCTGGAAGACTCAGGCAGCAGCTCAGCTCTGTAAGTGTGAGCTCTGAAAGAAGCCTGGAGTGTGGTAGTATCCTCTTGCTGAGCAGTGCAGCGACTGTGCCAAGCAGTGGCCTGAACATGCATGTAGTTGCTGCAGTTGCATTGGACCTCCAGGCAGACATAGGATGGAGCCTGAAGCAAGTTGAGGGCAGCAGACAGCTGAGCACCTTGTCAAACTGGGCCTCCAAATTCTCGTTCTCATGAGGTAATCCAGAGTTGCCCCAGCAGCTTACATCTCTGTGAGGACAGCAGACCAGCACCCCATGATTTGGCGGCCAGCTTCAAACATGGTGCCAGCTATAGCTTGGTCTCCCCAGGACCCAAATGTCTGTATAGAATGAAGGTTTGTGACCCTGGGTCACTCCAGCTCCTGCTCTTCCTGCCCTGTACCAGACCACACAGCTTCACTTTGACCCAGAAATCTACCTCCCTGAGCCAAGGTACCTGCTGCCAAGATTCTTCCTCCTCCACCTGAGACTGCACAGCCACAGTGCACCCCCTAACCCGAAGCCTGAGATACCCCACATCCAGAGTCTAACGCCTACTTCCCAGGTGACTTGTCTAAGATTTTCTGCTATTCCTTCTGTTCTAACCCAATGCCAGTAGGAGCCATTGAAGGTTCAGGAGAACTGGCATGCTTAAATACCCATTTCCGAAAACTTGCTGATCTAAACACAGAGATGAAACAGCAACAGAGGTTCCTGGAGGCGTGGAGAAGACAAACAGGGAAGTTGATGTTTAATGAAGACAGGACACAAGTTTCGCAAGAATGTGCTTAATGTCATTGAACCAGCCTAACGAGAATTAAAATGCTCACATCTTTTTACATTTATTTATTTACAGATGTGTGTGTGTAGATGCACCCATGCTAAAGTCAGAGGACACCTTGCAGGAGTCAGTTCTCTCCGCCGAGTAGGTCCAGAGACTGACTTAGGCTGTCTGTAATGGCAGCAAGCGCCTTCACCACTGAACCATCTCACCTGCTCCTAAAAGCACCGGTTCTGTGCGAGATATTTTTGTTGTTTAGGTTTGGAACTATTCCTGAGGATTGAACAAACAGCCTTCTGCATGTTAAACAAGTGCTCCATCTCTGGCCTACATCCCTAAGTAGTTCAGACTGGCCTTGAACTGTCGGTTCCCTTGCCACCTCTGAAATAGTTAGGATATAGGCACCACCAGACCAGACTATGGTGTGTGATCTAAACCGTGATAAAAAGCTCATTAAGGTTAGGTGTAGTAGCATGTTCTTGTAATCTCAACACTTGGGCAGTAAAGGCACAAGAATGAGGAACTCAAGGTTAGTCTTTATTCTTGGTCACACAAGACATTTGAGGCCAGCCTGAGCTACATGAGACCCTTTCTAAAAAAGCAAAACAGGGGGCTGGAGAGATGGCTCAGAGGTTAAGAGCGCTGACTCAGAGGTTCTGAGTTCAATTCCCAGCAACCACATGATGGCTCACAACCATCTGTAATAAGATCTGGTGCCCTCTTCTGGCCTGCAGGGACACATGCAAGTAGAATGCTGTATACATAATTAATAAATAAATCTTTAAAAAAAAAAAAAGGCAAAACAGCCGGGCGATGGTGGCGCATGCCTTTAATCTCAGCACTCAGAAGGCAGAGGCAGGCGGATCTCTGTGAGTTCAAGGCCAGGCTGGTCTACAAGACCTGGTTCCAGGACAAGCTTCAAAGCTACAAAGAAACCTTGTCTTGAAAAAAACCAAAAAATAAAAAAAGCAAAACAAAAAAAGAAAAAGAAAAGAAAAAAAACAGGGCTGGGCATGGTGGCACATGATCATACCTTTGTAAGACAGGGTTTCTCTGTGTAACAGCCCTAGCTGTTCTGGAACTCACTCTGTAAACCAAGTTGGCCTCAAACTCACAGAGAGCCACCTGCTTCTGCCTCCCAAGTGCTGGGATTAAAGGCGTGCGCCATCAACGCCCGGCTACAGTGGATTTTTAAATTATAACATTGGTGCCAGCAGCAGGCGCTCCCAGAACCCTGGTGTGAGCTGGGACCCAGTTCACATACAACAGCCTTGCTTCTCCAACCAAGAGATCACTGGGCCCCTCCATCCAACACCAGCATGATTGGTGAGCTACTCCTTCCCCACCTCTGGCCATTTCCCACAAGTGAGGACTCATCTCTTGCCTTTTGGCCTCATCAAGTCCTGGTACCAGGTAACCATGACTTTCTCAGGATCAGAGCTCTTGGCCCTTGTTCTTGCATGATGACACACAGGACAGTCTATGCCTACTTAATTAGATCCTCTCTGAATTCCTGGGATGCTAGGAATTGCAGACTCTTGGATCTTACTTCTTTGCCTCACTCATGGGAACTCTGTCCACCTTTGTTTGCAGTTAGACCTGGTCTCAATACCCCTTAGATAGCAATCCAAATGACTGCTTCCCGACACTCTATATTATA
>JAQHUG010000066.1:156679-174755 GCA_028555095.1 Dicrostonyx torquatus
AGCAAAGAAAACCAGCCTACAAACCACAATCCCAGAGAACTTAGACAACAATGTGGACACTAAGAGAGACTTACATAGACCTAATATACATGGAAAGTAGAAAGTATAAAAAGACAAGATCTCCTGAGTAAATTGGGAGCATGGATTGAAAGGGGGAGGGGAAAGGCAGGGAGGGGAGCAGAGAAAAATGTAGAACTTAATAAATATCAATAAAATAAAATAAAAATTAAAATGAAGCAAACAACAACAAAAATAAGGAATGTCCTGTAATAATGATGATGAATGTCAGGTCTTAAAAGAAACCCTGGACAAGGCTCACTGTGACTCCTCCCAGCACGTCTCACCCCTCCCCACCCTTAACCTCTCCAGCCCAGGTACTGGCCTTCGCTTCCCCCCCAGCTTCTCTTTCATAAAAAAAACCAGCCATTTTGGCCACGTGCTCTCTTGGCTCTTGGCTGACCCTTGGCCTCTTGGTCTTCAGCTCCTCTCTCCTCTCCTCAGCTCCTCTCTTTTCTCTCATGATTCAGTTTAGTCTGGACCCTTCCAGACGCCTCTGGCTGTTCTCTCACTCATTTCTACAAAAAAAACCTTTCTCCCCAGCCATACATGGGAGCAGTCATGTTTGGCAGGAACATGGCTCAGTCGCCCAGTGGTGAAAATACAAGGCAGCAGCTCTCTCCATGAATGCAGTATTTAGAGCACACCCTCTGGAGCCTCCTCTCTGGTCAATCAGACTCCTGTGTCCAATGAGTTAGTCTTAGCATTAATAACTGAAACAGTCTTATTCTGGCAAATGACATGATCTTTGTGGGCAACTGCTTGCCTACCAGCAAGGTTCAGCCCCAGCCAGTCATGACCTTCTTAGGAAAGGGACCAGAGCCTTTCCACAGTGATCTCAGGTGTGTTCATTGGAGGGTGTGTGCACAGGCTCAACACTGTCAGCCTCAGGTGTGTTCATTGGAGGGCATGTGCACAGGCTCAGCACTGTCAGCCTCAGGTGTGTGCATTGAAGGGGTGTGCACAGGCTCAGCACTGTCAGCCTCAGGTGTGTGCATTGGAGGGGTGTGCACAGGCTCAGCACTGTCAGCCTCAGGTGTGTGCATTGGAGGGGTGTGCGCAGGCTCAGCACTGTCAGCCTCAGGTGTGTGCATTGGAGGGGTGTGCACAGGCTCAGCACTGTCAGACTCAGGTGTGTGCATTGGAGGGGTGTGCGCAGGCTCAGCACTGTCAGCCTCAGGTGTGTTCATAGGAGGGGTGTGCACAGGCTCAGCACTGTCAGCCTCAGGTGTGTGCATTGGAGGGGTGTGCGCAGGCTCAGCACTGTCGGTGGCACCCAACTTGGGATGAATAGTCTTTCACACTTGTTTCTATGGTTGGTCAGTTTTCCTGTTTCTCCAATGCCGTCCTCAAGCTAATATTTTACCATTCTTATTTAAAAAAAAAAAAAAAAACTCATTCAGCTTAAAAGCTCGCTTCAGTAATAATAACTACTAAGTGAAAAACCCCTAAATATGCCAGTGAATTAAAAACCAGGTGGGCAGTATATGGAATGTCCCTTAGACAAATCTATAGATCACATGCCAGATGTTGAGGTAGCCACACTATTCACCTCTGATGCCTTAGTTGAGTGAATGGCAGCCTGTTTTGTTTGAGACAGGGTTTCTGTGTGTATAGCTCTGGCTGTCCTGGAACTCACTCTGTAGACCAGGCTGACCTCGAACTCACAGAGATCCACCTGCCTCTGCCTCCTGGGTGCTAGAATTAAAGACGTGTGCTACCACCGCCCAGTCAATAAAATGAATCCTGTTGGGCATAGCAGCACAAACTTTTAGTCTCAGCACTTGGGATTCAAAGGCAGGTGGATCTCTGTGAGTTCTGGGACAGTCAGAAATACATAGTGGGACTCTATATCAAAAATACCAAACAGGGCTGGAGAGACGGCTCAGTCTTTAAAGGTTAGGCTCTCAATGAAAATATACAACAAACTGGTGGTGGTACACACCTTTAGTCCCAACACTTGGAAGACAGAGGCAGGCAGATTTCTGTGAGTTCGAGGCCAGCCTGGTATACAAAGTGAGTTCCAGGACAGGCTCCAAAGATACAGAGAAACCCTGTGTTAAAAAAAAAAAGGCACACTGTTCTTTCAGAGGACTGGGGCTCAACTCCCAGAACCCATACGGCCTGCCTCCTATCACTGAGAGGGACAGGATGCCTCTAGTCTCTGTAGGTACCTGCCCTCAAATGCACAAGCCTGTATTATACATGTATGTAGATGTCAGAGGACAAGGCTGTAGAGTCAGCTCATTCTGCCATGTGGGTGCAGGTCAGATCATGTCTTTAGTTTGGGTAACAAGGCTCCTGCTGAGTCATCCCTGCCCTTGTTTCTCTTCTTCAGTACCGGCACTGGAACTCAAGCCTGAGCATGCTGGGGACAGGCTCACAACACAGTATATCACGTTGTGTCCCTTCCCCCTACAAATAAGTAAATGAGTTCATAAAATATTTTTTGTTGATGTTATTTGGTTTTTCGAGACAGGGTTTCTCTGTGTAACAGCCCTGGCTGTCCTGGAACTAGTTCTGTAGACCAGACTGGCCTTGATCTCATAGAGATCCACCTGCCTGTGCCTCTTAAGTGCTGGGATTAAAGGTGTGAACCACCCCACCCACCCCCTGGCTAATAAAATACTGTTTAAAAGAAAGAAGCCAAGTGGTGGTGACACACACCCAGCACCTAAGAGGAAGAGCCAGCTGGATCTCTTTTTGAGTTGGTCTACAAAACTGCTAGCCATCCCAGGACTACATAGAGAGACCCTGTCAAAGAAGAAGGGGGGGCAGGGGGAACAGAAGCCAGCAGTCTGGTCAGTTTGTTGGGACTGCCTGTCATCCTGGCACTTGGGAGGCTTTGACAGGAAGATCACAAGTTGGAGGTCACCCTGTCTCAAAAAGAAAAGGAGTGAATTATGTGCCACGTAACCTGGTGTGGCAAGAGGAACCTGTGCCCTCTGGGACAGCCTGAGGGTGGGGTCCATTTTTCCCAGGCTTGGAGTCTTGAGGCATGTTGGGGTGGTGGGAGGTTGAGCCTGCCTGCCTGGTCTGACCAGAGACTCAAGTCTGAGCTTGGCATTTAAGGCTACAAGGGTGGAGCTGGGCTCTGACCTCTCCAGCCCCAGCTGCAGGGCTGGCTTAGAGTAGAAACATGAGAGACAGGCAGTGTGTGTACCCACCACCACCCAGGGAGGGCCACAAGGTGGCAAGAAAGAGAAAAGGAGAAGGCCTGCTCTGAGATGGTAGACCTTGCTCCTGCAAGAGGAAAAATCAGCATCTTTCTTTCTTCCTTTCTTCTTTTTTTTTTCATCTTGCTTTTATTGTTGTTTTGTTTTGTCTGAGACAGGATTCCCTGGCTGTCCTGGAACTCTGTAGAACAGGCTGACCTCGAACTGGGAGATTCACCTGTCTCTGCCTCCTGAGTGTGGGGATTAAAGGCATAAACCACCACCAACTGATGTCAAGGTTTTATCCTGTAGCCCAGGGGCACCTGCTGCCTGGGTGCTGAATTTACAGGTCAGCACTCCACATGCACAAGGCAGAGATGGCACAGAAGGAACAAGAGAAGATTTTCTTCTGGCAAGTGGTACACATCTGTAATCCCAGAAATTGGAAAGTAGAAACAGGAGGATCAGAAACTCAAAGTCTTGTCTTTATCATACATTCAAGGGCCCAAAGGGCACTATGAGGAGTGTGGTCTTGTTGGAGGAAGTGTGTCACTGTGGAGGTGGACTTTGAGGTCTCACATATGCTCAAGATACCACCTAGTGTCCCAGTCCACTTCCTGTTGCTTTCTGATCAAGATGTAGCCAGCCCCAGGTCTGCCTGCATGCTGCCATGCTTCCCACCATGATGATAATGGACTAAATCTCTGAAACCATAAGCTACCACCTCAATTAAGTGTTTTTTCTTTTGTAAGAGTTGCCATGGTTATGGTGTCTCCTCACAGCAATAGATATCCTAAGACAGGCTACATGAAAACTACTACATGACTTCCCCACCTTAAAAAAAAAAAAAAAAAAAAAGCACAAGTCAGGCATGGTATCACCATGGGATACAAAAGCAAGGGGATCACTTCAAGAGCAGGCAGACCTACATGACCAGACCCTGTATCAAAATACAAGGGTGAGGCATGGTGATGCAGGCCTTTAATCCATCACTTGGGAGGCAGAGGCAGGTGGTGAGTTTGAAGTTAACCTGATCCACAGAGCAAAGCCCAATATAGCCAGGACTATGTAGAGAGAACCTGTCTGTCTTAGGGTTTCTATTGTGAAGACACACAATAACTCTTATAAAAGAAGACATTTAACTGGGGCTGACTTACAGTTCAGAGGGTTAGTTCATTGTCATCATGGCAGGAAGTATGATGGCATGCTGGCAGGCATGGTGCTGGAGAGTTAGTTCTATATCTGGATTAGCACAAAGTAGGAAAAGAGTGCCACACTGGGCCTGGCTTGCGTATCTGAGACCTCAAAAGCCATCCCCAGGGACAGGATTCCTCCAACAAGGGCACATCTATACCAACACGGCCGTGCCATTCCCCATGAGCTTATGGGGACCATTTTTATTCAGACCACCACATTTTCTCACAAAAAAAAATCAAAACAAATAAAAACAAAACAAGGATGGAGAGATGGTCTGGCAGGTAAGAGCACTCTTGCTTTTGCAGAGGACCTAGATTTAGTTCCAGTGCAGGCATTGCAGCTGACAAAGGGCTGTAATTCCAGTGTCAAGGGATTCAGTGCCTTCTTCTGACTTCTGAGGGTACTCATACATCTGGTGCAAGCAAAACATACACATGTGTAAAAACAAATAAAGCTTTAAAACAAGCTAACAAAAACCCTCACATCATGCTAAGCTTTCTTGTTGACATGGGGGGAGAGATTCTATTTTCCAGGTACGTCAGAAAGAAGTTCCAGATCCCAAAGAAAGAAGCCATCACTCCAATTAGTGTCTGGACAAGGTGAAACTTTGCTTCTGACCCGAAAGCCGCACGCCTCACAAACCCAAGAACAAGCACACAGGACGGCAAGTGCACTTGGTTCCTATTCTAATGCCAGTAGCCGGAAGGAAAACCCCAAGCAACCCCAAAAGGGTAGGTCCAGTGACTGGCTCAGCTCATGCTGGACTGGAAGATTGCTGTTGGGTATTTTCAGCATTCCTCAGGAACCTGTGAAAGGGTTTCTGCCAGCAAGCACCCCTTCCTTAGCTCTCCTTCCTCTAGCAAGAGGCATCTGGCTCCCTGCTGCCACATGTACCTATGGTACATGCCAAAGTCAGTGCTAGCCTCCAGACTCTTCCAGTTCCTATTTGCATCCTGGCTGTTCTCGCTTCTTCCTCTACCCTAAACTCCCAGGCTGCTCCCATTCACAGATTTCCCTCCCTGTAGCTACTCATTCCCCACCCCCAAGAACCCACATGGCTGTTCTCATGCCCAGCTTCTCTAGTATTGGCCATGTTAAGGAGAGCGAAATATCTATACAAAGGCTTCACAAGCGGGAAGATAAAACATTTGAATTCCTCCTTTTAGAAGTTTTGCTGGTGGTGGTGGTGCACACCTTTAATCCCAACACTCAGAGGCAGAGGCAGATTTCTAAATTCAAGGCCAGCCTGAGTTACAGAGTGTGTTCCAGGATAACCAGGACTATACAGAGAAGTCCTGTCTTGGGGTGTGGGGGACTTTGATAGTATTTGACAGAGCCAGGTGGTGGTGGACAGAAAAGACTTATATTTAATGTTTATTACAGATCTTGCTTGGGAGAAGTAATTTGAGTTTCTTTGACTAGCGTGGGTGAAACTGAAGGGCCTGTTAAATCAGACCTGATTTCTGAGTTCTTCCAGTGCCCTTCAGTACAAGCAGCTCTAAATGGCGAGGGTGTTATACTCTGGATGGGTCATATTAAGTCTTCCATACAAGCAGAAAAACAAGGTGTCAGAGCCAACACAATGACTCAGTGAACAAAAGCACTTGCCACAAAAGTCTAGAGTCTGAAGCTCAGTCTCTGGGGCTCATATTCAAGGTGGAAGGAGTAAGAGAATTCCTATAAACAAGTGTCTGACAGATGTCCAGCTGATAGAAATGTCAAGGTCTACTCAGACTTTGGAATACTGAGGGAGCCTAATTACAGTTTATCGCCTACGAAACAGCTACTCCTCAGCCACCTCTGTGTCAGACCTAACACCTGATGGATAAAAACCTTTAGAATGTATAACTAACAAAAGCCTATTCTCCACCAAAGGACTACAATACCACCAGGCAGCATCTGAGGCCCACAGATGCGACTTCTCCACCTGATGAAACTGCCTACTTAATTTTCCACCAATGTTTTGTTGTTGTTTTTGTTGTTCTTGATTTTTTTGAGACAGGGTTTCTCTGTGCCACTCTGGCTGTCCTGGAGTTCGCTCTGTACACCAGACTGGCCTCAAACTCAGAGAACTGCCTGCCTCTGCCTCCTGAGTGCTGGGATTAATCACCTGCTTCATCAATGTATCTTATTTATTTATTATGAATACATACCTGCACCCCTGAAGAGGGCACCATATCTCATTATAGATGGTTGTGAGCCACCATGTAGTTGCTGGGAATTAAACTCAGGGCCCCTGGAAGAAAAGTCAGTGCTCTTAACCGCTGAGCCATCATCTCTCCAGCCCCATCAAAATGTATTTTTTAAATACATAATTTATTTGTATTTTATGTTTATTGGTGTTTTTGCCTTAGTGTATATCTGTGTGAGGGTATCAGAAGCCCTAAAACTGGAGTTATAGACAGGTATGAGCTATCATGTAGGTGCTAGGATTAAACCTGAGTCCTCAGGAAAAGCATCCAGTGCTCTCAACCGCTTGAGCCAGCTCTCCAGCCTCATCACCAATGTATTTTGAAACTGCCTTGATTTATAACTTCCTTTGTTCTGTTACTATAAAAAAAAAAAAAAAAACCTCCATGAAGTTACTTCCATGCTGGAACATCATATTTGGGGAAGCATAAGTATCCGTTCCTGGTCCATGGTCACTTAACTTTGGCTCCAGAGTAAACTATCTCCTTTATCCCTCTGAGTGAGAGCTGTGGGTTTTTTGTTTGGTTTAGTTTATTTATTATTTATTTTTGTTTTTCCAGACAGGGTTTTTCTGTGTAGCCTTGGCTGTCCTGAAACTTGATCTGTAGATTAGGCTGGCCTGGAACCCAGAGATTCCCCTGGAGTGCTGAGATTAAAGACATGGAGCCCCGAAAGAGCTGTGGTGGTTTGTTTGTATGTGTGTGTGTGTGTGTGTGTGTGTGTGTGTGTGTGTGTGTGTGTAGGCAGGGGAGAGGAGACAAGGGAGAGAACTGACTACACAAAGTTGTCCCCGGACCTATGTAATGTGCACACCTCCCTCATGCCCCCCACTCCCATTTTATTTAACTATTTATTTATTTTATTATTTTTTTAATCTTTTTTTGTTTTTTCAAGACAATGTTTCTTTCTTTTTTCTTTCTCTTCTTTTTTTTTTTTTGTTTTTTTTGTTTTTTTTGTTTTTTTCGAGACAGGGTTTCTCTGTAGCTTTGGAGCCTGTCCTGGAACTAGCTCTTGTAGACCAGGCTGGTCTCGAACTCACAAAGATCCACCTGCCTCTGCCTCCCGAGTGCTGGGATTAAAAGCGTGCACTACCACTGCCCGGCGTTTTTGTTTTTAAAGAAAGGGTCTCACTGTGTATTTCTGTCTATCCTAGAACTGTGCAGACCAGGATGGCCTTGAACTCACAGTGCTCCACTTACTTCTGCCTTCTGTGTGCTGGGATTAAAGGTGTGCGCCACCACCACACCACCCAATAATTTTTTTTTAATGAAGTCTCATGCTGCCTTTGAAAATGGAGAGAGAGAGAGGAGAAATGACTCAGAAGTTAAGAGCACTGGCTGCTTTTCCAGAGGTCCTGAGTTTAATTCCAAGCAACCAGGTGGTGGTAACAACCGGCAATGATGAGATCTGGTGTTCTGGCCTAGAGGCATACATGCGGCCAGAACACTGTATACATAATAAACAAATAAAATCTTAAAAAGAGAAAAGAAAAGGAAAGTGGAGGAAGTGTGGAAACAGAAGGCTGGAAGGCTTTGCTCAGCAAGCTTCCCCTTAGCCACTCCCCCAAAGTGTTGCACTCTGGCAGCATGGACCAGGCGCTGGGTTCTTGGGGCACCAGTCTGGGTAGCCTCAGAGTGCTCCTTCTCCCTCCGTGGGCCCTGGTTTCCTATTCAGCTCATGTCTGAAGGGAATTCCACATGACAACACTTTGAAAATTCAGTAGACAGCTGGAATTGGTGGTGCTCACCTGTAATCTCAATACTTGTGGATCTGAGGCAGGAGGATTGCCATGAGTTAAGGCCAGGCTGGGTTACATAGTGCAAGGAGAGAGGCATGTTTAATCCCTGCAATCAGGTTGTGTCAGGAGGGTGTGTGTGTGTGTGTGTGTGTGTGTGTGTGTGTGTGTGTAACAGCCCTGGCTGTCCTGAAACTCTGTAGACCAGGCTGACCTTGAATTTACAGAGACCTGCCTGCTGGAGGTCATTATTGGAGTACAGACTTCAAGGGCTAAATGAGATCCTAGCTCAAAATCAAGCAAATGGGGCTGGAGAGATGATTCAGTGGTTAAGGACACTGGCTGTCCTGAAGGACAAGATCTGATTCCCAACATCTACACGGTAGTTCACAGCCATCTGCATCTGAACTCCAGTTCCAGGGAATCTGACACCCTTTTTTCTTACTTTCGAGGACACCAGACATGCAAGTGATGCCAAGACATACATGCAACAAAACATACATACACACAGAAAAAAAATAAATAAAATTAAAAAAAAAACAACAAGCCAGTGATAACATCTGCCAGACAGAAGCAGGCGCATCTCTGTGAGTTCAAGGCCAGCCTGGTCTACACCAGAGCTGTCACACATAGAAACCCCATCTCGGAAAAACAAACAAACAAACAAATGAAAACAACCGAGTACTACTCAGGGAGTTCCAGATGAGTCAGGGCTACCCTAGCTCTAAAATAAAATAAAAACAAAATCTCAAAACTCTTCCAGTTGATCAGAATGCTTCTGGTAGTTATCATTGTACTCCTGTTGCCGCTAATCACTGTCCCATGCACCATGCAGTGTACTAAATACACTGTTATTTCTTTTGGGGAAAAAAAAAAAAAAGAATAGTAAAGAAGAAAGAGAGGGAAGCTGTCTGTAAAGTCAGTCTCCAGGCAAGTCCCCCAGTACCTCAGGACTCTGGCTGCAGCTGAGGCTGCGTAGTCTCTGATGCCCCTCCCAGCACATGACCCTGGAGAAAGTCCCTGGGCTCCCACTCTGCCCCACCCTAGTTAGAGAGCCTCTGCATCACTGGGAGTCACTGTAATTGCAAGCTCACAGCAGTTTCTGGGAACCAAGAGGCAAGGTTCATGAGGGAGCAGGGGCCAAGAGCCCTCAGGTGACCTGAGGTCAGGAGGGAGCAGACCTCAGCCAAGCCCTGATATGTACGGCAGTCTAGTCTCTCAGGTCTAATGGGCCAAACAAATGAATTCAGGCTTTCCTGTGTGGCAGGCCAGGGTTAGGCTGCTAACCTAGACACCAACCAAGAATGAGAGATTCGGTAACCCCTCTCTCTAGTCCTTTTTGTTTGTTTTGAGGCTGGATCTCATGCAGTTCAGACCTGGACTCACTATGTCTTGAAGATTTGGGTCTCCTGCCTCCACCTCCCAAGTACTGAGGTTACAGGCTTCCCTAAGCACACAAGTTCTCGGGACTCTTTCTTTCTTTCATTTTATTTTTGTTTTTTTCAAGGATATCTCTGTGTAATAACCCTCACTGTCCTGGAACTTGCTTCATAACGCAGGCTGGCCTTGCAGTGGAGAAGCCGCTGTGTGTGTCTCTGCAGTGCTGGGGAGCCCAGGTTGTAACCCATTCTTTTCTTTTCCTTAATTAATTTTGTCCCGTTGTGCTCAGCAACATGAGTTTGGTTTTACTCAAATAGCGGTCACTCAACAAACAAATGCCTTTGTCCTCTTTGGGCCTGTGGGCCGCATGTGCACAAACCGGCCTTGTGGGAGGTTTTCACCCTGTGGGGACTAAAGCACCCAGGGGAAGGATCTAAGCAAGAAACTGGCAAGAGGAAGAGAGCAGAGGCGTCCCGTAGCACAAGAGGGCTTTCCTGAAGTGAGGCTGAAGAGCCTTAGAGAGCCACACCAGCTTGCACAGGAGACTCCTTCAGCCCTGAATCTAAGAGAATGAAGATATGTGCTGAACTGGCTCCCTCACCTTATCCCTGAGTCAGAGGAGGGCATCGGATCCCCTGGAACTGGAGTTATGGATGATCACGAGCCACCATGCAGGAGGTGGGAACTGAACCGTCCTCAGCAAGAGCAATAAATACTGTAAAACACTGAGCCATCCCTTCAGACCTAGTGTTTTGTTTTTAACAGGTCTCACTCTGTAGCCCTGGCTAGCCTGGAACTTGCTCTGTTGACCAGGTTGGCCTTGCCTACCGGCCTCTGGCTCCCAAGGCATTAAAGCACTCCACATGACACGTGGCAAGTGGTAGAGAGGGCACGGGGAAGAGAAGAACAGCGTTTTCTGAGAGATAAGTGTGGCTGTTAGCCAGGCCTCACCCTGTGGCAGGTAGAAAGATTGCTGGGGTCTTTTTTCAGCATGATTGGAGTTCCAGAGGAACTCCAGCGCTGGGCCCCTCTCTCCTCCAGCTGGTAGCTGCTTGTCTCAGGAGAATTATACAGGGGTATGCTATGTGACTGAGCCCTAAACTGTTCACTGTTTGAGGCTTTTTGTTCCCTAGTCAGTGAGATGTTGAGTTTGGAAAGGAATCTGGAGACTAAACTATGTTTTTGAAGGTTTTTGAGACAGGGTCTCACTAAGTAGCCTTGGCTGACTTCAAATTGGCTATCTAGATCAGGCTGACCTAAAATTTAAAAATCCACCTGTCTCTGTCTCCTGAGTTAAAGGTGGAACCACTATACCTAGCCCAATGACTAGAAGATATTCTCTCTCTCTCTCTTTCTTTTTGAGACATCTCTCTATAACGTAGCTCTGGCTATCCTGGAACTCCATATAGACCAGGCTGGCCTCAAACTCATAGAGCTCTGCTGTGCTAGGATTTTCAATTTGTGTGTATATGTGTGTAGGTTTCTGCAGTGGGTGTAGTTTCCCTTCAGGCCCAGAAGAGGGCGACAGACAGAGCCCCTTTACAGACAGTTGCTGTAACTCCAGCTCAGGTCTTCTATAAGGATGTCCCTTGTTGAACTGTCTCTGAAGCCCATTTTCCTTTTGTTAATAAGCTGTCTCCTCTTCTTCTAACCTGTGGGCTTGGTCCTGGGACACAAGAACCCAGCTACTTCCTCAGCATGTGGCCTGCCATATGGGATTTACTTGGCTCCATTCCTTGTTGGTTGAAGTGATAAGGATCAGAACTGAGACAAGAGCAGGGAGGCCATACTTTGACCAGAACCACATCATACAGCCCTCTTGACCCTGCCCCGGGTTTTCTGTATTTAAACCTAAAATGTGCTGGGTCTGCTGCTTCACATCTTCAATCGCTGATGATTTTAGGGTTCCTAGACCCTTTTTTGTTCTTTTCAGTGACGTAATCAAATCCCTTCTCCATGTGTGGTCTATGTGCAAACCATAGACCAGGACTCTACACTCTGACCTTGACAGTTTCTCAAGAACATACAGCTGGGCTGATGACCAGTCAGCCCCAGGGATCACCCGGTGTTCATCCCTCACAGCGCTGCAGATTTTTCCTGGTTTTTACATTGTGCTGGGATTTAAACTCAGGTCACTCGTATGCCTGCACACTAAGACCGCTGGGCCATCTCCACGCCTCTTTACTTTAACCGACATGTTGAGACAGGTGGCTGAGTCTGGCCACTTGGGGTTGCAAAAAGACTTTGGCGCTAAAACTCAAGCTACAAACCCAGCCCTGTGCACTCTCGTGTGACTTGCGTTCCCTACCCGAAGCCAAGGAAGGGAATCCAGCTGACCGCAGGTTCCTTTGTCCTCATCACTTTTCCAAACGAGGAGAGCCCCCTCCCGAAAGAGGCCAGGCCTTGGGGGGCTCCCCAAAGCCGCCTTCAGAGGTAAGGGTTAACAGGATGCCGGTTCCACCACCCGCCACAGAGACCTTATTGTTCTCCAGTCTGTCCCCTCCCCCTCTTCCTGGAAGACCCTCCCAGAAGCCCCTTCAAAGGGGCCCCGCGCTCTCTCCAGGCCAGCCCTTGGGGAGGGCAAACAGGAAAAGGAAACTCAGCAGCCAGGCGCGGGCTGGAAAGATGGGGGCACGCCTGTCACTGCATGGTCCGTGAGAGCCCATGAGTTGGAGGAGCCCTCCCCAGTTTCCATCTGGAAGCCAGAAGGTTTTGGTCTGTGGCTTTCGGGTACCGGGGAGAACCTGCCTCCTCCCTTTCCCCACCACGCATCTAGAGATTCGAAAGCTTTTCACCTCCCCTTCGGTCCGACTTCAGATCTCTACAGCTTTTTCGGATCGGCTGACCCGGTGGGGTGGCCTGAGCTCGTGGGTGGGCTCAGGGAAAGAACTGTGAGCGTCTGTGGGAGCCCCCAGAGACCCGCAGGGCTAGGGCGAGCAGCTGGAGGCCACATGTGAGTGGACCGGCTGGGGAGGAAATTAATTGGTGCCAGTTGGGTGGCGGCGGCGGGCTGGAAAGGCAGGGCCCTGGGGGAGAGGGGTCGCTGAGTGCCCAGATTCTTAGCTGGGAGGGGTGGCCTTGGGGCCCACAGGCCAGGAAATTGAATGCTGTCGGAAAACTTGAGCCGCAGGGAGGGGCCGTGAAGCCCCTGAGAGGCTCCTGGAAGGGTCAGACAGAAAGGACCTTAGACTTTAGCTTCTCTGGACACTATCTTTGAGGAGACCCAAGCTCAGCTTAACAGGCTACTGGGTAAACTCTCGTCGGGGGGAGTGGGCGCGGCCTTCCCAGGACAGAGGTGTGACATGCTGGGTTCCTCCAGGCGTCGGCAGGAGCGTTAGCAGCCCTCAAAGCCACACGGGGCGTCTGAGCCTCATGCTCTCGCAAACCTGTCGGTTCCACCTCTGGCCGCCCTGGACCTCCAGATCCTTTCTCCCACGCTGCAAGGGCCCACGCTCGCGACCTTGTGGCGCGCTCGGGAGTGGGGGATCCCCGGGCCACCGTGGGAGCCGCTCGAAAAGAGGGGCCAGGAGTTCCGGGAAAGCGCAGGTTACTGCACGCAAGGGCGAAGTCTGCACGCCACCCTGTCTCTGGGTGACGTAAGCGTTCGCCTAGAACTGTTGACTGACTTCTGGGCTCCGGAACTCCGCCCCTGACTTGTTTCCTCGCCGAGTCAAGTGCGGGCTCCACCCCGCGAACTGCTAAGCCAGGTTCTGCAGTCTCCCCGCCTCGGGCCAGTGGGGCTCGCCGGGAGTCCAAGAACTCTGGAAACCGGTCTGGACACTTCCTCCTTCAGACTAGTCACGACCTGTGCCCTGGCCCATCCCCGACTGCAGAAGCTGACCTCGATGCCATCTGCTCATTAAACAGGAGAAGGGAACTATGTCTATTCCCTCGTTTTCCTGCAAATACATCTCCCTCAATTTCCTCATCTACTAAAAGAAAAGGAAAGAAAAGGGGTGGAGGCATCAATGTTCTGGAAGAGATGAGATAGGAGGGAGACAATGGTGGCACAGGCCTTTAATCCCAACACTCTGGAGCAGGTGGGATCTCTGAGTTCGAGGCAATCGTGGTCTATAGAGCGAGTTCCAGGACAGCCAGGGCTACACAAAGAGACCCTGTCTCGAACCACAGCCCCCCTTTTCCTCCCACCAAATGCGAAACACTTACTGCTCTTGGTAAGAATATGTGTTCCTCTCACAACATCTGGAATTTCAGTTCAGGGGATCCAATGCCTCTTCATACTTCTGAGAGCTCCTGCAAGCATGCAATGCATGCACAGACACTCAGGCACACTTCTGCACAATAACATGAACAACAATAATTCAAATGAATGTCAGACCGGTGTGGTGGCAACTCCATTCTAGTAATCCCAGCTAGCGGGCAGAAGAGACCAAGGTTCAAGTCCTGTCCGTGCTACACTGAACAATTCAGTAAGCCAAAATCACAAAATAAATAAGCAAATAAATAAAAGAAAGGAAGGAGATTGGGGGACTAGAAATCATAGTTGAGTTGTGGATCCCTTACCAGAATGTGGGAGGCCCTGAGTTCTGTCTCTGAGAGAAGACTGGACATGAAGCTCAGTAGGTAAAGCCCTTGCCTAGCATGCATGAGTCTCGGTCACATCTGTAATTTAGTACTCAGGAAGTGGAAGCAGCAGAAGGAGCATAAGTTGAAGTCCATCCTCAGTTACATAGTGAATCTGAGGTCACTGGGCCACATGAGACCCTGTTTCAAATACAAAACAAGCAGAAAAAGACCCCAGAGTTGAGAGTAGTAGTGCACTTAAAATTTGCTAAAATGAGTGGATTTCTGCAAGTTCAAGGCCAGCTTGGTCTAGATAAGGAATTCCAGGTCAGCTGGGGCTTCACAGTGAGATCTTGTTTCGAAAAGCAACCATACAACACAAATATCAAAGAAAGCAAGTGTGGCTCATGTATTAAACCTCGGTCTGGACCTCAGAGAGAGTAGACTTGAGCCGGATCCTCTGTGGGTTCAGGCATAGGTTTGGGACATCAAAGGGAATAAGCAGGAACCTGGAACCCCTGAAGGTCCCAGCACGAGTCTGAGACCTCTGAGGAAGGAAGCAGGTTCTCTGCGGGTTCAGGCGCACCCGATCCTAGAACCTCCCAGTCAGTAGACCGGAACCAGAAACCTTTCCAGGTCCAACTCCAACCCAGGGACTTCTGCAGGAGGGAATCCAGACTAGGATTTACAGATAAAGATCAAAGGCGGTAAAATAAGCCAAAATTGCCATGAGGCAAGGAACTGCACCTTGGGCAACAAATTCCACAGGAGTGGAATTGAACGAGACTCCTAGGACAGCAAGAGCCGGAGGAAACAAGCTCCACTGGGAGCAGAAGCCAGGAGCAAATTCAGCCCTGGGAGCCAACTCAGTCCTGCGACACTGGCAGACCAGGATTGAGCCAACGCCTTGACCCAGAGTCTGCGACCTTCACCGGAACTGGAGTGTGATTGAATCAGTTACCTAAGGCACAGAGAGAAAAAGCTCCACCAGGAGCAGAAGCCAAGGAGCAAACCCAGGCCCGGGACACAAGCGGGTCGGGTCAGGATTGACCCAGCGACCAGACCCAGAGCCAACGATCGCCAACAGAACAGGTCTAACTCCAAACCAGAGACTTCTGCAAAAGGAGATCCAGACCAAGATTTGCAGAAACACATCAAAGCCAGCAGCTTAGGCCAAAGTAGACCTGAGATAGCAAACTCAAAGGGAGGAGATCAAAGCACGGGAGCACTGAGCTACCTCCAGGAACAGGACTAACCAACAGGGTAACTAGAACTGTGACACTGATTGTACCATGAGGAAAACCATCTTAGCTTTGGATTCACTGGCACCTAGAAGATTATTCAACAGAATCTCAGACAGCCCCAACCACACCTATTAGCGGGAAAGATGAGTAGAAAAGGTAAGATCACACTACACCACAAAGAGCAACACAATAACAGTAAAACCTAAAGACCATACAAAAGTAAGACCTGAATAATCAAATATGGATGAACCAGAAGAAAATGGTCAAAAAAATAAACTCCAGAAAAAATTCTTTTTTTTTTTAAGACAGGGTTTCTCTGTAGCTTTGAAGCATGTCCTGGAACTAGCTCTTGTAGACCAGGCTGGTCTCGAACTCACAGAGATCCGCCTGCCTCTGCCTCCTGAGTGCTGGGAATAAAGGCGTGTGCCACCACCTCCCAGCAAATGTTTGAAATTCTTAAAGATGAAATGAGAAGTCACCTTAAAGAAATGGAGAAAAAAACAAGAAATTGGAAGATATCAGCAAATCACTTAAAGAAAACCAAAAAAAGGAAAAGGAACTCAAACATATAATAGAAACCATTCAGGACTTGAAAACTGAGATAGAAAAAATAAAGAAAACACAAGCTGAAGAAATTATAGAAACAGAAATCATAAGGAAAAGGACAGGAACCACAACTGCAAGTACGAACAACAGAATACAAGAAATAGAAGAGCGAATCTCAAGTGCTGAAGATAAAATGGAGGAAATAGAATCATTAGTTAAAGAAAACATTAAATCTAACAAAAACTTAACCCAAAATATCCATGAAATATGGGACAACATAAAAAGGCCAAATCTTAGAATAATAGGTATAGAGAAGGAGAAGAAGCTCAACTCAAAGGCACAGAAAACTTATTTAACAAAATCATAGAAGAAAACTTTCCCTCTCTAAAAGAAGATATGCCTATGAAGATACAAGAAGCTTACAGAACACCAAATAGACTGGATCCAAAATAAAAAGTCCTCTTGACACATAATAATCAAAACACTAAACATACAGACTAAAGAAAGAATACTAAGAGCTGCAAAGGAAAAAGGACAAGTAACATATAAAGGTAGACCTATCAGAATTACACCTGCCTTCTCAATGGAGACAATGAAAGCCAGAAGGTCATGGTCAAGCATTATGCAGACATTAAGAGACCACAAATGCCAGCCCAGACTACTATACCCAGCAAAACTGTCGATCACCATAGAAGGACAAAACAAAATATTCCACGACAAAACTAGATTTCACCAATACCTAGCCACAAATTCAGCCCTACACAAAATACTAGAAGGAAAACTTGAACCTAAGGAAGATGGCTACACCAACAAAAACACAGACAATTGATGATCTCATTACAGCAAATCCCGAAGAAGAAAAAAACGCACAAATTAACATCACCAACGATGAAAACTAAATTAACAGGAGCTAGCAACCACTGGTCATTAATATCCCTTAATGTAAATGGACTCAACTCACCCATAAAAAGACACAGGCTGACAGATTGGATACGAAAACAGAACCCATCCCTCTTCTGCATACAAGAAATGCATCTCAACCTCAAAGACAGATATCGTCTCAGAGTAAAAGGTTGGGAAAAAATATACCAATCAAATCGACCTAAGAAACAAGCAGGTGTAGCTATCCTAATATCTAACAAAATAGACTTCAAGCTAAAATCAGTCAAAAGAGACAAAGAAGTACATTTCATATTAGTCAGAGGAAAAATCCATCAAGAGGAAATTTCAATACTGAACATCTATGCCCCAAATACAAGGGCACCCTCATACAAGGGCCAAAGAAACACTTCTAAAGCTTAAATCACATATTAAACCCTACACACTAATAGTGGGAGACTTCAATACTCCCCTCTCACCACTGGACAGGACAACCACACAAAAAAAGGGACATAACAACAGACACAGAGGAAATACAAAGGATCATCATCAGATCATACTTTGAAAAGCTGTGCTTCACAAAATTGGAAAACTTAAAGGAAATAGACAACTTTCTAGATAAATATCATTTACCAAAATTAAATCAAGACCAGATAAGCAGATTAAACAGACCTATGACTGCTGAAGAAATAGAATCAGTCACCAAAAGTCTCCCAATCAAAAAAAAGCCCAAGACCAGATGGTTTCAGCTCAGAATTCTACAAAACTTTCAAAGAGGAACTAATACCAATACTCCTCAAATTATTCCACACAATAGAAACAGAGAGAACATTGCCAAACTCTTTTTATGAGGCTACAATTACCCTGATACCCAAATCACAGAAAGACAATACTAAGGAAGAGAATTACAGACCAATCTCACTCATAAACATTGATGCAAAAATACTAAATAAAATACTAGCAAATTGAATCCAAGAGCACATCAGAACCATCATCCACCATGACCAAGTCAGCTTCATCCCACAGATGCAGGGATGGTTCAACATATGAAAATCCGTCAATGTAATCCACCATATAAACAAGCTGAAAAATAAAAAGCACATGATCATCTCATTAGATGCCAAAAAAGCATTTGACAAAATACAACATCCCTTCATGATAAAGGTCTT
>JAQHUG010000066.1:177725-188000 GCA_028555095.1 Dicrostonyx torquatus
ATGGAACTAGAAAACATTATTTTGAGTGAGGTAACCCAGACACAGAAAGACAATTATCACATGTACTCACTCATAGGTGGTTTTTAAACATAAAACAAAGAAAGCCAGCCTACAAACCACAATCCCAGAGAATTTAAACAACAATGAGGACACTAAGAGGGACTTACATAGACCTAATGTCCATGGTAAAGTATAAAAAGACAAGATCTCCTGAGGAAATTGGAAGCATAGGGACACTGGGGGAGGATTGAAGAGGGAAGGGGAGAGGCAGGGATGGGAGCAGAGAAAAATGTAGAGCTCAATAAATATCAATAAAGAAAAAAAAATCAAGAAGGCCGCAGGGTGGTAGCAGTGCCTTCCTTATAAGAGCTAGGTCTGGGATAGGCTTGATAGTGACAGCAAAACCTTATCTAGAAAACCAAACAACAACAACAACAACAAAAATACAAACAAACAAACAAAAAGACAGGAGTTTACTTGAAGGGCAGAGGCAAGTGAATTTCTGTGAGTTCAAGGCCAGCCTGGTCTACAGAGCAAATTCCAGAACGGGCTATGCACAGAAACCCTGTCTTGGGAAAAACCAAAAAAACAGGAGTTGCCTTTCCACCCCCTCCCCCAACCACATGGTAAAGAAGAAAACTGACTCCCATCAGCTGTCCTGTGAACTCAGAACACTCACTGCTACACCCCAAATAATGAATGTTTATGTGCAGGCATGTGGAAATTAGCAGACACCTTGGAGGAATCAATTCCTCCTTCCACCCCATGGGTCATGGGCACTAAAGTGCTCAGGCTAGCTGCAGTCCCTTTACCTGATGAGCCACCCTGGTAGCCCTAGCAAACAAACAAACAAAAACTTTACAAGTTAAAAGCAGGGACTGGGCGGTGGTCCCGTTAATCCCAGCACTTGCAGGTGGTGGTCCCTTTAATCCCAGCACTTGGGCAGCAGAGGCAGGCAGATCTCTTTGAAATCCAAGCCAGCCTGGTCTAGTGAGGGAGTTATAGGAAAGCCAAGACTACACAGAGAAACTGTGTCTGGAACGCCCCTCCCCCATCCCCCTCAAAAAACAAAACAAAAAAGCCCTTAAAAGTAGGGGATGGAGAGATGGCTCAACAGTTAAGAGCACTGACCAGAGACCAGAGCTTGTTTCCCAGAACTAGCATGGCTACTTACACCATCTATAACTTCAGTTATGGAGAATCTGATGCCCTCTTCTGGCCTCTGACGACACCAGCTACCCATGTGATGGTATATAATACACTCATACACAGAAAATAAATCTTAGAAGCTCTTTTAGAGTTCATAAATGTCAATCTTTAGGAGAGTTAAAAAGCAGACTTTTGCACAGATATTTTTGCATGCACATGTCCAGAGCACATGCACGTAGTCACAGAGGAGAATGGGTAACAAATGCGGACCTTGAGCACATGGCTCTTTTGTGTGCTACACCGCTGATGAACCCAGAAGACATGATGTGGCCGGGAGAAGCCTGACATAAAGCGGTTAGGTTGTGAATTAGTCCCCTCACATGAGCTGTCTACAACAGGCAAGACACAAAGTAGATGCTTGCTGTCTGCGGCCTGGGGAGAAAAGTTGAGAGATCTTGAGACTGGGAAGGGTAATGGTTGTATCACTGGAATTGTATGATTTGGAACGAAGTGGAGATAGGTCAGTCAACAGAGTGCTTGCAGGGAAGCAAGATGACCTGAGTTCCATCCCTAGATGGAGCACCCAGAAGGTGGTGTTCCAAGACAGACTGGGGCATAAGAGACAGTAATTATTTTATATGCATTGGTGTTATGCCTTCATGTATGTCTGTGTGAGGGTGTCAGAAGCCCTGGAGTTACAGACAGTTGTGAACAGCTTCTATGTGGGTGCTGGGAATTGAACCCTGGCCTTCTGGAAGAGCAGTCAGCAGTCAGTGCTTTTTTGTTTTGTTTTGTTTTTGGTTTTTCAAGACATGGTTTCTCTGTGCAACTTTGGAGCCTGTCCTGGAACTCATCTGTAGACCAGGCTGGCCTCGAACTCATGGTGATCCACCTGCCTCTGCCTCCCAAGTGCTGGGATTAAGAGCATCCAGGACCAGCCTCTAAACCATCTCTCCAGCGTGAGACAGTAGAAGTATGTCTTAAAATGACACAATATGCGCATACACCTCTATAATAAATAAATACAAATGCCCTGTACTGAAACTAATGGGCTGATTCCAGACCTCGCATACAGTCTTGTACTTTACTTTTTGGGGGAGGGGGAGGTGCTGGGGACGGAACATTAGCACCTCCCTCAGCAGCAAGGCTGGCTTCAGATTCAGGGGTGTTTATGATTCAGAGTTTCTGGTAGCTTTTCTGAAAGTTAAGGTTACTCATCTAGCATTTCCTCAGTAATCACAGGGCTTTGATTGTCTTCAAAAGGTCTCATGCAGTCGGGCAGTAGTGGTGCGCGCCTTTAATACCAGCATTCGGGAGGAGACAGAGGCAGGTGGATCTCAGTGAGTTCGAGGCCAGCCTGGTTTATAGAGTGAGTTCCAGGGCAGGCTCCAAAGCTACAGAAAGAAACCATATCTCAAAAAACAACAACAACAAAAAAAGGTCTCATAGAATCTAGATTGGCCCCAAACTGTGACGCTAAGAATGACGTTGAACCTCCTGGGCCCACCACACACACCCTAATACTGTTTTATTATGAGACAGTCTAGGTGAGACTTGAACTCTCTTAAGTGTTTTGTTGGGAGTACAGGTTCTGATAATGACAATTTTTCATGTAGTTCATTTCCTTCTAAGAGAAGGTTAGCACGTGTAGGGAACAGGGTTTCAGTCCCCACGCCACAGCGGCTGGGGCACCGGAAGCCGGAGTCCGAATGGGGGTCGGACAAACCACTTCCCAGGGAAGGAAGGGCCCTGCGGTTCCTGGGACAGGATGTGCACTGAGGCCCCCTCCCTAACCACCAGGGACTTCCCAGGCCTGGCCACGTTCCTGTGTGCCCAAGATCCCCAGAGAACTCAAGGATCTAGACTTAGTGACCAAGGCTAGGGATCCTTCAGATTTTCAACTAGGAATCAGGAGTTCTGGTAGCCGGGCTCCGCTGGCACTCCTGGTAGCGCTAGCTTTTACCCTTACTTCCCAGGAGGGAAGAGAGGCTGGGGGCTGGGACGCTCCAGGGAGTTCCGCAGTCTGCTGGCCACTCCACTGCAAACCCCCTCCTCCCGCCTTCAGCCCCGGGGTCAGAAGAGGCCCGAGTGGGAGGGGCCAGCTGTCGGGCGCGCTTTCCTTAAGCCTCCAGCACCTGCGGTTCCTTTGTCTTTAGGGTCTCGAGGCCCCTCCTCCCCTCCGCCCTTAGGTTATGCCTAGAGGCAGTCGGAAACCAAAGGAGAGAAATTAGTTTACTATCTGTTGTTTGGATAACCCGCTGCTCAAGGCTAACTACAGCTCGCGCGGACTTGGAACTAACTACGAAAACTAGGCTAGCTTCTAACTTAGAGATCTGTCGCCTCTACCTTAGCTGAGAGGTAGAGCTCGATTAAGGCATGTGCCACAATGCCCGGCCTAGATAGCACTCACTTATCAGCCTGAGCCATAAGGTGGCACTAAAGAAATCGGATAAGGGCATGTTCAAAGTTCAGTCACCGCCACTCCACGCGTGGGGGCCCTATACAACAATTCTAGTCGAGGGTAGGGAAAGAGCACAACGCTATCATTTAAAATTCTCCAGCTCCTCTTCAAACACTGCACCCAATATCCCGTGAATGTTAACTTTCCCTACTCGCGGGCCCCCGGAGTGTATACTAATTTCTAAGGAATCCCTCCCAAGTCACAGGGTTAGCTTAAGCAGTAGCCTGCAAATTTAAGTAAGAAATGGAGACCCGGCCTCCCTCCCTTTCGGCACCTGGTCAAACCAGTTCCCGAGGCTTAGGGAGCGGTTGCCAGTTCTGACCCTTCAACCCCGCCCCTCCCCCCTCCAGAGAAGCAAGCCAGACAGCAGTGTTCTTTGCTAGGACAATCTTTTATTTTCCTAGCTGACATTGTAAAACGCCAAGTAGATGGGGGTTAAATACAACCCACCATAGGAAAGGTAAACAGACTTCATAAACGCACTGGCAAAAAAAAAAAAAAATCCTTTCCTGCCCAATGAGGACAGCAACTGCGACTAGTCGCCCCGGCTTCCCGCCGTGGTTCACGCCAGGCGTTCAGTCTATGCTGACAGTTCCGGGGGTCTCCAGACGCTCCCCTGATCGCAGAAAAATTTGTTCGGTTCAGTCCAGGCTCTCAGCAGAAGGCCGGCTCAACCATAGCAGCTTGTGGGGGCGAGGTGACTCAAGTCACTTCCCAGTCCCTAGGGCGGGTCCACACCCTGGCCTCCTCCCAGGCCCCACACCCACGCAAGGCAACAGGAAGCACCCGCGTCTGCCCCATGACGCAACCAGGACCGCTTGCACAAGCGTGCCACTTGTAGGGGCCGAAACGCGTCTGCTAGTGAAACGGCCTTGAAAGGGCAGCCAGGCCAAGGGAGTCCGACCCTGAGATTCAAGATCCAGGAGTCCCTTCTCCCAGCCAGGGAGAGGACAGTCCTTTAACAGCACCTTGCGAACGCACGTCTGGGAGAAGGCGCCCGCGCCACCAGCTCCTCGGTCCTTCCCCCGGGCCTCTGGCAGCTTGGGCCGCGGTTCTTCACGGGCCGCCGGCTTTTCCCAGCCGGCCCTGGCCTCGGGTGTGCGTTCTCGGCTCCGGTGACGCCGCTCGGAATCTTCAGAAGGCGACCACGGCTCGCACCAGTACGCTGAGCATGTTGTCGGCCGGGCGGCAGGCTGGCTTGGCCTCGCACGCCGGGGGCGCCGGCGGGGGCACGGCGGGCCCACAGTTCAGGAGACTGGAGAAGCGCCTTTGGAGGACGCGGGCGAGATTAGGGAAGGCACCTTCGGTTTGTGCAGGAGGAAGCTGCAGGCGATCGGCGACCTCCGACGTCTCCTCCCTCTCCACCTCTTCTTCCAGACGGGCCTTCTTGCTTGGTACCAGTCCAACGTCACCGCCGTCGCTCAGGTCGCTGCTGCTCCGGCGCTTGCGGCTGACTCTGGCGGGAGACGGGTCACAGAGCGCAGGGGTCTCCTGGACTCGCAGCACCTCCTCTTGCGTGTCCATGGGCTCCGGAGGCTGCTCGTTGTCGGGGGGCGCCGCTCTCACTGCGGCTTCGGTTTCCCGCGGTGGGTGCAGGCGAGGGTCAAGAGTCCGGCCGGGTGGCGGGAACTCGGGTTGGTGGGGCTCTACCTTGGCTGAGAGATAGAGCTCCCGAGCGCTGCGCATGACGAGGGACAGCTGTAGGCTCCGGTGGAGACGCAAGCCACCTCGCTGCATGCGGGAGTGGTACATCTTCCACACCGACAGGGTCATGATGCGTTGCGCTTCTTTCTGCACTTCCATGCTTGCTCGACGAAAGGAGAGCCGAAAATGGATTAAGACAGGCGGTGCTGCCCAGAGGACAAACTTATGCCGTTAAGTACACGGCTAGAAATTCTGGCGGGGGAAGCGTGCCGGAGCCTACTAATATAGTCGTAATGACGTCATCAAAACGCCACGCCCAATCAGAAGCCCTCATCCGGGCTTTCCAGTGGCCAGTGACTCCTTAAAGAAATAGAGATAAATTTTCGCCTTTAAGAAAAATGGACTTAAAGTCCGGTAAGGAAGAATTTTCCCCACTGCGGCTTGAGACCCCAGGTTGGTCTGGGTTCTCAGACTCACTGGCGGACCAGCCGATGAGGCCCACCCACTAACCAACGGGTGATGGGGATGGTAATCTTCCCGTTGCAGTGGGGAAGACCGGAAACGGGGTACATTCCCCGAGGGCACTGTTCCTCGCACCTACCGGCCAGCTAATTAATGTTCTCTGAACAGTAAACGCTGCTACATATTAAGTAGTTACAACACGCTGGGGTTGTTGAGCTTTCTCTGTATTTAATGTCTCTGATCCCTCACCTCCACTCCGCAGGTGAGACACCTGAGGCAATATTTACTAAACAAACGAATGACCCTACTATGGCGGAAGAGGCAACTGAAGCCTCCAGCCTTTCTATCTCGATCCTCCCGGGCATGAGTGGAACGTGGGCGCGGACAACGCTGGCTGAACATGGAGGGAGCTCCCCTATAATCGCCTATATTCATAATGTGACTGCTGTCCTCACGCTCAGCGTTAAACATCTCCCAGTTTTCCCGCAACGCAATCCCATGGAAGTCCCAATTTTGTAGGGCCTGCAACCCTTTCCCGCCGACACCGCAGTGTCCTGCCTTCGCACACCGGAAAGCTGAATTACCCCAAGAAAGATATCTGGGCCGTTGAGAGAGTTCAGTGGGTAGAGTCACTGGCTGCCAAGCTCGACCTGAGTTCGATTCCACGCGCGCGCGAACACACACACACTCAGCACACACATAAAGAGATACACAAAGAAAACACATCGGTTCCAGTCTGTACCACGAGCCAAAAAAACAAACAAACAAAAACCTGATTCTAGTTGCAAAAGGATAAAGTTCTAATATTGTCTTTCATTTGCTGTGCTGGTCCTTTAAGGAACACCCCCACACCAACAAGTAGACTTCCCGCCACTGCAGCAGGACCGACTTCCCTGGCTAAATTTGGATATAGTGACGTATTGAAGCGCCGCGAATCATTTCCGGATGTCCATATTAGGACAAGAGCCGACAGAGCAAATGACTTCCGGAGGGCGGAGCCGCCATCATAGACCACACCCCCTCATGTCCTTCGCTTCCAGCCCTAGCGCTGGTCCCGAGTGGTTCGCGTACGGTTGGTACGGTATACTCCGAGCGGTCAGCTCGACGACTCTCCACTGGACCAGTGGTTATGGTTTCCTTCTCTGATACTGTGCCCACGCGCAGCACCGTCATGCGGGATGAGTCCGGACCTGTGGGGTTTACAGAAAAACTTCTTCGAACCCCTCCTGCACTCCTAGGCGTACAGGACAAAGTACTGTGTCTGGGTCTGTTCCATCCTCTCATCTTCCAGGGGAAGCTACCCGGATACTCAGGCTTGGTGGCACGTGTCTTTACCCGCGGAGCTATCTCGATTGCTTTTTATTAATTTTTAGTATTTTGAAAGGTCTTATTTGTATAGCTCCAGCTGTCCTGAAACTCATAGAAATCCGACTACCTCTGTCTGCCGAGTGTTTTTTTAAAGTATGCTTGCATGCCTATGCACCACGTGTTTGTAGTGACAGCGGAGGCCAGAAGAGGGCGTCAGGACGCGGGAGCTGTCATGTAGGTGCTGGGAACCGAACTTGTGCGCTTTTTTTTTTTTCATTTTGCCAGGGAGATTTGAGGCAGGGTCTCTATGTAGCTCTGGATATGCTGGAACTCACTACGTTACGTAAAGTAGGCTGGCCTCGAATTTACAGAGATCCGCCTACCTCTGCCTCCGAAGTCCTTGGGGTTAAAGTTGTGTACCACCATTCCTAATGGATACACTAAGTGCTCTTAACTGCTGCGCTAAATTTAATGCATCGATCAAATGAGCTCGTTTACCCTGCTGTAATCCCCTAAAGTTTATGGAAAGCTAGGATTATTGATATTCGCTAAAAAGGAAACAGAGGTTCCACAGCAGCAGTCTGAGGATCGACCCAATTCTGTAGGATATTGGGCGTGAAGGCTTGTGCACCGGACGCCCACAACCAAGATGGCCGAGGTGCAGGCGGAAGTCGACAGGCTTTGGCCCTCTAGGGACGCTCTTTCTCTCTTGGTGGCTGGGCTCTCGATGGTGGCCTCCATGGAGGGGGTGGAGGTGTGTTCCGCTCGCTAGCTGTGAAGGAGCTCTTGCACCCGCCGAATAGGGGGAGGGAGATTAGTATGTTTCTCCAGGACCCTTTCTTTGTAGTCCGAGGGTGAGTGACAGTGGCGGGAAAGGGATGGAAGGGAGCAATCTCGTGCCTAGCTAGTGGTAAGGTGCAGGCCAGCGCGTGCCAGGCAGCTCGGTTATAGCCGTCCCGGTGCACCGGTCTCCCTGTGATGCAGTAGAAGGAAATTGGGAGGGCTGTTGGGCGTCTGGGCCTCGGTTGGTTTGGGGGCTGGTGTAAGGACCCCTGTCCCGAGCCGTGCGAGGTGCAGAAAGCGGCGAATACGACTGTGGGTGCACCAGCGTTGGTGTGAGCTCGGGCAGGGAAGCGTTGTAGTGGAGCTTGATTGGACCGCCAATGCGCTGCGGAATGGCCTGGGAAACACTGAGTGGGACCTCGAGGACCTGGAAGAAACGATTGATATCCTGGGGATTTAGAGGGGGTGGTATGACAGAACCTCTGGCCACAGTAGGGGGCGATGGGAGCCAGCCCTTTAAGGAAGCTGGACAGAGAGTAGTGTTAAAGGCTGGCGGCTGGAGGAATGGGGGTATGTCGAGGGAGTTTATGTGTCTCTAGTCTTGACTCAGCTCATGCATAGGGAAGCCAATCCTGGCAAGTTGAAGCTCCCAGCTGGAGACCTGCAGGAAAGAACGGTGTGGAGCGGGAGACATGTACTGTACATGTACTCACCTGTACCGTGAGATGATGTCCTAGTGGAGGTGTGTTGGGAGATGTGTGTTTTGTCTGTTTTTAAGACAGGCTTTCACTGTAATCTGGCAGGATGCAACAAGAGATCCATCTGCCTCTGACTCATGAGTGCTGGTATTAAATCATGCAACACCACATTTAGCTTGCATCAGGGTGTCTAGACTCTAATGCTATCTTCATCCACAGGAAATGAAGGACCAACAGCACTGGCCTTCATGGATAGGAATCATAAAGAGGTAATGGATTCATCCAGCCCAAGTATCACAAGGTGTTACTGCCTGACCCTGTGTGTGCTGCCTTCAGTCTGTGTGAACCTGCCCTTCTATGTTAATGTCCAGCCCCTGTGCATTCTTTGGTTATTTACCTGCCTCTTTATAGATGCCTACACCTAAGCTCTCAGTACCTTAAAATGTTTGGAAGTAAATGATGTGTCTGTACTTAGCAGGCATAACCCGTTGTCTTTCAACCTGTTTCTAAACACATGGGAGATGTTTAGAGATGAGGAGAGTCTATGGTGAGCTGGGCATGGTGGTTTATGTCTCTAATTCCAGTGTCCAGGAGGATTGCTGAGGCAGGAGGATTGCAGCTAGTTCAAGGCTATTGTGGTTTATGTAGCAAGTTTCAGGCTGGCCAGGGTTACACAGAGAAACCCCATCTCAAACTAAATAAAATTCATGGTAGGCTTGGTGAGCTGGCTTATGCCTATATCTAGGAGCTCAGGAGGCTGACACAGGAAGCTCAGCAGCTCTAGGCCAATCAAGCCTAGAGATCTTAGTGTTTTACACTCACTTGTTTATGTATTTATTTTGAGTGTGGAATTATGGAGCACAGAAGACAGCTTAGGGGAGCTGATTTTCTCCTTCCGCCATGTGGATCCCAGGGGTTAACCTCAGGTGCTCAGGCTTGGCACTAGCCCCAGGCCTTGTCTTTTTTTCTTTTTTTGGTTTTTCAAGAAAGGGTTTCTCTGTAGCTTTGGAGCCTGTCCTGGAACTAGCTCTTGTAGACCAGGCTGGTCTCAAACTCACAAATATCCACCTGCCTCTGCCTCCCGAGTGCTGGGATTAAAGGCGTGCACCACCACCGCCCGGCCAGGCCTTGTCTTTTGGTTTCTGAGATTGTGTCTTTTTTAAAAAAACTAACTTATGTGTACATGTGTGTCTCTTGTGTATGTACACATGCAATAGGTTTCCATGAAGGCCATAAGGCATCTGACACTCTGGAGCTGCAGTTATATGAGTTTGTAAGCTGTTTGCTGGGAACAGAACTCAGGTCCTCTGTAAAATTAGCCCTCTTAATCACTGAGCCATTTTTCCACCCCCTATAAGATTTTACTTTTTTTTTCATTTACTTATTTTTTTATTGTTACACACGGGGTCAAGCTATGTAGTCCTGGCTGGTCTCAAAGTCAGAGATCTGATTGCTTGAACATTCCAGGCCACCGGGATTTAAGACATACAACCAGTAAACCCTTTTTACTGTGTGCATGAGTCTACTAGCATTGTGCGCGTGTGTCTACTAGCACTGTGCGCGTGTGTCTACCAGCATTTTGTGCGTGTGTCTACCAGCACTGTGTGCGTGTGTCTACCAGCACTGTGCGCGTGTGTCTACTAGCACTGTGCGCGTGTGTCTACTAGCACTGTGCGCGTGTCTACTATAGCACTGTGTGCGTGTGTCTACTATAGCACTGTGTGCGTGTGTCTACTAGCACTGTGTGCGTGTCTACTATAGCACTGTGTG
>JAQHUG010000066.1:197119-217038 GCA_028555095.1 Dicrostonyx torquatus
AACAACAACAACAACAAAAAAACCCAAACAACAAAACTTGGGATCTCTCTAGCATGCTGGTACTGTACACTGTGTCATACCCCTGCCTTAAGCTCAACTAATCTTTTTGACTCCTTTTTGAGACAAGGTCTCATGTATCCTAAGTCTCAAATTTGCTGTATAACCAGGGCCGACCATGATCTTTTGACTCTTCTGCCTCGACCTCTTGAGTGCTTAAATTTTAGATGTGTACCATCATGCCAAGTTCATGTAGTGCCTGGTATGGAATCTAGGGCTTTATGTATGCTAGGTAAGGAGTCCCCAGACCAAACACATCTAATTCAACACTTCTCATCAGGAGAGCTGCTACCAACTGCTGTCCAAATGGGAAATGAGGATGTCAGCTGCCCTGGGACACACAGGTAGACTGCTAGTTTGTAATAACTGTGACATGAGACCAGAGGTTGCAGGGCAAAGGGATTGGAGGGACTAAAGTACACTCAGCACACCTGTCACGAGCTCCAGCTTCTCAGAGGGGTCACCTTCATCATAGAGCTTTGGGTGGCAGCGGTTGCCAATCTGGTTGATAAGTTCAGCTGGGAGAGATGCCAGATCTTGTCGCACCCGGATGCGACTTCGGGACTCAAGGACCACCTGCTCAGGGAGGGCTTCTACTTTCTCAGCTGTGGAAACAGGGGCAAGTGTATTCATGTCACACAGACACACACACAGACACACAAATACACACACACGGGTGGCACTCACCTGACTGACCAACGTTCAACATACTGTACATGGTGTACATATTGCAGATCTGACGGTACTGCTCATCTGTACCCTCTTCACCTGCATCTTCTTCTTCGTCTTCCTCATTGTGGTAGGAGCCAGGGCTGTCACTGGTGTAAGCACTGGAGGTACCTGGGCTGGTCCGCTCTGACATGCTGGGTCCACTCACACATCCCCCCACTGCAACCACAGCCACTGCTGCTGTAGCTGTGGCCACTGAGACTGGCTGGGGCATCCGGTTAGTGGCCAAGTCTGGTGTGGAGAACTTGGCCATCTTGCGGCTGCCATTATTGCTACCACTGCCTCCAGCCTCCTTCTGGCTGCTATCCCATAGCCTCTTGGCCATGGGTGTGCATTGCACGGAGTCCAACTCCTGTTCTGTCTTGACCCGTGACACAAGGGGCAGTGGCGTGCTACAGGCTGGCCAGCCCAGTGTCTGCGCTACAGGACTCTGAGGCTCTGAGGATGGGGCCTCCTCCGGGTGCAGGCCCTGGGAGTCGCAACTTGGAGAGCTAACTTTGAGGAAGAACTCGGTGCCCTTCTCCATGATCTCCTGGATCTGCAGGAAGCCGGCTGTGTAGATGAGCAGGAACTGGTCCCCCATGTTCATGCTCAGCCGGCCTGTATAGCAAAATGTGAGGATCTGCTGGAATGATTGTGGCTGCACGGCGGCTGGCAGTTCCACCACAGCACTGCGGCTGCTGTTGAATAGGTCCCGGAAGTAGGAGCTGCTGGCGGCCAGCACAGCACGGTGGGCCTTGAAGGCATGGCCCTTAACCACCACTGACACATCACAGTACAGTCCCTGCAGCCGTTGCTCATTGAGGCACTCAAGGATGCTGTTGCCAAAGTTTGGAATCTCCATCTGCAGGGTCTGCGCCATGGCAGCAGCTGCATGAGGACAGGAGACAGATACTGGACAGGTCAGACAGCAGAAACTAACATAGGCCCTGCCCTGCCTCAGCAACCTTACTTCCTACATGAGAGTTTGTGGGAGCCACAACATTCACATGGTAAAATCTGTGATATATATAAGAACATCAGTGCCACTTCCACTTCCTGTCCCCACACAGCCCTGCCTTTATGACATAGTCATCCCATGGGTATCTGCAGGGTACTGACTGGTTCAGGGGCACTATAGATACTGGAGTCCACATCGACTCAAGCTCCTCTGCTTTCTTGTGGTGCTAGGCAAATGCTCCACCACTAAGCTTCTGGGTCTCATATTACTCAGCTGGCCTCATTCTTGGTCCTCTTGTCTCTGAACCTAGGGTTACTGATGTGACTCCATATATTTTAAATGATCTCTAGAGGACTTGTCATACCTGGCTCAATATAAGCACTATGTAAATAATTTCCATATTCAAAATACTTATCTGTTGGAGACAAGTTTCCCGTTAGAGCTGACCTGGAACTCAGGGCACTCCTGCCTCAGTCTGTAGATTGCCAGTATAATAGGTGAAAACCATCATACCTGGATTTAAAAATGTTCTGGGCAGGGGCTGGAGAGATGGCCCATCACTTAAGAGCACTTTTACTCCTGCAGAGTTTGACTCCAAGTATCCATACAGTGGCTCATAACTATCTAAAATCCTAGTTCCAGGGGATCAAACAGGCACACACATAGGCAGACATCCTTATACATGAAGTAAAAAAACCCACAAACAAATCACGTTTAAAATGTTCAGGGCAGTGCTGGGGATGGAATGCAGGGTTTTACATAAGCTGGGCACATGCTCTACCACTGAGTTTCACCATCAGAGGAACTCTTTCTGGATCTATGGTTGGTTGAATGCAAGGATGTGGGACCTGCAGACACTGGGAGCAGATGGCCAAGATCAGTCTTTTGCACATGAGAGGACACAGGTATATTGCACCAACATTCTTACATTCTATTAAGAATGGCCAGTGGCATGTCCACACCACTGTCTGCAGCCCAGAATATGACCCTTGGCGCTCATTGATCATGCTGCTAGTCACCATGGAAATATATATATTCAAACCATAATGCAAAACAGTTATCACTTCATACTGTAAGGCTTGAAAGCAGAAACAAAGCAGGTAAAAGGCGGGGGTATATGAACAAGGCTCTAAATTCAGCCACTTCCATCCCCACTCTAAAATAAGGCAGGCAGTACCAAAGGTGAGAACGCTGAACTCTCATACAATCTGATGAGAATATAATATGGGGAAAGTACGGAAAAAGTCTCAAGATTCTTTATGATAGAAAAAAGCCAGATTCCATTTATATGAAATATCCCAAACAGGTAAATCCATTAAAACATAAAACAGGTAATATAGTTTATTAAGATAGTTGCAAGGAACTGGGAAAGAATAAACCGGTTTGCTTAGAACAAAGGGAATGTGTGCTTACTCTTGGTGTAACAAACTATCACTTTAAGTTAACAATGAGTAGGGCTGGATGGCTCAGCAGTTAAGAGGATTGGCTGCTCTTCCAGAGGATTCTGGTTTAATTCCCAACACCCACTTGGCAGCTCACAACTGTCTGCAATTCCAAGATCTGACACCTTCACACAGACATAGATGCAGGCAAAACACCTATGCATATAAAAATTAAAAAAAAAATTAACAGCCGGGCAGCAGTGGTACACACCTTTAATCTCAGCACTCGAGAGGCAGAGACAGATGGATCTCTGTGAGTTCGAGGCCAGCCTGGTCTACAGAGCGAGTTCTAGGACAGAGCTACAGAGAAACTGTGTCAAAATATCACCCCCCACTCCAAAAAAGTTAACAATCACTGACAGATCGTTTCCTAACTCTGAATACATGAAAGATCACTACAAAGCCCAGTGTGGTACACCTAGCAATTCTGGAGGGCACAGTGGGGGCAGATCCACTGAGCCTAAAGACAGAGGCTAGCCTGGGCAATACAGACCCCATTTCAGTAACTGTTACAGTTTAAAGGGGTGGTGCATGGTAATCCCAACAGAACTGCTGGACAAAAACAACAAAGGGCTGGGACAGCGCACTGGCCTAAATGAGGCCAGCATGCCACCCTGCCAAATCCCCACCCCCAAACAAACAGAAAAGGAGACTGTAACTGGTTTCCTCTGCACAGAACTAGGAAGCTGTACAAAGTACATTTTTCTGATCTTAAATTTTATACCTTGTGGGCATATTGTTCATTTGGAAAAAAAAAAAAAAAGTCTTACTGCTTTTTGTTTGTGGACAGATTTCTGCTATGTAACCCAGGCTAGCTTTGAGCTTGCACCAAGTCCTTACCTTTAGCCTTCTCAGTGCTGGGGAGCCTCCACATTCAGCTCCAATTCTTTCTTTCGTTTTTTTTTTTTTTTTTTTTTGGAGACAGGTCTCATTACACTGCCACAGGCTAGTCTTGAACTCATACAGAGATCCACTAGCCTCTACTTCCTACGTGCTGGGATTAAGTTTACTAATCCCAAATTAGTAAATCCCAATTAGTAAAATCGGTTTACCTAATTTTTTTTTTTTGTTTTTGTTTTTTGAGACAGGGTTTCTCTGTAGCTTTGGAGCCTGTCCTGGAACTAGCTCTTGTAGACCAGGCTGGTCTCGAACTCACAAAGATCCGCCTGCCTCTGCCTCCCGAGTGCTGGGATTAAAGGCGTGTGCCACCACCACCCGGCACTAAATGTTTTTTAAGAAAGAGACTCAGAATAGAACACCCACATAGTTCCAGCACTCAAGATAGGCTAAGGCAAGGTCTCACTATGTTGCTCTGGCTGGCCTGGAGCTCAGTATGTAAACCAGACTTAAACTCAAAGAAATCTACCTGCCTCTTATTCCCACCCAAATACCAAAAGCATGTAGTATCACTCAGCGATTTTTAAATTTAAAATTACATTTATTCATTTTGTGTTTTGCCTGCAAGTATATCTGTGCACTGCCTGTATACTTGGTGCCCTTAAAGGTCTGAAGAGGGATATGGAGTTATGGATGGTTGTGAACCACCAAGGGGATACTCGGGAGTCCAACCTCAGTTCTCTGCAAGAGCTACAACTCTTAATTGCTGAGTCATCCTTCACACACACACACACACACACACACCCTTTAATGCATGTGTACACATACATACACACATGCCACAGCACATGCATGGTGATCAAAGACCACTTTATAGAGTCAGTTCTCCTTTCACCTTTATGTGAGCCAGGGACTGAACTCAGGCTGCCAGGCTTGTACAGCAAGTGTTTTTATCTGTCTCATCGACACAACAAATCTGAAGATCTAGCAAATTGTCTTTTCTTCATGAAGGACCTACTGGGGCAGGAAGTTTATCTAAGTAGCTCACCACTATGTCCCTTGACCCTAGGGACTGGACCAGGTATGGTCGTATTTGCAAGTAGTTCTAGTTACTCAGGAGACTGAGGTAGAAGGACAGCCTGAACATAGGAGTTCAGGATCAGCTTGGGCCACAAAAACCAGACCTCTCAACTGTTTCTAACCCCAGTTCCTGGAAATCAGATGCCCTTTTCTGGTCTCCCTGGGCATGGTATGACATACATGCAGGGGAAACACCCATACACAGAAAATATAATACCTCCAACAGTATTTTTAAAAAGATTTAATTCGTATTGCTTCAAATATAATTCCATGTCTAATAAAACAAGAATGGGGGCTCTGAGGCATTATCTTGGCCTCCTCTGACAGCTGACTTCAGGACAGCCACAAGTTAGGATCAAACTTGGGAATCATGTCACTGAGTTTCAGATCGTGATACTTCTGTTGACTCACTCACTGTCTGTGGGAAGGGGGCTGGAAGGATGTTTCCTGGGAAGAGACTACTTACTCTTGGGGAAGAGGGCCTTGGAGAACAGACTTGAGGTCTACCAAGGTCACATGGGCATGGCAGTGGGTTCCACTCTTGCACCACAAAAACAAACAAACAAACAAACAAACCAGCTCAGGACGATACCAGTAGTCCTAGCACTGTGTAGATGAGGTAGGCAGCAGTGCAATAGCTGGCCTGAGCTTTAGAGACCCAGTCTTAAAACAATAAATCAAAATACACACACACACAAAAAAAAAAAAAAAGAAAAAAGAAAAAGAACTAATTTGTATGTCAAAATCCATTTCTAATGCAACAGTTGAGCAGAACTTTGGCAGGCACAGTAGTACACATCTATTTTCTGGGCAGGAGGAGTCAAAAGATAAGTTTAAGCTGGGACTGGAGAGATGGCTCATGGTTAAGAGCACTATGGTTGCTTTTCTATAGGACCCTGGTTCAATTTCCAGCACTCACATACCGGCTCATAAATGTATGGATCTCTACTTCTAGGGGACCTGATGTCCTCTTTTGGATTCTGCATGTAGAAAAAAAGAGGTCCTGTTTCCGGTTCCACCTTCATGAGATACCCACGGAAGCCTGTTCATCCCTCCCACTTCCACCCTCTACAGTCCTCAGCAAACAATGAAAACTAAGCCTGCAGTACCTTCATTTTGAACTTCCAGCTTCCAGGGTGTGAGCAATAAATTTCTGCTGGGCAGTTCAGTGGCAAAGTCTCTGGTTCCAACCTAAGCAGCACCAATGGGGATCCATATATTCCCACTCAGACAGTATGAAGGAAAATAGACATTGATAGTAAAGAGAAAAGTGGTCTACTTGCATGGATCCCATAGTTTTACTTTTTTGCTGTTATTTTTTTGGGACAGGATTTCAAGGTGCCTAGGCTGGAGTCTTGAATAGGTAGATAGAGGATGAAACTGAATTCCTGTCCTAGCCGTCCAAGTATGTGTATCACCATAATCAGCTGGCATCTATTTCTGTGGTCTTTTGTTTTTGAGACAGGGTCTATGTAGACCAGGCTGGCCTTGAACACACCAAGATCTGCCTGCCTCTACCTCCCAAGTGCTAGGATACCCACCTCACACACACACTGAGTTCATTTTCTTTCCCTAAAAGGCTGTCATTAAACCTATGACAGGAATAGGATGAATAGCAGCTCCCTTTCACAGTGCCTGATAAAAGCTCAGACAAGCCCACCTCATATCCCAGGATATTTCCTGAGATGAAATGAGCCTTCCTAATATCCAGTTCAGGAGAACAAGCCAGAGAAGCAAAAACAGAGACCTGGATCACACAAAGAACAGGGCTAAGTTTGTTCCTGAATCCTGTCCATGAAACCGACAATACTGAGGCAGTCAGGAGACCTGAATGGGCCAAGCTTTACCATCCAGAAAAGGAGTCTGTTGATTACCTGGGGACCCTTACCACAGGGTCTCCAAAGGTCAATTTGATCTGGTTTTCCTCCTGCCCATGTCCCTCCATCTCCTTCCTTCACCAGCATCTCCAGGAATGGGCATCTCTGTCTGTTACCCTTCCTCCTTGCTCTTAGTGGCCCCTGCACTCTAGCTTCTGCCCGAGGCAGCTCCAGATCCTTCCAGAGCCCAGCAGCTGTTCTGCTTGTCTTCATGGAGTCCTGGCCTGGGTAAAGCCCAAGTCTGATCTCAAGCCTACCCTTCCAAGTCACTGTCCACTCTGAGTGACTTCAGACCCCAAAGACAGAGCAGAGGACACAAAGATCAAGTGCAAAGTCCAACCCTGAGGTGACAGGTATAACTAATAACAGCGGTGGAGTTGAGGGAGGATGGTTCCACTGTGGATGGGTCTTGCTGAGATGCACTGGAGACCAGGCAGGACCATGGTACCAGCAGACGGACACGATAAACAAGACAACCCATCATCTCTTGTTTGTATTGAGACGAAGTCTTGGTACATGTAGGTAGTCCGGCCTGGCTCTGGACCCTGGCTGAGAGCACCTACAGATCAGGTATGATGATTGGTTATCCCAATTTATCAAGTCAGAAAACTGAGACTTTAGTCCTCTAGCTACCTGGGAGGCTAAGGTAGGAGTACCACCTGAGCTAGGAGTTCAAGGCTATATAGTAAGACATAACAAAATAAACTGAACAACAAAACAAAAGAACTTACATCTCTTAAAGTATAGAAGCTCCAGTCCCTTATCTGATTGTCATAGTAGTACATAGAATGGAAACACATCCTCTAGTAGACTCCCCCCCCCCCCGTTTTTGTTTTGGGTTTGTTTGTTTGTTTGTTTGTTTTGGTGCTGGGGACAGAACCTAAGGACCTTTGCATACCAGGCTAGTGCTCTTCCACAGAGCTACACCTCTAGTGCTTCTTCTAGATCTTATATTATCTCTAGATGGCTTCTAGCACCAAATCTAATAAAAATGCTACATGAGTGATGTTAAAAGTCAGTTAGTTGCAGAGCCAACAAGCTGCTCACTAGTTAAAGCTTGCCTCCAGAATAGTAACCTGAATTTGATCCCTAGGACCCACACAGTAGGAGAGAACTGACTTCCCCAAGTTATCCTGATCTTCACGCTCTGCCAAATAAACAGATTAATATTTAATAAAAAAGTAAATACAGTCAGGCGGTGGTGGCGCACGCCTTTAATCCCAGCACTCGGGAGGCAGAGGCAAGCAGATCTCTGAGTTCAAGGCCAGCCTGGTCTACAAGAGCTAGTTCCAGGACAGGCTCCAAAGCTACAGAGAAACCTTGTCTCGAAACAAACAAACAAAACTCACAACAAACAAAACTCACAGACAGGGGCTAGAGAGATGGCTCAGCAGGTAAGAGCACTGACTGCTCTTCCAGAGATTCTGAGTTCAATTCCCAGCAACCAAATGGTGGCTCACAACCACCTATAATGAGATCTGGTGCCCTCTTCTGGTCTACAAGCAGGATACTGTATGTATAAATAAATAAATCTTTTAAAAAACTCAAACGAACAAATAAACAAAAAAAAGTAAATATATAAATCAAAGAAGCTAGTTATATGCCCTGCTAATCACAGAATTTGGGAGACTGATGCAGGAGAATCGATAGTTCAAGGTCTGTCTGGACCGATAGCTAGATCCTGTCTCAAAATGCTATTGTTTAAGGGGATAAGGAGAAGAAACAAGTCTGTTCAGGGCAGGGGGTGCAGTTCAATGGTAGAATGCTTGCCCAGCTGGCACAGGGTCGGGATTCCATTCTTAAAATCACAAAAAGAAAACAAATGAAGTGCATATATGTTCAATGTAAACACAACACTGCTTCTGAATAGTTTTCAATTTTTAGTCAACTATGGAGATATAGAACCAGCAAAAAGAGGCATTTCTGTATTCCACTAGGCTTAAATCTTTGACAATGCTTGCCACTGATGATGCAGAGTACTACTAGCCTGATCTCAGTCTATAAAATGGATTAACATGGACTGGTGACATGGCTCAGTGGGTAAAGACACCTGCTGCTAAGCCTGGCAATCTGAGTTTGATCTCCAGACCCCACAAGGTGGAAAGAACCAACTTCCAAAAGATACTGTCTCACAAACAAACAGATGTTTGAGAGAGGGAAATGGGGGGGGGGCCTAACGATAGAACAACCTCAGTTTTTAGCTGATATCAACACTACCAGCTATTATTGGTACTGTCTCTTTTGCACCTTCTTGTCTGTAAATTCTGTCGTCTTATGTCTTTCACTATCTCCTGGAACCTCTACAGCTGCAGGCATTACCCATCAGGCAGGAGTCCCTAAAGGTTGGTTCCTCAGCACTTTCACAGCTTAGTTCATCACACAGACAACAGGAAACTCCTATAGCTCCTCCCCACCCCCCACAAACCAGACATCAGGTATTACTGGGAGCACCAAATCAATGCTATTTACAACAGGTCATTCTTTTGTTGTTGACAGGGTCTCACTATGTTGCCCTGGCTGGCCTGGATTCACCTGCCTCTTCCACCTAGTACTGGGATTTACCATGTCTGGCCACCAACTCATTCTTGGTGGTGGGGAGCCATACTACACAACTGTGTCTTGAGTTAATAAGCAATCCTGGCCTCCTAGAAACCAGGAGTGAGTGCCTTTACTCCCACCCATGACAACCGAAACAGGTCAGGCATGACTGTGTCCTTATTTATCAGCTAAGCAAACTGAGGCCTAATACCTCTAGGAAGGGTCTCTGAGAAGGGGGGCCTAGCAGTGACACCTGACTCTTCCATCATAATGTCCACTCCTCCTCCTCTTTCCTGTTCTCTTAGAAAGCACCAGGTGCAGAAGTCCCACAAGTTCTAACTTTTGCACCTCTGCTGAGGCAGCACAAAGGAGAGCAGACAGGATGACAAGCATCCTTGGGGCACACAGACTGTGACATGTTACTTCTGACCTGCCGGATTCTCTCTCCCAACCCCACCCATCTACAGACAGGGTCAATGCACTTCAGAGAAGACACCATTAGCAAACAGGCCACTACTGCAGGTTTCAAAAAGAGGATTATATTGAAGAAAGGACCGCTTCAGTTTTATCATGTTGAAAACACACAGGGCTGGCTAGTCATGGCTTGAATGAACTCAAACACAGAGAAGAGCTCAGTGTAAACCAGGGGGAGAAGTCTGAGGGTAGAGGGGAAATTTTTTTTTTTTTTTCGAGACAGGGTTTATCTGTAGTTTTTGGAGCTTGTCCTGGAACTAGCTCTTGTAGACCAGGCTGGTCTTGAACTCACAGAGATCCGCCTGCCTCTGCCTCCCGAGTGCTGGGATTAAAGGTGTGCACCACCACAGCCCGGCTTAGAGGGGAAAAAATTTACAAGAAGGGGACACACTGCCTGAAGCTCTGCTTAGGTGTACAGCTGGGCCAGGCAGGTGCTGTTTCGCTGGCTTTGGCAATGAACCCCTGGGTCAGAGCTCACTCGCCAGCCTTCTAATGAGCCCTGTACAGCCCAAGTACAGACTGTTTTCCAGAAAACCTAGTTCATGAACCTGAGGTAGGTGGTGGAGGACAGATTTTAAGACACTCTGAATGACTGGGCTGTGGTGGCTCACACCTTTAATCTCAACATTTGGGAGGCAGAGAGTTCAGAGCCAGTCTGGTCTACAGAGTGAATACCAAGACAGCCAGAGCTACACAGAGAAGCCTTGTTTTGAAAATCCAAGGTGTGTGTGTGTGGGCACTTTGGATGTAAGTCAAGGGATATGAACTTTGCCTGGGGGGTGCTAGGGAGACCCATGAGATCCTCTGACCAGGTTCTTTCCTCTGGCCAGGATCTCTGCCCCACACCAGGGGTCATCCCTCACTTTAACTTCACAAAGACAAAACATTTTGGTAACTCAGCAGGAGCCTGGCGCACACTCAATAAAAGCTTTGAATGTGTTGTCCTCATCCAGAATCCCCATCCCCCCCAACCGAACTTCCTTCTAATTCAGATCATGGTTCTTCTTTGACTACCTATTAGAAATATCTCTGCCCCTGCTACTGACCATCTCTTCGCCTTCTTGAACAGAGAAGCCTAGTTTCTCTGTACTTTGGGGGGCCATTTCCTTGGTCTACGTATGGTCACCACAATCTGAACAGGATTTGCCAGAGCCAACTTCTACTGAATGTGTTACTCAGAGCTGCTCCTTCAGTCCCAGCAAGGGAATGGGCACAGAGCACTGAAATCAAGCTGTCCACTTCAGCCTGTCTGCTTGTTGTGCTTGTCTCAGGTTCTCACTGAGAAGCAGGTATGACCAGTGCATCTTCTAGCTTCAGGTGGAGGTGCCATCTGACCATTTCTGCCTCCATACTGCAGGGCCAACAAACTCCTACCAGTTCTGCATTCCAGCTGTGACTAGTTGACACCATCTGTCCTCAATACCCCACCCAGCTGAGGCCTGGGAACACCAGTCGATGCCCCAGCAGCTTCTCTTGGTCCAACTAGGCAGTAAATAGTTCCTTGTCCTTCAACAGTCAAAGTGCAAGACTGCAGCAACAACCGGTGGTGGGAACACAATTACAAAGGTTCTGAGGGCACACTAGTCCAACCAACAGTGACAGCTGGTGGAGCACGAGGGGGTTCTATTGGGGACAGGGCTTTATGGAGAGCTGCAGCAGCAGCAGAGTGGAGAGAACAATGCAAGCACCATCAGCTGCTGGTCTAGTCTCCAGCCCCAAGAGAACCAACAGACTAGGGCAGGGGCAGCTGTTGGTGGTGCTGGTCTGGAAACTCCAAGGAGATATGGGGACAGGGAGAAAAGTCATCATTAAACCCAGGACTGGCTGGTACCAGTCACCCAGAAGTTTGTGGTTACTGCCTCTGGTGTCCAATCAGTCACCAGGACATCCTGTGTGTGGTGGCTTGTGCCTATATAATCTCAGCTTTGGGATGTTGAGGCATAAGGGCCACAGTTCAAGGCTAGCCTGACCACATAGTAAGTTCAAGGTCAGCCTGAGCTAAGGTAACACTGAGACTGTTCCCCCAACCGAAGAGCAACCAAAAACCAAAAATACTAAAAACATAACACACACACACACACACACACACACACCTGCCCACAAATACACTGTTCTCCTTGCAATTAGCCCAGAGCTGGAGCAGTCTGGTAAGAAACCGAAGCGGAGAGAACAAAGTCTAGGCAAGCAAAACAAAATCCCACTCCTGAATCACTAAGCCCCACTTTATAACCACCTCAGATAGCTGTGCCCCTGGCTCTCAGATGCTGAATGGAAGAGAAAGAGTGAGCAGGCTTCACTTGACAGGCCCCTTGAACTCCAGGGAAACCTGATCCCTCTGCAAGGGGATTGATTAAGCCACTCCAGGGAGCCCAGAAAAGGCCAGGTCCAAGAAGAGTCCATCAACAGGGAATCAGAACAGCAGGAATTTCTCTGCCGGTGCCCCAGGAGGGCCAACTCGATCTAATAGGCATAGGCCACAGTCTAGTCATATGACCAGGGACAAGCCCCGCCCCGAACCTCAGCTTCTTTCTCTGAGAAGAGAAAGCCAAAGACCCAGCGGTGGTGAGCAATCAATGAGCTTATTCGCTGGCCTGCTTAGCAACTACCTGGCCTAGAAGGAGCACCACGGAGGGAGGATGGGTCCTGAGATCTGGAGCCCCCAAGGCAAAAGTCAGGATGTTTAAGTGCCTTGTTTGGTCTCCAAGATACAACAGAGCTTCGGGCACTCATCATTCCAGTATTTTACCTCCGAGGGGACACAGAATTAAGGCCCAAGCAGCAGTTGGGCCTAGAAAGCTAGGGAGCATAGACAGGACGTGAGGTCTGTCTCCTAGACTTGTGCCCCCAGGTTCCGGCGCCAGAAGGTGGAGAACGAATACAGGACTCAGGTAAAGACTGCTGGGCTGGCTGCCTCCATACAGGGAGGGTGGGTGGGGGTGGGGGGTGAACAGTGGCCATCCATACGGAAAACACGATGTTTGAGCTAGGTATCCGGAGCAGCCCACGCAAACTCCCACCCACCCGCTGGCCGGTCCCTGCTAGCAGTTGGCCGAGGCTCCGGAGAAGAGGCGTGGGAAAAAGGAAACCCCCTGGTTCTGACCCTGAGCAAACACTTGGGGGGGGGGCGGATCCCTTAGGTCACACTAGTTTTCCCTCACCTGCCCCCACATCCCACCGGCCCAACCGATGGGTCCTGCGCCTCCTCCAAACTCCCAACACTCTGTCGTAGTCCCCAGCCTTACCTGGCGCCCCCGGATGTCGCTTACCCCCACATCTCGGAGCCCTGACCTCGCGTCACCCCCTGCTAACATCCCTGGGAGCTCCAGTCCGCCCCCACTCGAGCAGGCTCCGCCCACACCCACTAAGTCCGACTTCCCGGGCTTTTCCTTGCTGCCCCTCCAGGCCTGTAACCTGACCCGCCCACCCCCTCCCCTGTGCTCCCTACCTGTAGGCTCTGGCTCTCCCGGTCCCCTCCAGGCCCTTTCCCTCGGGCCGCGCAGCCTTCCCCCTCCCCCCCCACCGCCCTGGCCAGCCTGAGGCCTCCCCTCCCCCTCCGGCCTCGCCCGCCGCCTCCTCACGATTACCCCCCTCCGGCCCGGCGACTTCCAGGAGCCCGCGACCGGCGCCTCCCTCAGGCCGCCCTCAAGCCCCGAGGGCCTGGCTCGAGGAAGGACGCCGTAGGCCGCCAGCTGAGGCCCGGCCACCTCAACCTCGCCCTCCCGCCGCTGTCAGCATCGCGGATTCGGGTTCTCGCTCCCAGCCGGGCGCCCCGGGGCCTCCTATCTCGGCCCTCGGCCGGAATCTCGGATGTCCTCGGGCCGCCCCGGCGGGAGGAGGCCGAAATTGGGCCTCGGGCGGGCCATCTCACCTGCGCTGTAGCCGCGCTCCGGGGCCTCCCGGCGGGCTCCGCAGCGGCAGCTGGGGCCGGGCCTGGGCCCGGGGCGCGCCCCCCTGCGCCTCGGCCTCGGCCTCCGCCTCTGCGGCCTCCGCGGCCTCCGCCTCAGCAGCAGTGGTAGCCGCGGCGGCCATTCATTGTGGGCCAGGCCGCCCCAGCCGAGCGCCGAGGAAGCGCACGGCGCAGCCGGCAGGGAGGAAACGGCCTCGGCCCCGCCCCTTAGGCAAGCTTAGCTGCGCTCCGAGCGCTTTAGTTCTCTCCGGCTTCTCCTTCCAGACTCTATTCTGTGGACTGCCTACTTAGTTGCGCGCTTATGGGACGGTTTCCTCTGTTTGCTGTAAAATGAAAACAGTGACTAACGACTGTTGTTCCAGACACAGTTTTAAGCTCTTTATGGAAATGAGGTTTCATGGAACGGAGGAAACTCGCTCAAGATGACACAGAGGGAAGTGACTGAATGCCACAACTTTTTTTTGCTTTATTTTTTTTCTTTATTGATATTTATTTATTTATTTTTTTGGTTTTTCGAGACAGGGTTTCTCTGTGGCTTTGGAGCGCTGGAACTAGCTCTTGTAGACCAGCTTTATTGATATTTATTGAGCTCTACATTTTTCTCCTCCCCTCCCTGCCTCTCCCCTCCCCCCTTCAACCCTCCCCCAATGTCCCTATGCTCCCAATTTACTCAAGAGATCTTGTCTTTTTATACTTTCCCATGTATATTAGGTCTATGTAAGTCTCTCTTAGTGTCCGCATTGTTGTCTAAGTTTTCTATGATTCTGGTTTGTAGGCTGGCTTTGTTTTTTGTTTAAAAGCCACCGATGAGTGAGTACATGTGACAACTGTCTTTCTGTGTCTAGGTTACCTCACTCAAAATAATGTTTTCTAGTTCCATCCATTTTCCTGCAAAATCAAGACTTCTTTAATTTTTATTCTGCTGTGTAGTACTCCATTGTGTAAATGTACCACAATTTCTTTATCCATTATTTGGTCGAGGGACATTTAGGTTGTTTCCAGGTTCTGGCTATGACAAACAATGCTGCTATGAACATAGTTGAGCACATGTCCTTGTGGCACGATTGAGCATCCTTTGGATATATACCTAAAAGTGGTATTATTGGGTCTTGAGGAAGGTTGTTTCCTAATTTTCTAAGAAATCTCCACACTGACATCCAAAGGGGTTGTACCAGCTTGCATTCCCACCAGCAATGCAGAAGTGTTCCCTTTTCCCCACACCCTCTCCAGCATAAGTTGTCATCAGTGTTTTTGATCTTGGCCATTCTTACAGGTGTAAGATGGAATCTCAGAGTTGTTTTGATTTGAATGCCACAACTTTTAAACGGAGGCTCAAGAGGTCAATAAACCTAAGATTTGGGGTGCTTACGTGATGCCAAGTTCTGTTAGCATTTTGTACTAACTCGGATAATTATGTTTTATAACGTTAAAGCAGTCTTTTCAGATGGAGAAAGTACTGGACTGGAGAGACTACTCGGCGAGTGAGAGTGTGTACTGCTCTTGCTGTGTAGAGTTAAGTTCCAGTACCCGTGTCAGGTGGCTCACACTGTTGCCGTTAGCTACAGTTCTAGAGGGGCCATCACCTCTTTGCTCTTTGGGGGCTTGCACAAAAGCACACACACACACACACACACACACAAAAGAATAAAATAAAGCTAAAACAAAACAAGTACTGCCAAACCTGGTCATTAATGTCTGTAATCTCATCATCTGGGAGACTGATGCAGGAAACTCGCAACGAGTTCAGTAACGCCCTGGGCTACATAGTGAGTTCCAGAACAATCTTCTACACTCCATTGAGAGAGAACTTGAAAGGCGAGCTAAGTCAACTCACATCACGGATGGCCACACTTTCCTGCCTTCATATTCAGAGGACTTACTGTCTACATGGCTCCTCCGCACACTTCCCAGGCATTCGATTATTTAATCTTTACTCCTTTTTAGAAGCTAAGATTCTTCTTTACAGGTAAGGGAAAGGAGAGCCTTACATTTTAAGTAACTTGCCTAGAGTGTGTGGTGGAACTGACATTCAAAGCCAGTGAATCCTATTCCAGAGCCCGAGTTAACCTGCAAGTTGTACACAGGAGACAACTAAAAGTGCCAAGTTTCTCAGTTTTTTTGCCCGGAACTAAACGGCAATGAAATTCCCTTGTAGAAAAATTGCTTTATTGAAAATCACCCAAGTAGCCTATTACACGCATTCCTTTCCTGGAACAATATTGGTCCTGGTTGCCCACCGTAAGTAGTGTAGCTAATTGGCCAGTTATTGTCATGTGATCGGCCCGCCCTCTTTGCCAACATGGCCGCTCCCAGGTTCTAATGAGGGAAGCGTGCACCGCGACTTGTTGGGTCCTGTGAGCAGAGAGGTGAAGCAGCCCCCGGTGTGTGTGGGTTGGTGGATGGGTGGGTGGGGATGGATCTGCGTCGCTGGCCTCAGGCTCTTCTGGGTCCAGTGCCTTTGGAAATGCAGGCCTTATCGAGGCAGCTGGGTTTTAGGTCTTTATAGATGTGTAGGCCACCCCCGCCCCAGAATGCAGCACTCTGACCTCCCTGTGCCCTTTCCCTTCCCTCGAAAACGGCAGGAGGGTTGAGGCGCCCGTGGATGTCCCACGCGAGGGCGATCCTGTGGCTAAGCCGCCCTTTCCGTCCGGCCCGCATCCTCTGTAGAGCTCAGTTCATGGAACAGAAAGCCCAGGGGCCACCCTCTTCGCCAGCGATGGAGAACGGCACACAGCCCTGCGAAGGGCGCCCACCCGCGGTCCCAGAGGCGACTATCACCGAGGGTGCCGCCAAGATCGTCTTCCCCAACGCCAACGAGGTTTTCTACAACCCAGTGCAGGAGTTCAACCGGGATCTGACGTGAGCAAGGGTCAGGGGTCAGCTTGGCCAAGGGGAATGGGTCAGTGAGGTAGAAACATTGTGGAGTATCACTGCGGGACGCGAGCTGCTCGAAGGCCAATATTCGGGAGTAGGAAGGAGTAAGTCAATTTTAATCGAAGGTCATCATCTTGAAAGATGAAGGCACGCACCGGGTGTTTTATTGCAAGGGACAGGGTTATATATGCCTATGCCTTTTAGTGTTCTCTGGTGTTCAAGGCGCGTGACTCCCCTTTTTCGTCTTTACAACTCGGTGGTGGACTCGACTCCCCAGAGCTTGTTCCTGTAGTTGTAGTCACACAGACTTGTTACTTTTCTGAAGTCAAATTTCACATCAGTTTGTATGCTTTGAATTGAGGAGGCCAACCTTGAAAAGGTCACCATCAGGTTTTCTGGGTTTAACGATCTAAAGCTACAACAGTTAACATCTTAACCCTTGAGGCGGGATTCCTCTCTATTTAGAATTTGGTGCAACGGGGAGGACATCTTGCATTAGGGAGGGACAACAACTTTTCAAGAACATTAAAGGGGGGATTTCAGACTTGGGCCACAGCTAATGCGCTGGCATACAGGAGTTTGCAAGCTGACCCTCCCTTGCCACCCACTCTTCCAGATGTGCTGTGATCACTGAGTTTGCTCGAATTCATCTTGGGGCCAAGGGAATCCAGAGTAAGTGGAGGTTCAAGCCTGGGGGTGGGGGCGTGTCACATAAAGTTCACTTCCCACTTTATCCACTCTCTTTGGGCTCCTGAAGGCTCTAGGTTCTCTGCTCCTCCCGCCTTTCTCCTGGGGCTTGGGGAAAGACTTTTCTGGTATATCATCAGGATTTTGATGATTTGAAAGTTGTGGTGAAATTTCTTAAGAGGAGCATTGATGATAGTGTCTGGTTTTTGCCTGGGTGACTGCAGTCAAGGTGCCAGGAGAGAAGGACTTGCAGAAAGTGTCTGTGAACTTGTCTGAGCAAGAGGAGGAAAAGGCTGAACAGGAAGAGAAGGAAACCCTGGCCTCAGGAGAGCAACCTCGGACAGCTTCCGTTGGTGAGATCTGTGAGGTAGGGCCTGAGTAAGTGGGGGGTGGGGTGGGGGAGGCAGCTTTGGGGGTCTGGGTGATAGGAAAGAGCCGCAGAGCTATAGAGGGTGGTTGTGGGAGATCCATGAAAGCCCAGAAGAAAGATGGAGACCTGAGTGTCAGCCAGGTAAAGTACATGCCAAGAAAGCCTTAAGACCTGAGTTTGAGCCCTAGAATCCATGGTGGAAGGAGAGAACTGACTCAATAGTAAGTGGAAATTAAAAAAGAAGTAAGGCACATCTTTGCTTACTTCTAACAGGAAGGTCTACGAGTGCTAGAAGGCCTGGCAGCCTCCGGTCTGCGCTCCATCCGGTTTGCCCTAGAGATTCCTGGCCTCCAGTCTGTCATTGCCAATGATGCCTCTGCCCGGGCTGTAGAGCTTATGGACCGAAATGTACACCTCAACGGTGTGGCACATCTTGTACAGCCCAACCAGGCAGACGCCCGGTAGGTTGACTGGCTGTTGTTGTCATTGTGGGGTGGTACTGGAAATGGAACCCAGGACTTCATGCATGCTAAACAATAGCTTCCAGTAGGTTCTAGTCAGGCCTGCCTCGAGCCTGCAACTTACATCTGGAATGAGGCTAACTGGAGACAACCCTAGTCCTGTTTGGCCTCCCAGTATGACCTTGGGTAGGTTAGCCTCTTTGAACTCTAATTCCCTCATTTCTAAAAGAAGTAATTTTACAGGGGTTATACAATGCTACTTTTCTAATTTTTATTTTATTTGTCTGTGTTTGAGAAAGCACCAGTAGGTCCTCAGGCTTGTGTCGGAAGTGCTTGCACCCACCCAGCCATCTGGAGAGTCGGCTTCTGAGCCTGTCATGTGCTAATAGTCCAGAACTGGCTTTGTAACTGAAGATGACCTTGAATTTCTTATAATTTAAAAAAACATATACTCATTTCATGTGCATGAGTGTTTAGCCTACACATGTGTGCCTGGTGCTCTCTAAGGTCAGAAAAAGATATCAGACACCCTGGAAAGGGAATTAAGTTGTGAGCCATTTGTGTTCTGGGAAATGCACTCAGGTCCTATGCAAGATCAATAAGTGCTCTCAACCAGTGAGCCAACTCTCAGTCCATGTTTATTTTTTATTTATTTTATTTTGTTTGTTTTTCAAGACAGGGTTTCTCTATGTAGCTTTGGTGCCTGTCCTGGAACTCACTTCTGTAGACCAGGCTGGCCTCAAACTCACAGAGATCCTCCTGATTTTGCCTCTCCAGTGCTGGGATTAAAGGCGTGCACCACCACCTGCCTATTTTTTGTTTTCTTTTTAATTTTTAAATTACCTTTATTTGTTTGGGGTGTGTGTGTGTGTGTGTGTGTGTGTGTGTGTGTGTACTCATACGTAAATGCAATTTACAGCAGTCATATCTGTCTTTCCACATGTGGGTCTGGGGATAAAAGTCCTGTTCTAGGTGACCTGACCTTATGTAGCCCTGATTGGCCTGAAACTCTTGAGATCTGCCTCCCAAGTGCTGGGATTGTTACCACCATACCTGGCTCTGACTCTGACGGTGAAATTCTGATACTTAAGTCTTTCTTTACCTGAGTGCTAGGATTACAGGCGCACAGTACCACACCTGGTTTATTCAGTAATGGGGATCAGATGGAGCCTCGAGCCAGGTAAGCACTCTGCCAATGGAACTACATCCCCAGCACGCAAAGCCTCTCTCAATGAGATGCCGTCTTATGTAGCTTGTGCTGGTCTCTCATTAACTGTGTAGTTGTGACCATGAACTATCGATCTCCTGCCTCCACCTTTGTGCTAGGATTGCAGGCTTAATTGGCTTTTTTTTTAATGGTCTCACTTTGTAGTCCTTGCTGGCCTGGAAGTCTGGAAGTCATAGAAATCCAGTTGCCTCTGTCTTCCCAGTGCTGGGATTAAAGGTATGAGTTACCACACAGGCCCATAGCAGGATTCTTTTTTTTTTTAATTTATTTATTTTTATTTTATTTTTTTATGTGCATTGGGTATTTTGCTTGCATAGATTTTTTTTATTTGTTTATTTATTATGTATACAATATTCTGTCTGTGTGTATGCCTGCAGGCCAGAAGAGGGCACCAGACCTCATTACAGATGGTTGTGAG